>QRDG01000268.1:984072-1353941 GCA_012064385.1 Puccinellia tenuiflora
GTGAATAGGTGCTACACCAATTTTTTAATTCTTTTTTGATTTTAGGCTTAACACAAAGGTAAATTCTCTAGATATGCAACTATGGTGAATTTACCTATATGAAGAGCAATCTAAAACAACTAGGAAATTAACGATACAAGTAAAGACAACTAAGGGAAAGAGATAACCGAAAGTAGAAGCACGCGGAGACAAGGATGTATTCCCGAGTTCCTCCTTGTTAAGGGAGTACGTCTCGTTGGAGGGGTGTGAGCTCGCCACAAGAGGCCTACTCAAGATGCCACAAAGGCCTCACCCTATTCTCCGATGAACCGCATCCAAGGGTTTGGTTCACCTTCCACTATCGGAATCCTTCGAGGCGGAATCCGGAGCCTTTACAATGTTTTTGGGGCACACACCCACAACTTAATTGGGGGCTCCCAAATCAACACATCTGTCACAATTACAACAAGTAGTAAGCACAAGAATTCTAGGGTAACACAATGCTAACCCTAGAAACGAAATCCTCAAGAGAATGAGGGGGAAATGAAGAACGGCTTGGTGAAGATGTAGATCCGGGTCTTCTCCTTCAATCCTCCAAAGATCAACGAGTTTGGATGGAGGAATTAGGAGATCTATCGATTTTGAGCTCTCAGATATTAGGGTTCTTAAATGTTGGACGAGCTAGCTGTCTTGAGGTAGGTGGAGGGGTATTTATACCCCTCTGAAATTTCTAGCCGTTGGAGTCCACTAGGGCCGGAGACTCCGGCCTAAGTGGGCCGGAGACTCTGGTGTAGGCCGGAGACTCCGGGCTCCTTCCGGGGTCCCTCCGGACAGGCACCAGAACCGCACCACACTTGGTTCACTCGGGGAAGGGCCGGAGACTCCGGTCAGGGGGACCGGAGACTCCGGTGCGGGCGGAGACTCCGCACCCCAGCGGAGACTTTGTCGATGACGCTCAACAGGCCGGAGACTCCGGTCACCAAGGGCCGGAAACTCCGGCCTCCCGGAGACTCCGGGCATCCTCCGGTGATGCTCCGGAGTGTTAACAGAGCCGCACCACAACTTGGCACACGGCAGGGAAATCCAGGGGCCGGAGACTCCGGCCTAGAATTGTCCTGCAGCAAATAAACTCTGCCAAAACTTCCCTTTTTGGTGGTTGATGCTTAGGGTAGAAATATGACAATTAACCTGCACCACTTAGCATCATATCAGATGATCACTAGTGTTGTTAACTAACACACAAAATCAATAGGGTTTAGGAAATGCTCTTTCAGCTAGTGTGGTTAATAAAAGTGAAAGGAAAGCTTATGAACCTGATGAACAACTTGGAATTGCCTCTCCAGTAGCTTTGGTTAAAGATCTTGTAACTGAGAACGTCGATGGAAGTTCTATTTATTTTTGTGAAGCTGCTACTAACATTGTTAGACAGGATAAAAGTGCAAAAGTTGTTGGTACTCCTTTTGTCTCTGTCAAGATAGGTGATCATTGCTACTATGGATTATGTGACATGGGTGCAAGTGCAAGTGCTATTCCTTATACACTTTATCAAGAAATAATGCGCGAAATTGCACCATGTGAGCTTGAAGATATTGATTTGGAGATTAAATTGGCTAATAGAGATGTCATCCACCCGGTGGGAATTGTCAGAGACGTTGAAGTTTTATGTGGTAAGGTAAAATATCCAACTGAATTCCTTGTCTTGGGGTCGGTTATAGATAAATTTTGTCCTATTATATTTGGTAGACCTTTCTTAAATACTTGTAGTGCTGTTATAGATTTTAAGAAAGAAAAGGTCTCTGTTCAATTCGCTGGAGAGCCATATGAATTTAATTTTTCCAAATTTGCTAGACATCGTTATGATAAAGAATTACCTAATGAGGATCTTATTATTGAAAGAATTGCCTCTATTGCCGTGCCTCCTAATGATCCTTTGCAGCAATATATGGAGGAGCACGAGAATGATATGTTTAATTATCAGGCGGCCCTCAGATGTCGTCATGTACTCAGTTTTGCCCTCAGCTGCGAATCGTGCTCAGTTTTGCCCCTAGTATGTGTGCAAAGACTTATTCCGTGACTCTTGCCGTCTTCTATCTGGTCAATGGTTTGACTGTTAACTTCTGACGGTTGGGACCCACATGTCATGAATTTAATAGTTTCAGCTTTTTTTGGAAATGTTTAAATTTCTCACAGGAGGCCACTACTGACGAATCTGAATCTGAGATTTAAACAGTACAAAATTCGAAATTTTCAAGTTTCAAAAAAAAATTGAAAAAAATTCCGAATGTTGATAATGATTATTTATGCTAGTGTGCAAAATTTAAGTGTGAAATATTGTGTAGTTTAGTCTATGTAAAAATGGATAAATTTCGGGATCTAAGATCTAGATCTAAAAAATTCGAATTTTTCAAGTTTTAGATAAAATTGTGAAAAAATCCTGGATGTCAACAATGAACATTTATTCTTATGTGCAAAATTTGAGTGTGTAATATTGTTTAGTTTGGTCTATGTAAAAATGACAGATTTCGGTATCTAATATCTAAATCTAGATCTAGATCTAAAAAATTTGAATTTTTCAAGTTTTAGATAAAAATGTGAAAAAAATCATGTATGTCAACAGTGAATATTTATTCTTATATGCAAAATTTGAGTGTGAAATATTGTGTAGTTTGGTCTATGTAAAAATGACAAATTTCGGGATCTAATATCTAGATCTAGATCTAAAAAATTCGAATTTTTCAAGTTTTAGATAAAAATGTGAAAAAAATCCTGTATGTCACCAATGAACATTTATTCTTATGTGCAAAATTTGAGTGTGAAATATTGTGTAGTTTGGTCTGTGTAAAAATGACAAATTTTTTGATATGAGATCTAGATCTAAACAGTACAAAAAAATTCGAATTTTTTCAATTTTTGAAAAAAAATGTGAAAAAAATTCCGAATGTTGATAATGATTATTTACAATAGTGTGCAAAATTTTAGTGTGAAATATTGTATAGTTTGGTCTGTGTAAAAATGACAAATTTGTGAATCTCAGATTTAACGCTATTTAACGAGATTTAAACTACAAGTGTGTTATAATTTGTCCCCAAAATTATAGAAAAATTTAGCGAGGGCTTCCCCTAATCTTCAGTCTAAGGTTGAAGCAGGGGGGTTTCGGACGGGGTTTAGTGCTTCCGGGGGTTTCGGACGGGGTTTAGGGTTTCCGGGGTTTAGGGTTTCAGTGAGCTAGGGTTGAGCATAAATAATTTAGAAAAAATCAAATAAATATGAAACTTTCGCTCACTGTTTACTTATGCAGCTAAGTTGCTAAAAAAATTAAAACTTGTTATATCCACAGTTAAATGAAAAACATTCACACAATTCAAGCTATCGATGGAGTGAGCTAGGGTTGAGCACAACTAATTCAAAAGAATCAAAACAACATACAACCAGCGCACATGGTCTACTTATGCAACTAAGTTGCTATAAAAAATATAAAACTTGTTATATCCATATTTCAATTCCAACATTCACACGTTCACGATATCGATGGAATGAGCCAGGGTTGAGCATAAGTAATTCAAAAAAAAATCAAATAAATATAAAACCAGCGCACATGGTCTACTTACAGGACATAGTTATCAAAAAAAATATAAACTTTGATTTTGAGTCGGTCAACGGTTTTGTGCAAAGTTTGACCAAAAATTCAAATGAGCACAAATAATTCAAAAAAAATCAAAATAACATAAAACCAGCGCACATGGTCTACTTACATGACATAGTTATGAAAAAAATATATAAACTTGGTATATGAGTATTTTCATGAGAAATCCTTCACACAAATGACTTACCACGAACGAAGTTGCAGAGAGTTCAAGGAAGTGAGAGAGGGTTTGATGTTTTGAAAATTTAAAAAAATTGAAAAAATCACCAAAGCTTCATTTTGGTGTGACTAAGAATGACCCAAGCTTAGTTTTTCATTTTGGTATTTAAAACTTGTTTAAATGTTGGTCAAACTTGGGTTTGACCGATTTTGAAATAATCATAAAATATTCATAAAACTTCAAAAAAAAATGAAAATCCAGTGCACATGGTCTTAGTTTGTCATGTACTAACAGCTCCAACTGATAAATAAGGTCTAGATATATATCAAACAAGAAATGCTTCAATATGGTGTGAAATCTCACATCTCAAACTATGAACTCTCATGTGTGAAGGGAGGTGGTTTATGTTTTGAAAATTTAAAAAAATTGAAAAAATCACCAAAGCTTCATTTTGGTGTGACTAAGAATGACCCAGGCTTAGTTTTTCATTTTGGTATTTAAAACTTGTTTAAATGTTGGTCAAACTTGGGTTTGACCGATTTTGAAATAATCATAAAATATTCATAAAACTTCAAAAAAATGAAAATCCAGCGCACATGGTCTTAGTTTGTCATGTACTAACAGCTCCAACTGATAAATAAGGTCTAGATATATATCAAACAAGAAATGCTTCAATATGGTGTGAAATCTCACATCTCAAACTATGAACTCTCATGTGTGAAGAGAGGTGGTTTATGTTTTGAAATTTTAAAAAAATTGAAAAAATCACCAAAGCTTCATTTTGGTGTGACTAAGAATGACCCAGGCTTAGTTTTTCATTTTGGTATTTAAAACTTGTTTAAATGTTGGTCAAACTTGGGTTTGACCGATTTTGAAATAATCATAAAATATTCATAAAACTTCAAAAAAATGAAAATCCAGTGCACATGGTGTTAGTTTGTCATGTACTAACAGCTCCAACTGATAAATAAGGTCTAGATATATATCAAACAAGAAATGCTTCAATATGGTGTGAAATCTCACATCTCAAACTATGAACTCTCATGTGTGAAGAGAGGTGGTTTATGTTTTGAGAAATGACTCCATATTGGTCAAGGACACTATATTAGTGCAATAGATGTTAACCCTAGAGTTTGAGATCATTTGGAGAAGGTCGAAAAAATGACAGGATTAGAAATGGGGCTGTTTGGGCTACCTTTGGGGCTCTTTTGTAGCTCATTTTGGTGCATATTGATGCATTTTCATGCAATGCTTGAAATCTCACACCTTTGGCTATACCATATTGATGCATTACCATGAGTGTGTGAAATATACCATGAGTGTGTGAAATATGGCCTCGTTTCGACAAACTATGTCATGGTTTCCCATTTATTTGATTTTTTTAATTCAATTCAAATAGGGATTTACACCTACTTATCTACCTAAAAAGTGAACCCTTTTTCTAAGTGGGTAAAAATGGCATATTCTAGTAGCCCTCTAACTATTTGACAAGGTTTTACATTATGAAAAATTCATTTGCCTACTCAAACATGGCAATGCCATTTGGACCAGAAATGTTTTTCACAAAATCGCAATATAGAAAGTTCCAAACTAGCGAAACCTTATAACTACAAAGTTGTAGTATTTCCCATTTGGCGCACAAAGATATAAAGTTTTCTTCCTAAATCGTTAGGAATATCCCGGAACGCACTGATGCCGACATGGCCATGTCCAGAGCACGCCCACAAGGTGCTCGACAAAATACCGACGGCGCCGCCCGGTCGTGGTCGTCGGATAAGTCATCCCTCGCGCATAAAAACTTGCCCGTTAGGACCATAGGCTCTCGTGGAACAAAATAGAGTGGATTTAGAGGTCGGGGGAGGTCATAAGGAAGCGAATCAAGCACGGCGACCTTCGGTCGGAGGCGAGGAAGACGACGTCGATCCCGACGTTTTAGTCCATCCCGGCTCGCGTCCTTTCGCGTGGAGGAATAGTAGGACCCAGCGGAGCCCAATGTGGCACTGGTTCGAGTTGGGGCAGTCGGAACCAGTGCCACATTGGGCTCGCCGCGGATGATATCGAGCGCCTTAGAGATCCTCCGCCCCAATTGATAATACTAGAGCGACTAGGGTGAGCAACTGATCCTCATATGCATCTTTTCCCTGTCGCTTGCCTCCTGAGGTCGTCGTGGATGGCGAAGACCGCGGGGTGGAGCTCCGGGTGAGGGAGACGACCATGAGCGGATGGAGCGTCGTGGACGGAGAAGCCAGCACTTGAAGCGGCAGTTGGAGCAGGACACCACCGCGACGCACGCCGCCGCCGTTTCGGCCGCGCCGCCCTCGCTCCGCCGGCGTCGAGGTCGGCTCTGCTCCGGTGTCGAGGGCCGCCGGCATGGCCAGGACTGTTTTTCTATTTCCCTTTGTTGCCTTTTTTTTACTTTCCTTTTGTTGCCTTGGTCCCACGTTTAAGAGAGAGAAAGGTGGGTGTGTTTGTTTATTTTCAGCAAGGGCATGTGGGTCCCACTCATCAGCAGCTAACGGTCAATGCATTGACCCGACTGAAATTATTAAATCCATGACATGTGGGTCCCACCCATCAGAAGTTAACGGTCAAACGGAATGGACTTCAGACTTGCCGTTTGGCAGTAGCTGCGACCGAACTAAGGGCAAAACTAAGCACGATTCGGAACTAGGGGCAAAAATGAGTTCAGCGAGGCTGCTAAGGGCAATCCATTAAATGAATGCAGGAAAGAGAGGAAATTGATGAAGTCTTCTTTAGACAGCCGGCTATTCTAAAACATGATCTACCTATGGAGTCTCTGGGGAACCAGACACCTCCAAAGGGAGATCCCGTTTTTGAATTAAAAGCTCTTCCAGACACTCTCAAATATACATATTTGGATGAGAAGAAAATATATCCGTTATTATCAATTCTAACCTTTCAGTGAAAGAGGAGGAGTGATTATTGGAGGTCCTTAGGAAACATCGAGCTGCATTGGGATATACTCTTGATGATCTATAGGGAATTTCTCCATCTATTTGTCAACATGCAATTAATCTTGAGCCTGATGCGAAGCCTGTTGTTGATCATCAACGGAGATTGAATCGAAAGATGAAGGATGTGGTAAGGAATGAGATACTGAAGCTTCTCGATGCATGTATAATCTATCCTATTGCTGATAATAGATGAGTTAGTCTTGTTCATTGTGTTCCCAAAAAAGGAGGTATGACTGTTGTTGCTAATGATAATAATGAACCCATTCCTCAAAAAACAGTTGTAGGGTATAGAATGTGCATTGATTATAGGAAACTTAATAAGGCTACTCGAAAAGATCATTATCCTTTGCCTTTTATTGGTCAAATGCTTGAAAGACTGTCTAAGAATTCTCATTTTTGTTTCCTTGATGGTTATTCTGGTTTCTCTCAAATTGCTGTTAAATTTGAAGATCAAGAAAAAACTACTTTTACTTGTCCTTATGGAACTTATGCCTATAGACGTATGCCTTTTGGTTTGTGTATTGCACCTGCTACTTTTCAAAGACGCATGTCTGCTATTTTTCATGGTTTTTGTGAGGAAATTGTGGAAGTCTTCATGGACGATTTCTCCGTCTATGGAACTTCTTTCGACAATTGCCTCTATAATCTTAACAAATTTTTGCAGAGATGTGAGGAGACCAATCTTGTTCTCAATTGGGAGAAGTGTCATTTCATGGTAAATGAAGGCATAGTGCTTGGACATAAAATTTCTGAAAGGGGGATTGAAGTTGATAAAGCCAAAATTGAAGCAATTGAGAAAATGCCCTATCCAAGAGACATCAAAGGTATTCGTAGTTTCCTTGGTCATGCTGGTTTTTATAGGAGGTTTATTAAAGATTTTTCTAAGACGTCACGGCCTCTCACTAATCTTCTTCAAAAAGATGTTCCATATGTTTTTGATGAAGATTGTAAGGAACCCTTCGAGGTACTAAAAAGGGCTTTAATCACCGCTCCTATAGTTCAACCGCCTGATTGGAATTTACCCTTTGAAATTATGTGTGATGCTAGTAATTACGCTGTAGGGGCTGTCCTTGGCCAAAGAATTGATAAGAAGTTGAATGTAATTCATTATGCTAGTAAAACTTTGGATAGTGCACAGAAAAATTATGCAACCACTGAAAAGGAATTTTTAGCTGTCGTTTTTGCTTGTGATAAATTTAGACAATATATTGTGGACTCTAAAGAAACTATTCATACTGACCATGCTGCAATTAAGTACCTTATGGAGAAGAAAGATGCTAAGCCTAGACTTATTAGATGGGTGCTTTTGCTGCAAGAGTTTGATTTGCATATTGTTGATAGAAAAGGTGCAGAAAATCCTGTAGCTGATAATTTGTTTAGAATGGAAAATATTCCTCATGATCCCATCCCTATAAATGATAGTTTCCCTGACGAACAACTTGTCGTCATTAAGGTAACTTCTCATGATGCTCCTTGGTATGCTGATTATGCTAATTTTATTGTCTCGAAATTTTTGCCTCCAAGTTTTACTTATCAACAGAAAAAGAAATTCTTCTATGACTTGAGGCATTAATTTTGGGATGACCCACATTTATACAAGGAGGGAGCTGATGGAATCTTGAGGAGATGTATTCCTGAGCATGAACAGGAGGAGGTATTGAGGAAGTGTCACAATAGTGATTACGGAGGACATCACGCAGGTGAAAGGACTGCACATAAGGTTCTTCAATCAGGTTTTTATTGGCCTACTTTATTTAAGGATGCTAAAAGTTTGTTTTATCTTGTGACGAGTGTCAAAGGGTCGGTAACATTAGTAGACGTAATGAAATGCCTATGAATTATTCTCTTGTTATTGAACCTTTTGATTGTTGGGGGTTTGACTTTATGGGTCCTTTTCCCACTTCTCATGGTAATACTCATATTCTTGTTGCTGTAGATTATGTTACTAAGTGGGTGGAAGCTATACCAACTAAAAGTGCTGATCATAAGACCTCCCTAAAAATGCTTAAAGAAGTTATTTTTCCTAGGTTTGGTGTGACTAGATATCTTATGACTGATGGAGGATCTCATTTTATTCATGGAGCTTTTAGAAAGGTTTTAGCTAAGTACGATGTTAATCACAGAGTCTCCTCTCCGTATCATCCTCAAACTAGTGGGCAAGTTGAATTAACTAATAGAGAAATTAAACTGATCTTGCAAAATACCGTTAACAAGTCTAGGAAGAATTGGTCTAAAAAACTTAATGATGCTTTATGGGCCTATAGAACTGCTTATAAAAATCCTATGGGTATGTCTCCTTATAAATTGGTTTATGGGAAGACATGTCATTTGCCTCTTGAATTAGAACATAAAGCTTTTTGGGCTGTTAGACAACTTAATTCTGATCCTAATCTTGCCGGTAAAACTAGGTTGCTTAAATTGAATTCCTTGGATGAGTGGAGAAATGAGGCTTATGAAAGTGCTCATTTGTTTAAGGAAAAAGTAAAGAGATGGCATGATAAAAGAATTTTGAAAAGAGAATTTAATGTTGGTGATAAAGTGCTTTTGTATAGGTCTCGTCTCAGATTTTTTGCAGGAAAATTGCTATCAAAATGGGAGGGACCATTCATCATTGAGGAAGTCTATCGCTCCGGAGCTATAAAGATTAATAATCTTGACGGAGACAAACCTCAAGTGGTGAATGGTCAGCGACTTAAGCACTACATTTCCGGGAATCCCTTGGAAAAATATGCCGATGTTATTCAACTGGTCTCTCCGGAAGAACTTATTGAAACCAAATACCGGAAGACTCCAGAATCAGCAAACGAATAGGTAACTATTTCGGTAAGGAAAGTGTCTCAGAAAATTCCAGAAAATTTATATTATTTATTTTTCGAAAATTAGGAAAATTTGGAGACTGGACGGAGTACGAGACGGGGTCCAGGAGGCAGAGGCGGCCCTCTGCCACGGCCCCACCCCAGGCCGCGGTGGGGACCCGCCCCTGGCCTCTGGACACCGCCTCCGACTCCGCCTAGTCCCGTCGCCTTCCTTTTATTGCAAAAATTTTCGCTATATATTTCCCTGAATTTTTCGAGAAGCGTATCCCGTGTTTTTGTCGTGTTTTGTCTCTGGTTATTTCTGTCAGGGTCTCGAAGCTTTAGATCATGGCATCCTCTTCCAACCCCGACAACACCGGCATCGATGATCAAGGCATGGACTTTGAAGGAACTGAAGGAATGGAGGAAGTGTTCGAGAACGTGCCCCATGATGATGGAGAGGAGTTCGAAGAAGAGCAACGCCAATACCCTTACGCCACAGTAGCAAGGATTGTCGTGATGAAGAATCCTTCTGTTTTTGAGAAAAGGGAGTGGCTACAGAAGGCTGATAAAGGCCCTCGTAGGAACTCTGCTGGGAGGTCTCCCTTTTCTCGAACCAGAAATCCTTTTCATACTTTAATCCATAACCATTAGCTTGAAACTGTTCCGTTTGGAGAGTTACCTTCTGCTTGGGATATAGATCATACTCATGCAGGATGTGGGAGCTCCAACGCAGATAATGAGGATGGCTGGGGGAGAGCACAAGATGATTGGGACTCGCCTATTGGGTCGCTAAGAAGCAGAATTGAGAGTAACACGGAGATGATCCGCAATCTTGGCTATCAGCTTGAGGAGTTAAAAGAAACCATTGAGAGGCTCATAAGGATCATCGACCCATCTCCACCGCGGGAATAAAATTCGAGCACTATGGGTAATGGCACTCCCTTGGCTTGTTCCAAGCTTGGGGGAGTGCCCCGGTATCTTTATCTTATGTCTTTTATTTTTCGCAGTCTTGTGAGTCGTATCATGAGTAGAGAAGTTATCATGTAGTATGGTTTTGCATTGTGTCTTGTCACTCCTCGTGAGTCTTTTGTATCCGTTGGTGTGTGGTTTTCTATAATGGAATATAAATGGGAAGTATCCTTTATTCTTCTGCACTTTATATTTTATTATGGCAATCTCTCTCATCTGCTGATCTTGTGGTAAGTAATGATTTGATATTGGGTGCATGAGTAGAAGTTTATTCGGTATTGATAAGCATGGCTTCGTTTAAATTGCAATAATTGCTTTGGTGCTTGAGTAGAGAAGAAGAATTTAATTGCAAATACACTATCTTGTATGTCTTACATGCTTGTGAACCTTCCAGCTCATACACCATTGTATTAGATTTATTTCTGACAGTGATGATAAGCTTTATGTTGCATGTTTGACATATTGTTTTTGATAGCATAGTTGATTTACATCTCTCAGCACTGTTTGTTTGCTTTAAAGCCTCTCTAGCATAAAGCTCTGTACTGAGTGTATGGTTCACTCGTGCATCCATTCCCCAAAGCCAAACTTTCTTGCCAGCTGAGTCCACCATATCTACCTATGCATGGTATTTCTTGCCACTCCAAGTAAATTCTCATGTGCTATCTTTAAAAAATTCAAAATACTTCTTCTTTGTGCCTCTGTTTTTAAGCTCATGAGGGAGCAGTGGAGAGCTAGATATAAATTGTGACGAGCAAGGTCATTTCCCCCCTTTCACCCGGTGTCGATGGATTACATCTTCACTTGAATCAACCCGAGAGCAGCTTAAGCAAAATATAAATATAACTCACCATTCTCCTCCGCGCAATGCAAACCTAAGAAATCAGCTCAAACATTGGACAATGTTGAAACCAAGGAGAAAGAGGAGCGTACTCGCTCCTCTAAAAACCAGCTGCTCTCACAAGTCTAAAAACCTTGCTTGTCATGGGGGACTAGATAGCTTATCTGTTGTGAAGCCGTTGATGAAATCATGCATAACTCAAAATCATTTTACTTCTGTTTTAAAAACCAAAAAGCTCTAGCACATGACTAATCCCTGCTTCCCTCTACGAAGGGCCTCTCTTTTACTTATTGTTGAGTCAGTTCACCTACTTCCTCTACCTTCTACAAGCAAACTCATAGTGTTGAATTTTTATGTTAAGAAATTATGATATCTACATTATGTCTTTTATGTCTCATGACAGTTATTCATTTTTCTTATGTCAGTTCTAACTCTTTTTTTATAAGGATATAGCTTTGACGATTTGCAACTCGTGGGAAGATGACCAGATGGTTGAAGCATTTAAATGAATCTTTCTTGAAATATGGGCTGATAAGTATAATTGTTTCTTAAGCGGAGTCTCGTTTTGTCTTTGCTTAATAAGTTTCTGTCTTCTTTCACCTTAACATGTTGTAGTTATATTACTTGTCTTCGAGAAGCTTTATGAGAGAAAGGTTGATGTTTAAGATATATTTGTGTTTGATGAGTAAATGCTGATGCTTGATGTTCGTATTCTTTATTTATCGACACTTCACTCTATAAACCTGTGGTCATGTTTACCGAGTTCAGTTTTCGCTTGGGGACAAGCGGAGTCTAAGCTTGGGGGAGTTGATACGTCCATTTTGCATCACTATTTTACATCATAATTTATCTTCATTCATTGATATATTTCATATTATGATGCAATACTTATGTTATTTTGTCTTATTTTGCATGTTTGGCAATTATTGGGGATGGATCTGCCGAAGCCGGAAATCAGCTGAAAAAGTACCTGTCAAGATACCTGACGTAGGAAGCTCAGAAAATTCCAGAAAAATTATGAAGTCAATATTTTGAAGAATAAGTCACGGAGCCGAAAGGGGGCACGAAGTGGAGCTCCAGGGGGCAAGGGCGGCCTGCACCCGCGGGCCCACCCTTGGCCGCGGTAGGGGCCCGCCCCTGGCCCCTGTGGGCCCCTCCGGCTCCCCTTCGGCGTATTACTCACCCCTGACCTAAAAACTTCGGGGGCATCGACGAGGAATTTTTTCGCCGCCTCCACAAGGCGGAAACCAGACAGAGAGAAGAAGGGCTCCGGCAGGGAGAAATCTACCGGGGAATTTCCCTCCCGGAGGGGGGAATCGCCGCCATCGTCATCGCCATCACGCCAAGCATCATCGGGATCATCATCTCCACCATCAGCACCATCATCACCGCCGTCATCCCATCTCATCTCGCTGTAACAATTATCATTGTGTTGCTATTAGTTCATCGGAATCGTATCCCGGGCGTTGATTACCACTTGTAGTTGATGTTTGAGAGTTTTATTGGTGAATTATCATTACAATCAGATTGTTGCCTGTAGCGCCCCGACCACAGAACTATGCAATGAAGTTTTGTGCAACCGGTCATGCTATACAATCAAAGGTTACTAGGTTTACCAATCCCAGGCCAAAACCTTTGTCAAGCGTGCTCGGAATGGATCATCGGCACGCAACACTTCGATCATGCCATAAGCTCAGACATAGCTATCATGCATAATAAAGAGATCAAACTGCGGAACAACTGGCACATCACAGACTCTACGACACAAGAGATCATAGTTCAACTCATATATGAGAAAGATAGTAAATATCACAATTAGAGGTCACAGACCCATCATTACATCATGCGGAAGCAAATATAGTTGTCTAACAACAAGATCCAAATTATGGCCTAAGAGGCCTACAAATAACATATCCCATCCAGCCTATTCCGAGACGTCCCAAGCTGCCACCTGGGAACCCCAGACTACTCGTCGATGTCCAAGAAGAAACCACCTGGCTGCTCGGTGTCGTCCTCCTCTGAAACAAATTAAATAAAAGCAGCAAAGAGAGACTGAGTACGACGTACTCGCAAGTTTAGTAGGGCGATATAGGCCCAATGCTGACGGAGGCTCTAAGGCTGTATAGTAGCTATTTTGCATAAAGCTAGATTTCATTTTAAGAAGGTATAAAAGACCCATGGCATCGACTACTCAGAATGTTTTCTCAAAAGGGATAAGAGAGTGAACTTTCATCTGTGGTTCTCATCGAACCATTTGTAGCCAACACCAACTCATCTCCACCAAGGCACCCCCTCGAATCACCCTCGAGGAAATGAACCTTTATCACACGTTGATTTTGCAACCTTTAGCTGCCATATCAATTAAGTTAAGGTTCTCTATGATCTTATCGTCTATTCCCAAGTCGTCCATAACCGCGGACACGGCTTTTCGAAAAGATTAAACCCTGCAGGGGTGTTTTTATCCATTGGCACCGTCCGACCCCTTGCATGTACATTTAGCTCTCTTCCGGGGAAAGCCGGCAGGGCGGGCGCGGTTAAACCTTTACCTCGCATGAGACTATCCAAGGGTCATCGTGACGACAGGACAAGTTCAGTGCCTATTTCAACACCCTGCCCCATCGCCACTCCTATCACCACCATCCTCATCACATCATCATCATCGTCATTATCATCACCGGCCACACACTCGCAAATGGAAAGCGCAGACTAGAGGACCCTTGGATACGCCCGCACAAGTTATTCAGTTAGTAAGGGGCCCATACCCCCACCGATGGTAGCACGCTAGTCTTGGTTCAAGAGGTAAAGAACTCGCACCTAGGCGGCAAGAATGAGACAAAACACCATCCCCGATGGCAACTCATCCAAGCCTTCTTAGCATTTTAATTAAGCACCACACGTATCCACCATGTCCGAAACATTCCATCAACATCAACAATTATGGAATTAAACAACGGACATAACTAGCATTCGAATAAGCATGGCTAAGCATAGCTAAGCATATAAATACAACCATTATATCTTTGTCTCCGGCCAACACATCAAACCTATGGTTCATAGGAGGGGAAGCATGTGATGGTTCGGGGAAGACATGCATTTGTAGGATACTCTAGTATTGACCAAGAATTGACATAGAATCGAATGCAATATTCTGGTGGATAAAATAAGTTTATAAAACAGTAGGATGCTAGATGCCAAGAGGGTTAGGTTATCTCTTGCCTTGCTGATAGTGCTGGTCGCGCGAATCGTCGAGGTATTGTGGTGGAACCTCGACTCCTGAATCTAACGGAACACAAACAAATAGCAGGAAATGAAATAAATAACACGAATACAAAGGTGCAATGCACACTCATGATGAGATGGTCAAATTATGCAATGAAATGGTTTTGGGCATGTCCCACAAGTTAAATGGAACCCCTAAAATAATTATCGCAATTAACGGGTTATAACTCCATATTTAACTTAGTGAATTTAGCATTTACCAAAAAGGTCCAGTACTGAAATATGAGTTCTATATGCATGAAAATTACATTATTTGATAGGTATTGTTCTCATGATCATTTTGGTACTTCGTTTGCAATTTTCCGATTAACGATGAAGAAATGGCGAATTAAACGGTTATTCAATTTAATTCATTTTAACCATTTCGAAAATGACATCAAAGGAAAAGTTATTTTCATACTGTGATATTAACATAGATGGGTAGAGTTTGTGTTGCTGGTCATTTTGGTATACCATTTGCAATTTTAGATCAATATTTAACAAGTTATGATTTTCCCAAAATTGGAATTAAATCGGCCATTTTACTTAATTTAAATAAACAACACAAAAAATTAAATCTACAATTCTTCTAAAAGGCATAAACTTGTTGTTCATTGTTCACTGAACATTTCGAGAGCTCATTCATAAATTTTGGATGAATATTCTTCAAGGTATGCATTTTCCAAATAATGATTATAATCTGCCATTTTAGTATTTTTAACTTAACAAAAATTTAGAATATTCATTTTAATATGTAAACAGGACAAAAAGGTAGATATTAAACCTCTGAAAAAATTGACATATCATTTGTAATTTTCTGAGTTATAAAACAAAAGATATTGAATTTACAATATTTGAAAAACTCACAGATGATTTGTATTACACAATTAAATTCAGGTTTTACAATTCAATTGCATGTATGAGTTACATATTTGGGTAGGTTGTGAAATTCTAAACATTTTGGTATGAGGCACCCATTTTTCTGATTTACCAAACTCAAGATAATGAATTTACAAATTTCTGCTAAATTCTGTAAAATGCAAAAAATGAAGAACAGATGACGTCATCATGAGGGATGCGCCTCTGTCGATCACGAATCTGTCGCCTCGGGTGGAAATTAAACGTGGGCACTGGCTTTAGGAGCTAGAGGAGGCGGAGAGGAGCACGGGGAGCGGCGGCACGGACCAAATGGTCACCGGAATGAGCCCCGGTGACCACCGGAGCGGCGGCAGACGGCGGTGCTCGGAGGGGGCACGACACAGAGTGGGAGGGAGAGGGGGAAGGGGTCCCAGAGGTAGCCCGGCTTACCCTGGGAGCACCGGCATGGACGGAGAGGGCCGGGGAGGACGGACGACAGCGCATTTCCTTGCGGCGGTGGCGGTCGGAGGAGGAAGAGACGAGGATGTCGGCGTCGGGTTTGGGTGTACCGCGATGATTCCTTCGACGTGGAGGACGAGGGGATCAAGGCGCATCTTTTGGCAGCTTCGGCTTGAGCTCGGGCGGCCGGAGCCGACGGCGGGCACGACGGTGGCGGCGGCGGGCAGAGGCTCGGTTAGGGTTTCGGGGAGGGAACAGAGAGAGGGAGCGGGCAGGTGAGGGGGAGAGAGGGCAAGGCCTCGATGGTCGTCTTATCCTCCAGGGGGCTCGACACCGTGAGAGGGTGCGGCGAGGACGCGGGCATCGAGCTCGGTCGCTACAGCGACGAGCTACAGCTCGAAGACGATGGCAAAATTGCAGGTAACCCCCTGGCTCCTTTTCTCTTTTCTGTTTTTCCAGTTTTTTGAAAACAACAGATTTGGCAATTTAATTGAGACATCAAAACTTGTTCAAAAATTATGAAATTAATCAGGGTGGCTCCTAATAAGATAAAGAAGCTCACAATAATTTTATTTTGAATTTTTGAAATGTTTAACTTGGGTTCAAAATTAAGAATTGGTTTACTCAAATTTGGGAGTCCCAATTTATTTAATTGTTTGGCAAGAATTTGACTTTGCCAAATAATTATGAAATGCATTCTTGGAACTTCCTGAACAAATATAGAAGCTCAAGAATATTTGGTTTTGCCAATTTGAACAATTTTACCAAGTTGGAATTTTGGGAAGGTTTTTGCTTCCCTTTAATGTTTTCCATTTGTTGCTTTGATTAAATTTAGCAATTTAATAAAGGATGCTATGATTCAATGCAAAGCAAAAAGTGAAAATCTGGCTCAGATTTTAGGGTACCAAACTGGGGCTGTTACATTGCCCTTATTCATATCACCTCTGATCATGATCTATATGATGTCTTGTGAGTAGTTCGTTTGGTTCTTGAGGACATGGGGAAAGCCTAGTTGCTAGTAATTGCATAATGTTGAGTAATATTTAATGGTATGATTTATGTTGTGGTGTTATTCCTCTAGTGGTACCGTGTGAACGTCGACTACATGATACTTCACCTTTCAAAGGGCCTAGGGGAATGCATAGTGTATTTAGTTTGCTTATGGTAGGGTTGCAGGAGTGACAGAAACCTAAACCCCAATTTGTGAACTAGTGCACTAGGGAGTGTAGGGTCTCGGAGTTTAAGGCTGTGGTTAGGTTTTTATCTTAATTACTTTCTTGTAGTTGCAGATGCTTGCAAGGGGTTTAATCACAAGTATGTATTTGTCCAAGTAAGGGCGGTGCATTAGCATAGGTCCACCCACACAGCACTTTATCAAAATATTGAAGGTTAATCACCGGCGTGCAATGAAACTGGCTAGGCAGAAACTCCCATGTGTCCTCGAGAACGTTTTAATCTTCATAAGTAACACAACCGGCCTGTCCTTTGAGCTTAAAAGGATTGGGCTATTTGCTGCAATTATCGTAGCACTCTTTTATTTACTTGTTCTTTATTTGTTTATTAAATCAAAAATCCAAAAACATTTCTCTTTTAGTGCTTGCAGTGAAACCTTGCTAAAAACCACTTGTCAACACCTTCTGCTCCTCGTTGGGTTCGACACTCTTACTTATCGAAAGGACTACGATAGATCCCCTATACTTGTGGGTCATCACACCACCGTCAAGACTAGCACCATCTCCATCACCATCTTCGTGATCCACTTCATCCCCCTCATAGTTTGAGATAGTTCAAACCCTAGCTATTATCTAAGTACTATTCTACATGCTTGTGAATTGCTACTTGTCATTGTTTTGTGGGGAGATTATATTTTCAGATTGTGTTGTATCACTTATACCATTGAATCATATCATGTCTTCGCGTCGTGAGTAGTTCTCTCATGTTCCTGGGGGCATAGGATGGATTGGCAATAATTTTCACTTAACTTGTGTTGAGTATTTGGTCAAGTTTTTATCTTTTATGATTGTCTTGATGTACAATGTATGAAGTGCACCATATATTGAGTAATGCATGAAGGTGCTATCACACTAGTGTGATGGAATGGGTAGGACCTAGGAGGACACGTAAACCTTGGTCTAATACATAAAGATACATTAGGAGGGGATTTATATTGGGGACCTTAGAGTGTAATGCTATGGTGGGACTTTATGTCTTAATAATTCTTGTGCAGTCATTTACTTGGCCACATGATCCATCATAAGGGGTTTAGTTTATTTATTTAACTACACCTAATTATGGCTCCGTCCAAAGAAGATTAAAACTTGACAAAATGTTTACCTTGTTGTTCTAGAAATATTTATGCCATGAAATCCATGTAGCCCTTGGGAACGTTTTCCACCTATAAGAAACACACCACTCAAGCTTGTCCTCTTGCTGCATAGAGGATTGGGCTTTCTCTCTTTGAGAGGTTTCACTTGTCATATTTTATTTTCAACTTTTTACTTTATTGCAAACTCTACACCAAAAACCCAAAAACACTTGCATCATTTAATCATTTTAGTTTGTCTAGTGCATAGATAATAAGAGAAGTGACACTCTTATTTGAGAGGATAAATACTTATACCTTCTACTCCTCGTGGGATCGATACTAATACTTACACATCGAAGGTTTCAACGATCCCCTATACTTGTGGGTATCAGTCACATGAATCAAGATTGGGCATTGTCCGTCCAAGCAGTGGATAGATATCGCTGGGCCCTCTCGGTAGCATAGCATCCAAAATCTTGCAAGAATATGACTAAGTAGCTAGTCATATGGATCCTATCCTATGGAACGAGTAAAAAGAACTTGTTGGAAACAAGATTAATCAGATATGGAGATATCAGTGATTAAATCTCGGGCAAGTAATATATCATGAGACAAAAGGAATCCTATATGGATTAATTGAATCCCGGACAATGTGGTTTAACCAATAAAGTACTTCGTTGAATATGTAGGAATCAATATGGACATCCCGGTCCCGCTATTGATTTTTGATTTGATCATGTGTGCATGTTCTCGAACCCGTAGGGTCACACACTTAACACTTCGATGTAGTCAGGGCTTGAGATAACTGATGGAGTGAACGAATATTGATTCGGAGTCTCGAATGAGATCCTGGATATCACGAGGAGATCTGTAAGAGTCCGGAGATAAAGATTCATATAAGGAAAGTGGTTTCCGGGGTTTCAGAAAAGTTCGAGAATTTTCTGGCAGGGTATCGGAAAGTTTCTAGAAGGTTCCGGAAGGTTCCAAGGTGGGACCCACCGACCTTAGGGCCCACATGGACAGAGGGGTGGTGTAGCAGCCCGCATGGGCTGGCCGCACCATGCCCCAAGGCCCATGTGGCGTAGGGAGGTGGGGGCGCACCCTAACCCTAAGGGGCGCCTTGGGGGGCAAGGCAACCCCCCTTGGCCGCCGGCTCTAGATGGGGAAGGGGCGCACCCCTTGCCCCTCCACCTATAAAAGGAGGGGGTGCGGCACAAGGGGTGAATCCCCAAGCCCTAGCCGCCGCCCGTCTCTCCTTCCTCCCTCCTCTCTCCCGCAGCCGCTTGGCAAAGCCCTGCCGGGATCTCAACCATATCCACCACCACACCGTCGTCGTGCTGCTGAGATCTCGCGAGCCTCTCCTTCACCTCTTGCGGGATCAAGATCAAGGAGTCTTCATCAAGTTGTACGTGTGGATACCACGGAGGTGCTGCTCGTGCGGCGCTTTGGATCGGATAATACATCTCCTCGCGACTAGACGAGTCTAGTTGCGGGGATCGACTAACCAACCCCTGCCTCGACAAAACACGCTCGGTTTTCTTGGAGGGTGAGATTGGATCTCCTTCTTGCTATCTCCATCTAGTAGACCGTGATCTTGTTTGGGTTTCTTACGCCCTTTTGTGTAGGAATTTTTTGTTTTCTATGCTACTAACCCTACATGTGAGTAGTTCGTTTAGTTCTTGAGGACATGGGAAAAGCCTAGTTGCTAGTAATTGCATAATGTTGAGTAATATTTAATGGTTTGATAATTAATGTTGTGGTGTCATTCTTCTAGTGGTATCGTGTGAACGTCGACTACATGATACTTCACCTTTTAAGGGCCTAGGAGAATGCATGGTGTAATTAGTTTGCTTATGGTAGGGTTGTCGGAGTGACAGAAATCTGAACCCCAATTCGCAAGTTAGTGCACTAGGGAGTGTAGGATCCCAGAGTTTAAAGCCGTGGTTAGATTGTTATCTTAATTACTTTCTTGTAGTTGCGGATGCTTGCAAGAGGTTTAATCACAAGTATGCATTTGTCCAAGTAAGGGCGGTGCATTAGCATAGGTTCACCCACACAACACTTATCAAAACATTGAAGATTAATCAGCTGCATGTAATGAAAGTAGCTTGGCAGAAATTCCCATGTGTACTCAAGAAAGTTTTAATCATCATAAGTAACACCACCGGCTTGTCCTTTGTGCTAAAAAGGATTGGGCCACTTGTTGCAACAATAGTTGCCGTCTTTTATTTACTTGTTCTTTATTTGCTCTTTACAACAAAAACCCATAAACATTTTCCTTTTAGTTCTTGCAGTGAAACCTTGCTGAAATCCACTTATCAACACCTTCTGCTCCTTGTTGGGTTCGACATTCTTACTTATCGAAAGTACTACGATAGATCCCCTACACTTGTGGGTCATCAGGTGACTACCCACTAGCTGGCAAACGAGGAGCATATGTGGAGCAACGAGTGAAGCTAGCATAGTCGAAGGGCCTTACTCCACCAAGAGAAGAATGCAGACACGAAGCTCGCCGGCTGATTGAGTGCTAGAACTGTGAGGAGTTTTTGCCAATGTCTTCGAAGGGCATTGCAAGACCGAGATTCCACCAACGTCACGAACCTTGACCACGAACTCAGCCAAAGGGACAACCCCAAGCACTTTGCGAGGTGGGGTGGCGACCTGCACCGTCGAAGGGGGCCAATCAATCGAGACCGCACCAGTAACACGAAGCTCACAACAATACCGTTGTCGTCACCATCGGATTTAGCCAAGCTTTGCACATCCAATAAGAGCTGAACTCGAAGGGCACCTCACGATCCCATGAATCACACCAGCCATGAGGAGGTTCCCATGTGACGCCTTCAAGAAGGAAGAATGACGCCAGAAGGCGCCATCGTCGCTGAGCTTTCGCTCGGAACCACCGCCAAATCACCATGAGCAAGGTGTGCATGGGGCAGGACTCCACAATGGCCGGAGGTGCATCTCAAAGACCACGCCCCCAGGAGGGTTAGTGACGCCAAAGGCGCCGTAGTTGGTCTGCTCGAACGCAAAGCTAGAGCAGGGATTTCTCCCAGAGAAACACCTCACTGCATCCCAACAGCGGAGCCGCGAGTATAGGTTGTGGCCACGCCAAGTCCACCAGAGCTGATCTTGGAGGAGGCGGCCGGTCGCACCGAAGTGACCAGGATGTGCAGAGCAGCCTGCCGCCGCCGGTAGAGTCCACCGCGCGCGAAGAGGAGCTTGACCCCGGACGGACAGGCAAGCGACAGGTTGGAAGACCACGATCTGACCTGCCGTCGGCAGGCCGTGAGGAGCAGCCGTCCGAAGCCAAGGGGGCCGAGCCTGGAGCGAGGGGGATGCCGGATCTAGAGCAGGACACAGTCCAGCGGCAGGAACGACCGCTCACCGACGAACGATTTGGGACTGGATGGAGGGGAGGTGTGGAGAGGGACAAGGGCTTGAGAGGCCAAAAATCGCGGGAAGAGGCGACCCGCCGCCACCGGTGGCTGGCCGGGGAGGCTAGCGATGGCGGCGGCGAGGGGATCTGGTGGTGGCGGTGGGGGACGCCTCGGAGTCGCCCTGGGAGCGACCCGATAGGGAGGTATGAGGAGGGACAGGGGCTTGAGAGGGCCAAAAATCGCGGGAAGATACCGGTATCTAGGGCAAGTTGAACTAACTTTACCTTCATCTCAAACAGAGCCTAAAGAGCATAACATTTTGTACTAACCTTCGTTTCTAGTACTAGCCTTACCCTTCTTTCTGCCCCGCTTGGTTTGCCGTTTAGATTTTTTTTCATATAAAATAACGGTTTCTTATCTTAAATTTACGGACGTTGGTACGTCCGTAAAAATATTTTCGACGGATTCCGGTCCGAATACCCCGTATCCAAGCGCTCCCTTACCCTGCTTTTTATCGTTCGCTTAGTCATTTTGGCCCTCATTCGCAAAAAAAGAAAAGGCTCCAGCAGTCCCTCAAAAAAAAGGGCTCCAGCAGAGCACGGAGCAGCAAACGAATCAGGGGTGCCACTGCCGTCTATTCTTCAAAAAAAAAAAACGGCCACGATCTATCACGTCCTTTTTCCCCGTGCTGCACGGCACGAAAACCCCCACCGGACCTCCTCCCTCCCCTCTCCGGCGGGTTCGGCTCGTCTCCGTCCTCACCACCGACGACTCTTCCCTCCTCGCATCCCTCCCGCGCGCCCCAGATGGAGACAGCGGCTTCCGGGAGAGCGCTCGAGCTGGCCGGCCCGCTCCGCGACCTCCTCCCGCCGGTCGACTTCTGCTGCGCGTACGGCTCCACCCTCCTCCACGCCCGCCCCGACGGGACTTCCATGGTCGACTACATCCTCGGCGTCTCTGACCCACTCCGATGGCACTCCGAGGTAGGTACCCAGAGCAGGCAAGCCAGTCTGCCTTCTTCCTTCCTCTTGGCACCTGTTCTTTGGTACTAGCTTATTATCCCATCAAATCGCTCCTCTTTGTTTTCTTTGATGCTATTTTGGATGGGTCATCTCTTGGCGCAGAACATGGAGAGGAACCCCGAGCACTACTCTAGCTGGATGGCGCGCCGCGGGCCTGGCGCTGTACGCTTCCCATTTCTCCCCCCAAATCATTTGCTTTGGTTACCTGGTGAATTGGCTGCCTAATCGTGCCTTTCGTCGGTTCTTGGCGGTCAACTGGAACCTCAGGTCAATTGGTTGGCGGATCGTGTCGGTGTCGGAGTTTACTTCAATCCGTTTGTTCAGTGGAGAGACAAGGTAGCTGAGATTGCATTGATGTATCTTGTGTTTGATTGCATTGTGTTCTGCTTTGGCTAACGTCCGTGTGCATTGAGTTCTGAGTTGCAAGTTGTTGCTTTGTGGATGTAGAGGATAAAGTATGGGGTGGTAGGGATGAAGGACCTGGCGATGGATGTCTTGACTTGGGACCGGTTCTACCTCAGCGGCCGACTGCAGAAACCTGTGTGTACATTTTAGTTTACTCGCCATTCAACTTTACTGCCTTTTTATATGGTTCTAGAATCTAGATACATTCTTCTGAGACACTTAACCTTCTGATTTTGTTTCAATTTTGTTTATGTAGGTTCATGTGCTTGTCGACAATTGGGATATAAGAAAGGTTAACATGGTTAATCTGAAAATGGCAACTTCAGCTTCTCTGCTTCTTTTGCCAGAAGAGTTTACTGAGGTTTGTGTCAGCTTTGATGTTTACCACCATGAATTATTTGGTCAGTTCTGTATCTGACTTGATCTTCTTTTTTCTGTTCTCTTTTTGTGCAGTATGATCTATACGCTCAAATTTGCAGCCTATCTTATATGGGTGATTTAAGAATGCTATTTGCAGAAGACAAAGATAAGGTAATGAAAATGCATGTTAACCTTTGGTATGAGCACTCAAGTTATTTGAATTCAGTTTACAAAGGCATGTCCAAAAGCTAACTTAATTACATACTTCAAAATGTGAAAATGGCATGCTAGTTATGTCTTTTGCAAACTGAACCAGAAAAGAATCAACGGTTGTAGCACAATGCACACAACGTACCTTCGGGGCTACATTTTTTCAAATGTGTCTTTGTCAGCATATCTACATGGTGCCTTTACTCTGCTGTAATCACCAATATGACAACTACGAACTTAAGGCAATACATTGAGTTAATGGAACCTCTATTTATGATTTGACTCTGCTGTAATTCAGGTCAAGAAGATCGTAGAGGGTAGTTTCCAACCATTTCAGTTGATGTACAGACCGCTCTTGCAAGAGTATATTTCTGAAGGGATACTGAAGACATCAACTTACGGACAACAAAAGGCTTTCAAACAGGTCTTTATTTTCTTTTTGCTCACACACACTGGCACAAAAGAAAATTCATGTAGTTAATGTTGCTAATTGTCCTAATACATGCTTTGACATCTGTTTAAGGTAATAACATGCTATATAGTCTGAATTCTATTACAACCTTTTCTCTTCTTCGATACCCTTTTTATTAGCTTTCCTAAAACTTCTCCCTAGTTATATTGATGAACCGGTGTGTTAATGCAAATGTGCTTATGCTCCTCTTTCGAGTATCTTCATAATTATCAAAGCTATATTTTGACAGGATTGTGGTGTACCTGCAACAAATGAACTGTTTTCTTCTCTCCCATGGATAATCCAAAGGAAACTGCAAGGAAGATTCATATCGAATAGCAAAGGTAGTAACGCTAGTTGTGTAGATGTATTCATATTCGCACTGTCAATATTCGATAACTTCCTAATGAAGGTTTTTCTTCCTAGAAATGCCAACCCATACTGTTGTTTCTTCAAAAGATATGGCAGCGAAATCTGTCCGCACGGTTTTGAGGCGCCGTGTAATGGTTTCAAGTGCACGCCAAGCAGTGTGTGGACTGCTTGCCTCCGGTGGTGCAGTTGCCGCGCGATATCTCGGGAAGAAAATGTCAAAGGCTTGGAAATCGATAACATTTTAAGTTAACCGCTACTATCTGAAGTTCGACCTTTGTTTAGTTGTTACGGAAGGCTTGTCCCTGAGTTTTACAGGAAATGAGAGTGAGCTCGTACCCTAATCAAGGATGTGGAAGCCTGATATTCCATGAAAATCACGTGGAACTCCTTAGCTTAGGTCAGACAATTTTGCAGGATCATTCTGGATTTCTGCTGGTGTTGCTGAACTATACACCATCAAATACATATAACAGTTTCCTCGCATGCTTTGCTTTATGGTTGTCGGACTTGCAGCAAATTCAACCTGTCTTACTGTTCCAAAGAACAGCCAACGGAGGTGTGAGTGCAGCAATGTTCAAATTCTAGGGCTCACGTTTATATTGCCGGAGTCTTTAGTAATAATAAAATGCTCCATGCAGTTTTTTGCATGAGAGAAATGCTTTCTATATGACTTAAATAGGTGATACTCATCAAGTCATTTCTCTATCATGCAACTATGCCACCTCAGCAAGCTTGCCACACGAGCACATTTTCCCTGATCAGTTTTTTTTACAAAACTATTTTTTCATAGCATTAGCATTTTCCATGTTATCTTGGCAGCTTAACACCCATTAAACTCAGGTGATCAATGGTCCCTCAAAAGTGCGGCATGTTTCCTTCCTCTTCATCTCCCCTCCACCTTTCAAATCTCAGGGTCGTTCTGTCGCATTCCATCCCCCTCAACGCTTCCTTTTCCAAGTGCATATGTACACCCTCCCCATCAAGAACAAACATCGCATGTCCGCATTTACATATCAAGTAGTATATGACTTTTTCCCCTGAACTTAATTGATCGCATATGGTGTTTTATTTTACTACTATAAAAATGACCCTCCAGGATCTTCACTAACTTATGATTTTCTAATTTTCATATCATATTTTCTCCCTTCCAGCTTGGATGCCATCCTTTCCATGGACTTGAGGCTTGGTTGGTTGTTAGTAAGCCTGCATTGAAACAGAGCGATGTTTCTTTGTGCTAACCTTCCTTGGAAATCTACTACCTATGATATAAATGTTTCGAGGTATATGTTGCTTGAATATAATTGTTTGCCTCCCTTTGCTTCATTGCAAGACATCATCCGTATAATCAAGTTGGTGGAAAAGGGAAAGGATAATCAAGTCGGTGGAAAAGGGAAAGACGACGGTACCAAATACATACAATACTTACGAAACCGGTCAAGCTGCCTTGTGAAATTATGCAATTTATTTTCCTACATGTAAACAAGGAGGATGAATGGTCATGCTACATGTAGGGTTGGTTGTTCAATCATTTGTATTTGATCTCTAATATTATGACAATTATGAATGTAGAAGGAAAAGTCTTAAGTTGTTTTCCTTTTATCAGAAATCTTGCCTTTTCTTCTTTTATTTAAAGAATACTATTCGTTGTAGCAACAACATTGGTGTATAACAAGATTGATTTTTTCCCATTTTGTGTGCTTGGTATATATATGCTATGCATGGCCAGATTTTTTCCTTGCAACAATTTGATTAGAATGCAAAATGTGGAAAAGGAGTTTGTTACTCCTTAGTCTGTAACAATGCATCGAAATTTTAAATCTAAACCATCTGTCATCACCGAATATATCCTTTTAATGTCCCGCAACCACGTGCGGGGTATCATCTAGTACTAACAAAAGGAGGTATGTAACAATAAGCTCTGACATCATAATTACCACATCCACACTCATACACAGTAACTAGAGTGTACGCCCATGAGCATTTTATCCAAGAGCGAGACACAGGGTGGTACTCCTGATAGATTTCTAAAATTAGCAGCAGATTAATATGAACTACTATGTTGATCATGTACATAAAAGCCTAGCATCAGCATTGAACGATCTAACTGTTCAATTTCCTGTATTTAGCTAGGAGCTCCTTAACCAAGTGCAGGAGATCACATCAGAGGTTTGTACCAGCCCAAAAGATCTCGACTTATCTTATAGAGCATCCATCTCAGCTTGTCCATCACCTTATGCTTGTAGTCATTGAATTGCACCCACAACCGCGCCAATTCTGAAAAGGGGATTTTCCAGGTCAGTTTGCAGATTAGCCCTGTACGAGACAAACTGGGAACAACAGGTGGAAGTAGGATATATCACCAATAAATATCCTCAGATGGAGATAGCTAATGTTTGTTTTGACTAGCAAAGACATACGGTTGATTGCACCTATATTAGGGAAATCGGAATATCAGATTAATGAGGATGCTGGTGGGAGCTGAAACGAGTTCAACTTCTTTTGAGAAGCATAGAGTGTCGATTGAGACATACCAGACTCCAATCTGGACTGTTCCTCAAGGCCATATATGGCACACTTTCCATAAGCAAGAAGTCGAACATGACGTGGTGCTCCTAGATTTCCTAAAATGGACCTCAATAGTCCACTGGATTGAGAGAAAAAACAATAACATGACAAACAACAAGAATGAGTGTGATAAAAGTAATACCATGGTTATAGACTACCAAGAGTTGGCTTACTCTGTTCGAAGTATGACCAGAAAGTCAGGAGGCAAGGATTCCATAAATGAAGATATATCATCCATGCCAAGAGAGTTCAAGTCCTGCTTTATACGCATTTTCTCTTCACCAGATATTTGTGTTCCAAGGGCTGATTTGCTGATGAGCATTACAAGTTACAACAGTTAATCAGGAAGTAACTTATGGCACGTCAGAGCCTAGCCCATAAACTGTAACAACTGATTTCTATACAATATGATTAAGTGATGGGATTAAAGTTAGACTTTAGTATCTAGTTCACTTCTGCAAGTGGGACTGAGCATGAGAGAACCAAAGCTACTGTTAGCTAAACTTGGTTGTCACTGGTCACTCGCTCAAGATCATGTAGCAACAGCTGCCAGCAGCTATAGTGGGCTGACATAGGCATATATCATGAGGGTCTTCTTTCTCCAGTTATTATTTATTCCTAGGGCAAGTTTTGAACTTTAGATCGTTGTAAATCAGAACATGGATATGTAACAGAAGTTATGATAGAGAACAAATACTAAGCTGGGTTATGGAAGGTGGAAATAAAATAGGTTGCCACTGCTCTTGCCCAATGGTAAGCTAGGGTCTTTTTCTAGTTTTACCTCAGTTGTCACCCGCTTGGGCTTTATATAAATTTTGTAGCTCTATCAATACAAAGAGGCGTATGTTTTTGCGTCTTCTCGTGAAAAAAAAAACAATCTGGCTTTACTTAATGCATGGCTGAAGTACTAGGAAATTCGAACCAATGCATGGGTGAACTTCTAAGCAATATGTACCAAATGCATGGGTGAAGTACTAGGCAATATGAAACCAATGCATGGAGATGTACAAAACAATATAAAGCCAACAGGTTTTCCCAGCGCTCATTTTTTATGTCATATTTTCTGGTTTTCATAAAAAGAACTTGATGTTTTTGCAAGCAGTACCTGATAAGAAATAATTCCGAAGTTTTTTCGAGTATGGATATATATACATCGGGCTGCTTGGTAAATGTACTTTATTATAAGAATGTCCTTGTTAGCGTTGAAAATAAGTTCTCTATCGGTCTTTGCCACATGATAAGCGAAGTCCACAGAGTATCACGATATATGAGCATTGTAGTCGAAGTGATAAAAGGTTTTACCTGTCTATAGTCCTTCCAGTGAATATTAAAGGAAAGTACTTCGCATACTTGCCAACACCAAACTGTTCACCTAACTCCAGAATTTTTTGCACATCCAACAATATCAAGGCTTTCCACAGCTTACAATAGTCCAGTCTAAACTTCGGGTCCAATTCTTTATAAATTCCATGATCCAACAACACTGTAAAAGGAATGCACCATATAATCGATTCAGAACAAGTCCAAGCTCATCCTGTCAGATAGGAAGAGCTGAACAGGGATCCAATAATTGAAAATATGAAGTATTTACTTTCTCGCATGCTTCTTAACTTAATGTTTGCAAGGCGTACATTACTAAACTCAGCCCTTATATTATAATGAATATAGCCACGCAGAAAATATCATGTTACGAAGCAAAAGGAATACCTAATGAAAATCTCCCTTGGCCTTGAGGAGAAACCAATATGTTTCCAGGATGAGGATCACCATGAACAAAACCATGTACAAATATCATTTCGCCAAAAAGTTCAATTAATGCTTTAGCTACCTGGAAGTGACATATAGTGGTAAGAAAACACATACACAAAATAGCAGGTCAGTGAACAAAATTTTATATCACATGCAACGAGGCAAATAGATGAACGTGAAGGGGTGAGAGAAATATATGATCCTAGTAGATGGGCCATTTTTTCAAGAAAATTGTAATTAAGAACCATTATTCTGCATCCTTCCCGAAATGTAACCTTTGATTTTATAATTATTTTTACAGTATCTTGTAAGTCATATTAAGTGTCAACTATACAGAGATACAATAATACAAATGCACCCCCATTTCTGTTGCAAGACATGGATCAAAGAACAAGAACACATATTGCATTCTACATTGCCAATGACCCTGTAGTGGGTAAGAAATTAAAAAATAGTACCAAAGTGTAAAATCTACTTATATTATGAAGTGCAAGTGTAGCAGACGAAAAAGATGATACAGGAGAACTATCGAAATGGGGTTTGGGGCACTTTTTTGTTGGTGTTGCTTCTGTGTGTCTGAAAATTGCTTCTTAGTCATTGTCAAATCAATAACATACATGTGTGGAAAAAAATGATCACTCAGACAAATAAATACATTTAATGTTAGCTATGCATCTTAAAACAATAACCTTTGTAGGGCTGATATCTGTTTTCCTTAGAAAATCCAAGTCATCAACCTGTTCACAATAGTAACAGAAGAGGTTATGTCATTGTACTCCTGCATCATTAGTTAGCAACTTCAGATATTCTATCAACTAGAGGTAATGCTCTACTCTTTTCTCATCTCTGGACTGAATCCCACATTTGCTCTTTTCTGTATATTCATTGCAGTACAAGGATTATTTGTGGCTAATGGACAAGATCGAATTGATTGGTAAATACAGCCCCAAAACAGTCTGTAAAATTTTGCAAGGCCCCTCTTGGAATGGGTGTAACATTAGTGCGGCCGACGGTATTTAGTTCAACCCTGCAAGGAGTAATCATTACCTTGTGGCCATAACAAAATTCCATTGTCAAGACCTCTTTGGTTGTCAGATCCTGCAATAGCTTTAACTAGTCAAAAACTGCTATACACAAATCTGAACAGTTAACATCTTATGAAGCAGCAAGTTAACATCTCGTGGGGCTTTGTGTCAACAATAAACTACAGAGCTACTTGCATAAGTTCCTTTTAACGTGCCTCCACTATATAGTTGATGGAAAAAATAGTATGAATCAAAGTTGGATAGGCTTGATACCCGAAACACGCGAGGTATTTTGACAACATTATTTTCCTTGAAGCAGCTTGCTGTTCTCTCGGAATTACCAGCCTCTTGGGTAAAATCTGCATAGAAACAACACCTGTGCTGTAATTTCTATAAGATACAAGGTCCCGGATAAACCAACTGGATGCATGTGACAAGTATGGGGAATTATGTGGGGTATGAAGAACTTTTCACCTACCATGTATTAGTTAAGAGAATTAAAAGGAAACCTACAAGGCAGTTAGCAAATGTAACTCATGTTATATACCATGATTGTTTTTCCTTTTTATGTGTGTATGCTCCCATTTATACATACACAGGGTTATTGTTCTTTGATTCACTAAGAGGAGTCTGAGGAGTGAAGGATAGGCAACAGTAGCTGTCTTTATTAAATGCAAGATTTGATGCTTCTACAACAATGGCCTCTACAGAACAACAAAGAAAATGATTTAAGCAGATATCATATAAAAGAACACAAAATACCGTGACAGAGGAAATGTTCAAACAATTACCTAGTTCCATTGACATGGTCCTCTCAAATTCAAGTAATATCTTCTGAAACCTATAATCAGGAAAGATCTGCCAAAAGAAAGGCCCAAATTTTCCACTTCACCAACATGCCAAGTATTTCAAAGAAGTTGAACACAATGTTATATCTTAAGATTAAAATTAACTTGAATTAAACAGAAGAGCATGATAAAACAAAGTCTGAAAATAATGGAGAACAAAAATTCATACAATCCTTTCCAAGTTATCCAATTATGGCCCCCGCATGAAAGCTAAGTACGACATGCATGATAACGTCAAGCTAATAAGTTAAAAGCAATGACTTGCTTTGCATTAAAGAATATATGGTCACTTTTTCAATAACGATGCCACAAAAGAAACTGGTACGTACATACATCCTTAAAACATGTGGTGGTACTTATCAAGCTTTCAAATCAATGGATTTTAAGTTGTCCAATTTTGGCAACTACCCTCTGAAAAATTTAATGAAGTACTAGCATAAAGCTAGTCAACACAAATCAAGGACTTCTGTGAGTATGCTATGTTGCTTTTCAGTACAAGAATTTTGCTACAGGGAGCAGTACTTTAACTAGGATTGCTTTTCAGCAACAACCTTGATTGTTAACAAATCCAGCAGTTGAATAATTATTACTATTCTCAAATGAAATGTGGCCAGTGGGACAGCACTAGCTCTTCTTTAAGACTGGTGTACAAACAGAAGTGAATAAACTACTCCAGTTAAATACGTTGGGCTCCAAGTAGAGAAATATTATCTTTACCAGAATCTATAGAAAGCCCACAATGAGAAGCGTAACGTACCAAAGAGACAGACTTTGACAAGAGAGACATAGTTATTATGTCTAGCTTCATTCGCCGCTCCAACCCAGGATACTGAACCTAGATGTCAAATTAGGATGAAATTCCTCAAACATATTAATATACATGTAATCAGCCAAGATAACCTTTCAGTTGATGCAGGCCTTATAACTTATACACTGAAAGTTTGAAATTAATTAAAAAATGGCATATAGCAGGAAATGTCTAAAAAAAGATGACAAATATTTGTTGCAGCATATTTCTTTGTTCTGTTACAAAGCTATGTTATGTTGCTATATTTACTGCACTAAAAACCAACAGCATCAAAACTCACTTTCTGCAAAAGATCAGTATACAATGCTTGTCTTTTGGCTCAATAAGAATCGTGACAAGAATTATGTATATACCATTGGATCGCTTTAGCTGCTTCAATGAAAAAACAGCTTATAAAAGTCTCAAGAGGGGTAAATGTTAGAAATAGTGATCTAAGGTAACAAATATAACCCTCTGACTTGACCCATCTCACCATCTTTCTTATTAATTTTAAATGCGAGAAATTTGAAGACCCAAATTTAAGTACACATAAACATTGGTTAAATGACTACAATATGAAACTGACACTTCCTGAGTGCAGACGAAAGTGAGAATCTGTTAAATAGTTAACCATCTTGCAGCATTTTTATATTCCAAGTTTCATCACACACTTAATTATGGCTGATCCCTCTGTAATGTAGAAATATTGATGGTGGACATAAAATTGGCAGGTCGCAAGCTAGAAGTCTAGATGGTTGTATGCTGCGCAAATGGAATCTCTACTGTTACTCCAGACCTATGAGCGTACAGCGTGATGATGTCTTTCTGGACATACTTCACCTGTTTACATAAATGGTGTTTCATATAGACCACATGGCATTACACGCAGCTTCAAATGAAAGGAAAATACACTACGTATGACCTAAAATAGAAAGATCAAAAAATAGCAAAAAGGAACAGGAAAAGGGTCCAGTGTTAACAGTAATCTAACCTTTACAGCTACTTCCTGATTATTATTCAACCGACCTCGATGAACCTGAGCAATTGATGCAGCAGCAATCGGATGTTCATCAAAATCCACGAATCTGGTACTCATATATTAAACTTTAAGCATATTTTGTACAAACAATGAGAATTAAGTGCTGAATAAACATAATATATCAGTAGAAATATGAGCTAGAGCTGGTAAAATTGACACAATCTCTCAGCTGTTATTGTAGTCCTGGGGTAGCTTATACGAATGCACAAGCTTCTCCTAAAGACTAATCTAGTTAGTATGGATGGTTTTCTAGACTCACCACTGCCAGTTCAAACACGGCCAAATCGTCTGATAGTGTAATTTAAATCCAGTGAATTCTATAGTCGACAAATTATGCAGGCATGAAGATGATACTAGCGCTAATGTAAGCAATGGGCAAACCCATCCCTTCTAAGCATCCTGACAGCTGAATTATGATAGTACACAAGCTAGAAAGAGTCATTCAGCACAAACTGGACAAGAGGTAGTATGCGAACTGTAGAGCCCACAGCATGGCTGGATTCAAACAGGCATACAGCAAAGTATCAACTATATGCACATTCTATTTTGACTACAGTGACCCACAACAGAGTAGCCAACTAGCCATCACAGATTATTTGACAATGGAATACACTGAAAGGATGCTAAATCCTTTCCACATCAGCGCATTTTCAGATTCGAATAATAAATATACGAGTTGTCGCTCCTGCATATCATTGTTTAGACCAGGGAATGACAATGTGAAGGAATGCAACATTATATTTCTGAAATAGAACAGATCACAGCTCACTTTGTAGTGATCACAGCATTGGCGATTAGCAGTTACACACTAATATTAAAAAACATGAAATTTCAATACTTACATGTCATGTAAATCCTTGCCAAAGGTTCGTTCAATCACAATTTTGATATCTTGAAATTTGCATGGAGTTGCCTGGATTATTAAAAATTGTAAATAAAAATGATATGTATATATGACCATACACCAACATTAAGTTAGGAGCTATAGTAAACCTGATCCTGCAGGCAGGAGAGAGTTGATATGTACTCCTTTGGTACGTGTCTTAGTGATGAAACATACTGACCAGCTTTTACATAAAATCCTCTATTCAGTTCACATAGTTTCAGTAGCTTTTTGGCTGACCTCAAGTGAACCTACAACAGACAAGGGGAAATAAATTATGCCATGCTAAACGTGATACGATGAAACTAAAGTTCTAGAATACATAGTCGACTCAAATAGGCATCAAGACATCATCTTATGCTTGGTTTCCAAAAAAGAGTGTGGTAGGGGAAAGGCCTGCCTATCTAGTAAAATACAAGATGCAAGTACTAAATGCAGAGCATAGAGAAAAAATAACAATTATATCAAGAGAGCTGGTCCAAAATCGAAGGAAACCAAGTATTGACTTTCGAAATGACCCATAGCTACTCATGATGTTGTGTGGCACAAGTGATTATTCTGAATATGTAACATAATAGTCAAGGAGGGCACAAACTGCTCATCTGACAGGACATCTAGCGCAGTGAAGCAACATATCATTTCCCCCCAAAGCCATCTTAAGTCATCTTCCTTTACCAACCAAGAGGCCCATGGACCCTCTGGGAAGATTGAAGAAATCAATCTCTCTTGCCTATCACCTAACACAAACTTATCAACCCTAAAACAATAAAAAATCCCGTCGCCTTCAGCAAGCTTATATATATGCCAGCGGCACAGCACCTCATTCGGCGCAGAATCCATACCTCGGAGAGCTTAACCCGGTAATCCGCCGATCCAGGAGCTAGCCCCCGCAGCGAGTACTTGTAGTCCACGACCACGAAGCCAATCTGAAACAGCCAACCAGTCGGCAAAACTGAGCACGAGCAACCTTCTTCTCACCACAGGAAGTGTAGCATTTCGCGAACCGTGTATATGGCGCGGGAGGACCGGGCGACGCCATGGAGAGCGGAGGGGACACCGCGGCCGTCGGCGGACGGTGAGGCGGCGAATGAGGCCGCCAGGGCCGCGCCCGCCCCGGCCACGAGAAGGAGAGGGGCGCGGCGGCGGCGGAGCATTGCGGCGAGCAAGTAGGGTTTTGTGGTACCCCGTGGCCGGTGTGATTGCCGACGTTAGGTGCTAGCCTATCTGCCGAACTTGGAGAAGAAGAACTCAGGGAGACTGGGAGAGGAAGACATGAGGAGAATTGAGAATTCGAGTTCTACGGAATGCGTTTTTTTTTTTTTTTTTTTTTTTACTTGCTTCAGAGTTCAGACGACACCAAAGGCATCTAATTTTTATCACGCAGAAAAAAAAACGAACTGCTGATTTAAAGGAGATATAACTCTGACACAACACGGTCAATATAAAATAAAAATATACTAAAAAACATACTGGTCGTCTTCTTCCTTTGATTATTCAACAGCTGTCGGAGCTTTAAACATGCACTAAATAAGTAGAACGGGACACATACAAACACCCTCGTCAACCAAAGCTCTCAAGACCATAGCAATTCACCGCGTACAATGAGAATAACCGATGATGGAACATCGGCTAGGACACACCTCACGCAACACTGGCTTGCGATCATTCACCACCAATCCATGGGGTTGGAAAAACCGAACATAGCCGCAGACCCAAACGAATGAAGAAATCGAAAATGTTGCACTACAAATCAGCGAACAGCTTCCCTCGAACGACACACCAACTACCAAGATCCAAAGGAATCTAACAGCATCTACCCTCACTAGCCCTTCGCCGACGCCAAAAATATTGACGAGGTAGGAGAAGCCGATGGGACCTTATTCCAAAGCGCCATCGTCGCCACCACCTGATTAATGCCGGTATGAAGACCAAAACTAAAATCTAACTTTAGGGACTTTGCAATAGCGTCGAGTGAAGGATCGAGGTCTCCATCCCCTCCCGTTGCTAGAGCGGCAACCAGAGGAGGCATTGAAGGGGTCGTTGCATAGAAAACAAAAATTTTCCTACGAAACAAGCGAAAGAAACCCCACGATCTAGATCTATTAGACGAAGGTAGCGAAGGCGAGATCCAATCTCTTACCCTTGAAGATCGAACAAACGCGTTTTGTCGGTGCAGGGGTTGGCTAGTCGATCCCCGCAACTAGACGCATCTAGTCGCGAGGAGATGTATTATCCTCGAGATCCAATCCGATGAAGCGCCGCAAGAGCAGCACCTCCGCGGTATCCACACGTACGGCTCGATGTAGACTCCGCCTTCTTGATCCCGCAAGCAAGGAGGGAGTGGTTAGATAGATCTCAGCACCACGACGTTTGTGGTGGTGTTGATGGTGTAGATCTCCACGAGCAGGGCTTCGCCTAAGCCATGGCAAGAGGAGAGGGAGAGGAGGAGATGGTGGCGCGGCAGCCCTTAGGGTGAGGGGTGGCGCGGCACTAGGAGGAGGTGGTGCGGCTAGGGCAAGGGGGCGGCTGCTAGGGCTTGGATGCCCCTCCCTTGGCCGCACCCCACCTCTATTTATAGGTGGAGGCCAACGGGAGGGGTGTGCCCCCATCTAGGGCAAGTTTCCTCGCCCCCCAAGCTGAGTCCCTTAGGGATTCGGCTTGGGCTTCCCTTTTCCTGGCCGGCTGGGCCATGGGCTGGTGCGGCCAGCCCATTAAGGCTGCTGCACCACCCATTGGTCCATGTGGGACCCAAACCATAGGTGGACCCCACTACTAGACTCCTCTAAAACCTTCTAGAAATTTCCGGTACCCTGTCTGAAAAATCCCGGAACCTTTCCGATACCTCCGGAAACCACTTTCCTTATATGAATCTTACTCTCCGGACTCTTCCGGATCTCCTCGTGACGTCTAGGATCCCATCCGAGAATCCGAATCAATATTCTTTCATACCATTAATTATCTCATCGCTAACCCTAGCTACATCGGAGCGTTAAGTGTGTGACCCTACGGGTTCGAGAACATGCAGACATGATCAGATCAATAATCAATAGCGGGACCAGGGATGCCCATATTGACTCCTGCATATTCAACGAAGTTCCTTATCGATTGAACCACGATGCCGGAGATTCGTAATCTCGTATACGATTCCCTTTGTCTCACCGATATTTAACTTGCCCGAGATTTGATCGTCGATATCTCCATATCTAGTTTCATCTCGTTACCTGGCAAGTTCTCTTTACTCGTCCATAATATAGGATCTCCGTGATTACCACTTAATCACATGGTTGCAACCTTTCTGATGCTATATTACCGAGAGGGCCTAGAGATATCTTTTCCGTCACAAGGAAGGACAAATCCCACTCTTGATTCATGTCACCCAACAAATACCATCGGAGATACCTGAAAGCCACCTTTATAATCACCCAGTTACGAAGTGACGTTTGATGTCCACAAAGCATTCCTTCAGTAAACGGGAGTGACATAATCTCATGGTCTAAGGAAACTATACTTGACATACTAAAAGCGTTGGCAATGAAAATTGTGTGACACGATCAATTGCAACTCTTCATTATCGGGTCTTGTCCATCACATCATTCTCCTAATGACGTGACTCCGTTATCAAGTGACTATAACAAGTCCATGGTTAGGAAACGCTAACCATCTCTTGACTAACGAACTAGCCCAGTAGAGGCTCACTAGGGACATCTGGTTGTTTATATTCCACACATGTATTATGTTTCCGGTTAATACAATTATAGCATGGAGAATAAACTATTATCATAAACATGAATATGCTTAATAAACCATTTTATTATTGCCTCTAGGGCATATTCCCAACAGTCTCCCACTTGCACTAGAGTCAATAATCTAGTCTACATTTTCTCGATCCAACACCCATGGAGTCTCAGTGCTGATCATGTTTGCTCGTGGAAGAGGTTCTATCCGTGCTTGTACTATACAGCTCTCTATGTTCTTTGCAAAACGTTAACGTCACCTAATTTGACATTACTTTATCATCACATGATAAACCTCATCATCATATGATGAATATAATATATTTGGTTACAGAGTGAGACTTTCATTTCCCTTTTATGCCTACATGACGTATGATCAGTCAAAAGAACTTTCACATAGCATGTGCACCCGGAACTCACTCAATCTTGAAACAAAATTTCTCAAACCAAAATATTATATCTTTTAATCCTTGAATTAATCATATACTCCTATATGTTGTAGACTCAACAAATCGACAGTGCAATCATGTCACTTCGATATTTTTGATCACGCTTTCGCTGCGCTTCTGCCTTTAACAGATCTCCAATTTAGTTTGGTTTTATGACTTCAACCAAGTCTACCACTCTCTAAATTCAATTTATCTCAACTCCATGTAAAATGACTCCTCATTTAACATGTTCTTCTAACCAAGAACTTGGGTCACATATCGTCAAATACAAACACATGGTTCTTATATGTTTAGACCTATGAACCATTCATAGTGAATACCAACATATCCTTCAACCATCAATTTTGTACTGAGTTATCAACTCAATGTTTCACCTATTTCTCACAAGCAGATGAACCTTTCTTCTCTTGTTTTATTTTGAACTCTTCAAAATCTTACTTAGGTTAAACATCCTGACATAATGCTTATCAAACATATCTATCCACCATAGATACATCCATCTCCATGGATATTTGACGTTCAAACTAACTCATAAGTCATACGTTGGTTCCTGACTCATTTACAAAATTTATGAAATCTCTATTTCACACACACAAGATGTTGTAAACTCCCACTCAAATATACACCATACACATATTAAATTATGAAACCACTTTGGCTCCCACTCAGAAATATGTTATCTTTATATTTGACCATGATTTAACTAGCTCCCACTCAAACATATGTCACCACATATTTTGATCATGGAAAATAGTTTCTGCTCTAACTTAACATATGTCACCACATATTTAATTAGATCCCACTCAGTTTCTTATGCACTTTCTCGATATTTTGGACATCTCCAAAATTCTTAATTAACCTTTAAAATTCGAGAACTCATATACGAAATGCTAGTACTTTGCTAGCTTTAAGTTTTTTTATTCTCTACAAAACCCTTTTGAGGAATAAATATGTGAAACACCACTTTCACAAAATCAAGCAACAATTACTTTGTGATTTAAACTTAACATAGGATGACTCTTAGTCATTTTCGTATTTAAGGCTTCTATTTCTTCTTTGTAGTTTCGTAGGTATGTCTTGTTTCTCAAACATGACAAGTAAATCATGAATATTATTTTGTAATCTGACAAAATTTAATATTCTTGAATCCTACTTTTCTTTAGACAAGCTAAACCGAAATTCAATGATCACCATCATCAATTCCTTCATGTGTCAAGTTTTAACCAACATAGCACTTTACATATGTGCCACTCGATACATAAACAGGCAAGGTTTCAGCTTCTCAATTTATTCCAGCAATTATTTTATCAATGAAATCTTTTCACGATAAACCACTAAAATACTTAGCACAACCAACAAATTGGTTTGCCCCTTTTAGTCTCATATTGTGGAATCACATTCATAGTCACACTTATGAATATACTACAACATTATTCGCAATAGTTTTTAATTATCTCATAATTACCACGACTTCTCATAACTCATATGGAATCGTTTATGCGAATCACTAAATAGATCCTTATTTCTAAACAGAGTGTTTATCAAATAAATCTAAATGTTACAAATAAACCCTAATAAGAAAAACCCTTTTATTTTATCAGACCACACAATATCTAATATAATGTGATTACAATATTTAGGGCGCATCAAAAAACATCTTTTGAATAAAATCTAAATATTGCAATTTGCGAAAACACTTTTCACAAGTCTTCATAATAAAACAATAACTCAAATATTTTGTCTCTTTTGATCAAATCGAAAAGACTCAATTTTCTCGTTAACTTAACATCCTTAAACTCCAGAATTTTATTTGATCTCATCAAATATCATAACTTGAACAAATACATCTATTTACTCATATCATTTATGATGGAGCGCACAAAATAATGACATCTAACAATTGCCGAAAATACAACCAACACTTGTGTTTATTTTCGGCAACTCATGGTACTCTTCCAAAGGGCGGCATTTTATTCACACTACTTCAAAACAAGGTGCATGTGTTAAACATCAAAATGTTCTTCACAATACTTAGCATGAATAAATAAATTGTCATTATTGAGTTTTAGATATTTTTAGTATGTTTCATATTTATAAATGTTCAACCAATTTATCATCTAGATTATAATAAGAATAATACACTTATAATCGAAACTTGTGATTTCCAAAAAGGATCACTCGTGAAAATAGAACAACCATTGTGTTTAACATGAATAACCGTCACACATGAGCAAGACACACTAATCAAAATCACACTTAATTCGATTACAGAACTTATTCAAATCCTCTAATCCAAAACGATAAATGTAGAGACAGATCGTTACCAGTATCAACTCCTTGATTGCCACCATTCCGCAACGTTTTCCTAGATCCTTTATGCAAATCTCAAGCAGCAGGTTCTGTTTTCATAAAACAGAATGAGTATCAAATACTTATCGAAACCGCCACAATTGCAATTTGGACTTGAACACTTATAACTTGTATATCACTATATGCTTTCTGCATTGTCAACTTCTCTTGCTATGGGTTCCACTTTGACATGACGCAGCCGAGACACAAACTCACAGAAAGTGATCAAATCCCTTCCCATGACCTAGTCTCCGACATAATTCTTGAAGCTGGGGAGAAGCGAGCGTAGCACCCTATCTATCGCGAAATCGTCATTCATCTCGTGGTTCCAAACATCTACCAGAGTATAATACATCTTATGCATTTTTCTCAGGCGTTTGTTCCAAGCAAGTGTTTTCTTCCATCTTGAGTGAAAGAAATTTGTTCAGACATTCAAACCTTGCAATTCTAACTTGTGCTATGAACCTTTCTTTCAGCTCATCGACAATCTCCATTGTGCTCAAGTTGTGGAATTGACTACTCAGGTCGGAATTCATGATGGTGCACATCATCCACTTGACTTTCAAGTAGGTGGTTCAAAACCACTCCATGTACTCTTCATAACTTGCAGAAATATTTGGGCATTCTTCTAATGGTTCATCTAACACGTAGAGCTGAGCATGGGTGTTTAGGACTTCTCTCAGACGCAGGTACCACTTAACAAAATTGACCCATCGAGACGCAGTTTTTTCAGCAACGAACAGACTACCGTAGTCGACCATGATCTACAAGGATTTTTGCAAAGACATGTTTAGGACTTTTGTTTATGATAATTTTAATTCATCTTAACTACATGAACTCCCACTAAGCTCAACATCTCTCAGGTTGTTTTAGTGACACACGATCCAAATCCACTACACCACAACCGATCATCGCGTGAGATGATGTAGCTTCAAAGGTGAACATCACCATGTTGATCATATCATCCATATGACTCGTGTTTAACCTTTCGGTTCTTATGTTCCGAGGCCATGTCTGTACATGCTAGGCTCGTCAAGGAAACCGTAGTATTTCCGCATGTGTAAACTGGCTTACACCCGTTGTATCTGAACGTAGAATCCTATCACACCCGATCATCACGTGGTGCTTCAAAACGACGAGCTTTTGCAACGGTGCATACTAGGGGAGAACACATCTTGATATTAACGGGAGAGATCACCTTATCATGCTACCGTCGCGATCACATCTAAGCAAGCATTAGGGTGCATAAAAGGATTAACATCACATGCAATTCAAAAAAATTGTGATATGATATGGCCTTTCTTCTTGTGCCTTTGATCTCCATCTCCAAAGCACCGGCATGATCTCCATCATCACCGACATTGTGGCGCCTCCTCCATGGTTGCCATCACCAACTATTGCAACTACAACTATTGCTACTCTTAGCGATAAAGTAAAGTAATTACATGGCGATAAAATTGGACACGCAGGTCACATAAAATAAAAGACAACCATATGGCTCCTGCCGGTTGCCGTACTCGACGACATGCAAGTCGCGAAAGATTACAAACATGATCATTGCATACATTATCACAAATCACACATTGGTCATACCACATCACAAGACCCTGCAAAAACAAGTTAGACGTCCTCTACTTTGTTTATGCAATTTTTACGTGGCTTGGGTCAACAAGATAGAACCGTTCTAATCTACGCAAAACCACAACGGTGATATAATAGTTGCTTATTTACTCATCCTTTCGAAAAAGGCCTTCCATTGAAAATTGCATCTTCACTAGAGCAAGAGAAACAGACACCCGCCAGCCACTTATGCAATACAAGTTGCATGTCAAACGTGGAACCGGTCTCTCGTGCACGGACGAGTAAGGTTGGTCCGGGCCGCTTCAATCTCACAATACCGCAAAGATGCAAAGTGCACGCGAGAAGGTTGCAACATAAAATATCAACGCCCACAACACTTGTGTTCTAATCGCACCAACATATACGAATAGATCTAGGCTCTGATACCATTGAAGGGGTCGTTGCATAGAAAACAAAAAATTTCCTACGAAACAAGCCGAAGAAACCCCACGATCTAGATTAGATGAAGGTAGCAAAGGCGAGATCCAATCTCTTACCCTTGAAGATCGAACAAACGCGTTTTGTCGGTGCAGGGGTTGGCTAGTCGATCCCCGCAACTAGACGCATCTAGTCGCGAGGAGATGTATTATCCTCGAGATCCAATCCGATAAAGCGCCGCAAGAGCAGCACCTCCGCGGTATACACACGTTCGGCTCGATGTAGACTCCGCCTTCTTGATTCCGCAAGCAAGGAGGGAGTGGTTAGATAGATCTCTGCACCACGACGGTTGTGGTGGTGTTGATGGTGTAGATCTCCACGAGCAGGGCTTCGCGTAAGCCATGGCAAAAGGAGAGGGAGAGGAGGAGATGGTGGCGCGGCAGCCCTTAAGGTGAGGGGTGGCGCGGCACTAGGAGGAGGTGGTGCGGCTAGGGCAAGGGGGGCGGCTGCTAGGGCTTGGATGCCCCTTCCTTGGCCGCACCCCACCTCTATTTATAGGTGGAGGCCAACGGGAGGGGTGCGCCCCCATCTAGGGCAAGCTTGGGCTTCCCTTTTCCTGGCCGGCTGGGCCATGGGCTGGTGCGGCCAGCCCATTAAGGAGGCTGCACCACCCATTGGTCCATGTGGGCCCCAAACCATAGGTGGACCCCACTTCTAGACTACTCTAGAACCTTCTAAAAATTTCCGGTACCCTGCCGAAAAATCCCGGAACCTTTTCGATACCTCCGGAAACCACTTTCCTTATATGAATCTTATTCTCCGGACTCTTCGGATCTCCTCGTGACGTCTAGGATCCCATCCGAGACTCCGAATCAATATTCTTTCATACCATTAATTATCTCATCGCTAACCCTAGCTACATCGGAGCATTAAGTGTGTGACCCTACGGGTTTGAGAACATGCAGACATGATCAGATCAATAATCAATAGCGGGACCGGGATGCCCATATTGACTCTTGCATATTCAACGAAGTTCCTTACCGATTGAACCACGATGCCGGAGATTCTTGATCTCGTATACGATTCCCTTTGTCTCACCGATATTTAACTTGCCCGAGATTTGATCGTCGATATCTCCATATCTAGTTTCATCTCGTTACCTGGCAAGTTCTCTTTACTTGTCCATAATATAGGATCTCCGTGATTACCACTTAATCACATAGTTGCAACCTTTCTGATGCTATATTACCGAGAGGGCCCAGAGATATCTTTTCCGTCACAAGGAAGGACAAATCCCACTCTTGATTCATGTCACCCAACAAATACCATCGGAGATACCTGAAAGCCACCTTTATAATCACCCAGTTACGAAGTGACGTTTGATGTCCACAAAGCATTCCTTCGGTAAACGGGAGTGACATAATCTCATGGTCTAAGGAAACTATACTTGACATACTAAAAGCGTTGGCAATGAAAACTGTGTGACGCGATCAATTGCAACTCTTCATTATCGGGTCTTGTCCATCACATCATTCTTCTAATGACGTGACTCCGTTATCAAGTGACTATAACAAGTCCATGGTTAGGAAACTCTAACCGTCTCTTGACTAACGAACTAGTCCGGTAGAGGCTCACTAGGGACATCTGGTTGTTTATATTCCACACATGTATTATGTTTCCGGTTAATACAATTATAGCATGGAGAATAAACTATTATCATAAACATGAATGTGCTTAATAAACCATTTTATTATTGCCTCTTGGGCATATTCCCAACAGGCATGACCCGTTGATTCACGGTAGACTGCGGAGACGCGCAGATGGCGGCAGATAGAAAGTGTTGCCTTTCTTCTCTATCATCGAATTTGGATGCCAAAATTCATGCTAATTTTTGTTGTTTTATTCCTTTAAGACTGCATTTCTGTTATAGTAGAATCGGCGCAGAGAAGTTAAACCACTGGCTGACTTCGCTCTCACATCCACCATACATATTGCATCTAGTTTCAGTCCAAAAAGCCCCACATTGGGGGAGGTAGGGAAATTTTTTAAACACAAGAAGGTCCCAAAGGACCGATTTTACAATTTTCCAGTACTTTTCACTTTTATTATTTGCAACATCATATGTCACTAATATGTGGTGGTCAATGTGATAAATAATTAAAAAAATGAGAAAAGTGTGGCAAATGATAAAATATCTATCGAAATACCCGTGTGTTTTCATGGTACAACAAATATAGATATTCCTATAGAGAATTGATCAAACCAACATTGTATTTGACAATGTGTGTGCTGTCACATGCAATGACTGTTTCACGACAATATCGTCTTACACTCTCTTCCCATTATATAGATCATGCCCTTAAAATTTCTTTTCTCGATGCACATACAAATATGATGCACGCAAAAATTCATATATACACACAGAAATTATTCGAAACAATAAGATTTCAATATGGAGGGCACCTTACTTCCAAAGGAAGGTCAGACTCTGAGGTTCCAACCTTGGAGGTATCTTGTATGTTTTGCTTATAAGGTAGTGTGTTCTTTTTGCGACTGGCTTTTCATTTCGGATTACCTTTACATTACCAATCTTCACTCTCTATAAATTTAAGGCAGTGCATGTTCACATAGAAATATGTACAAATGCTTCTTGGATAAACGGATCAACATTCTTTAGTGTGTTGTTCATACTACAAACATAGATTGCATGTTGGTTCTAAGAAAACATCTCATGAAATTAATTAAATAAAGAGAATTGTTTGCTTTCGCTTTTTTGCAAGAACGTAAATGCGCTCATCGTACATACTCATTTTTTCTGTCCAAAATGAGTACAAATATTAGGAAAATAAAATTTTGCTTTTCCAAAAATGACTAAGCCTTGATTTTTGTACTCCCAAATACCAAACAAAGACGAACGCTTTTCGACATTCTTCATGCTTGGAAGTGACAAATGTAGCATGCAAGAATGATACTTCTATAAAAAGGAGGAAAAGCGGACACACTCACTAGTACAAAACGACCCTATGGTGACGGGTTAAAGCCCTCATTGGTAACAAAAAGACCATAGTGATACGTTGGCTGAGCTTGGTCACTGATGTGAATGAGCACAATGGAAACAAATGTTTTAACAGTTTACGATGAGATACTTGATCGGTTACGATCATCAACTTTTCTCCATTCCTGCAGTAAAGGATGTTTGTTATTCATCGTTTTCAGTAAGAACTTTTGTATTCTAAAATAGATTTTTCCATAGATACTCCCTCCGTTCCACAATATAAGATGTTGTAGGTGTTGCAAATATTGTCTAGATTCGGACTAAAATGGATGGATCTATACACTAAAATGTGTCTAAATACATGTGTATACGTATGGATGTAGCAAACGTCTAAAACATCTTATATTGTCGAACAGAGGGAGTATTTCACAGCACATTTCAATATTTTCACAACATAAACATAAGCAATAAATCGACAACATCTGTTTCATTTACAATAGAGAGACCATCACATATACATTGTTAAGTGTACACATTTGAACCACAATATCAATATCATGTGCTGAAAAGGGTCTAAACTTCTAACACAAGCAGGAATATAAAGCAATAATATTTATTCGTTACATCGTTGCAGAAAGTTCATGTTATAGAGCACACTGTAATAAATAAATTTATAAAATAACAAACAATGAGAGATGGAACTTAGAGAGAAATCTAATAATTTGAGTTATGAAAAATGATGATGAGTGTTACTTCATGGCATGCAATTAAAAGTTAGTGTTACACTTCTCAATCTGAATGACGACAACAATAAATAAATAAGTTATGTAATGGTTACTTCATGCACATTGATGAAAGGATCAATTCACCTTGTCACAAGATGATCACACACTGAAGTTGTAAGTGAATAGATCCATTTTTCGGATTATCTATGACTAGCACAATAGAGTTCTAGATTTTAAACTTTTCCTTTTACATAATAAGCAGAAGATCCAGTGTAAAAATCAATCTACCTTGTCACAACATGATCCCACGTTATGATCCTAGAGAGTCAAATGATACTCCCTCCGATCCATAAAAAGTGTCGCCCACTTAGTACAAAGTTTGTACTAGCTTAGTACAAAATGCGCGGCACTTTCTATGGATCGGAGGGAGTACATGTTTTCATGATTCTATTTAATTCATTCGCAATTTAGTATCATTGATGGAGAGTTTATCTTGCAGTTAGTATGAATAAGTGCATACTATTTTACAATTTTCCAGAGAAAAATAGAAATGAAGATCCACTGGAGCCAGTTACAAAATTTGGCTCCAGAATTGCAAGAGCAATGTTAAGGTATCTTCTTTCTTGCAAGCTGAAGGTTTGTCTCTGCATTTAATAAGAAGGTGATCGAGTAAAGTTGTTGCGTCGAATACAAAAGGTAAGATGAAGAGGGTTTAGTTTTAACACTGCCCATAGTATTTTGCATAGAGCTAATCTCAGTTCATGTCTGCAACTGACGAAATACAGTTAAAATGTTGACTAATACTCTTCAGCAATCTCTTCAAGCTGGCTGATCCCCTCGAAAACTACTCGTGAAACTAATTCCTCTGCATCCACAGAATCAGAGATCATAAACGATACAGGAACATCTGCGGACCACATGAATCAAAAGCCGTTGAACGTGCACACGACACCAGTTCATTCACATGCATGATCAGCTCCCTCGACGCAATCCCTTTGTGAGCAATTCCAGTTCAGAAATGCAGTCCGTAGGTGTAGCAAAACTCAGGGGCGGAGACAGGGGGGGGCTAGCAGGGGTCAGACCCCCCCCAACCGTTCGTCCCCCCCAACATTTTTCAGTATGTAGTATTAGGCATATTTACTAGCAGGGTCACTTAATTAACCCATTGTAAATAATTAATCCATTGAACTCTGATTGCATACAGGCCCAAGACACTACAGCCCACCAGGCTTTGGCCATCGTGGAGTATGGACGACAAACCGATCGATCGATCGGAAGTTACGCCAGGCACTACTGCCTTTCCTGCCTGCCTCTCCGTCTTCTCATCTCCCTGCCTGCCTTTCCATCTCCTCATCCCGCCGGTCGCCGCTTTCTTGCCTGTGCTCGCCGCTTTCCTGCCTGCGCTCGCCGCTGCTGCCGTTCTGCTGTTCTGCGGCCTGCCTGTGCAATTCCGTTCCCGCGGCTCCGGCCTCCGGAACCTCAAGGTATATCTATCCCCTCCCCAATTCCGTTCACTTGATCTGGTTCATTAGTATACAAACCAGTATATTAGTTTATTAATTTGTGTATTTTATCGTTTTGTTGTGCTCAAAGATGAAGAGAAAGGGACAATCGGAAAGGGGAGTAGATTTCTTTTTTCAAGCGGATTGGTTCAACTTCAAACGCTAAATTACTATTGGATCAATGTGGAAGTGGAACCAGCAGAAATTTCAGAACAAGGTAGAATTGGAAGCACTTCATATGAAAGAGATCCTGGTAAGCATTAACAGATTTGGAAATATTTATATAGATTTTCTATAATATTTATTTAGACTTAGTATATTATGATGTTATTCTCTTCGATGGACGTCGACTTTTCGCCCCCCCCCATATCCGAATCCTGGCTCCGCCCCTGGCAAAACTCATTCCAGTTTCATCTTAAACCGACGCTTATCCCACCAATTGCAACAAGTTTTCTTTCTTTCCATTTTATCAATTGGGAGGTCACAATTGCAACAAGCTTTTTTGTTTCCATTTTATCAATTGGTAATTCCGACTTCCGAGGAGAAGAAAGAAAGGAAAGAGAAGGCGGGATGGAAAGGAATAGGGGAGAAGGCAATCAGCCCACCGTGTTCCCCGGACTGCAGCATATCTCCGCATTAAAGGCGGCAGATTTAGCTTCCATATAAGTATCAATCTTGACGTGAGAGGCACCCAAGGCAAGGGTATATAAAGGAGGGCTTGCCGGCCGTGTTTTCATACCAAGGGAGACGACGACCTAGTTGAATAGTTGATCATCAAGAGAGATCGATCTACGAGAGTTGAGTTGAGTTTGCTTGGACGCCCGGTATGTGCATGTTCCTTTGCATGCATGGCGTATTGTATTTCTCTGTTCTGTGCATGATGGAGCGCCTTGCGTGTTGATATTTCGTCTCTTCGATCTCGTCATGCAAATCCATGTCCTCTAATGCACTCCAAAGATCTGAGTTTCTGTCCATGATCCATGCATCTTTATATTGCTTGACTAGTTGTTTTTCAAAAAATTCTGTATTACAATCTAGATCATCGATTCATAAGTGCTTTCAACAAGTTGAAGTAATCGTATATACAATAAAATTTGAAAAAACTGTAAAGAACAAAGTTTCTGTCCATAATCCATGCATCTTTATTTCTTTCGAGGGTGCCGGTGATCCATGCATCTTTATATTGCTTGATTAGTTGTTTCTCAGAATTTTCTTTATTACAATCTAGATCATCGATTCATAGATGCTTGCAACAAGTTGAAGTAAATCATATATAACTGCGCTTCAATTATGATAACTACAAAATCCGTCTACAATTACAAGATAGTAATAGATCCATCTATATATAAAGATAAGGCAATGATCATATAGTAGAACCATGCAAGAACCCAATCAGCTAACTGATGCGCTAAGGCAGATCGATCTGCTAAGCACATTACAGTATTATTATGTAGCGTCCACTTCTATTCTCAATTATATATATATCCCTAGGCATAATCAAAACTCTGTACTATATATACTTGGAAGATGCCTCCTTGTTCATGCATATTCTGTTAATTTGTGCCGTCACACTGTTTATTTTTTGTGTTAAAACGAGCACAGATCGACATGCCTCGAACGAAGCAGGTGATGAAGTACATCGAGGACGACAAGAAGCGCAATACGACGTACAGGAACCGCCTGTTCAGCCTGGTCCAGAAGACCGCGCAGCTCGCTGTCCTCTGTGACATCGACATCCTCCTCATCGCCCTCAAGCCAGGGACAGCCGGCGCCAGGGGCGAGAGGACGATCACCTGGCCGATTCGCCGCGGCGACGTGCAGGAACTGATCACGCGGTTTCGCAAGACGGCCCCGATAATGATCAAGGAGAATCTGAACATCGGCACGTACCTCCAGGGCGAGCTGGGCAAGGAGGAGCGCAGGCTCGTCAAGGTCAGGCAGTGCAGGCTCCACGACGTGCTCCCACTGTGGGACCCCCACCTCGACGAGCTCCCCCTCGACGACATCATCTCCCTGCACGACTCAATTTGCGAGAAGCTGAAGGTTATAGGGCGGCGGCGGACGGCCGAGGTCAGCAGCGTCGACGACGTCCCGACATCATCCGCGGTCACGGTCACGGCGCCGGCGCTACAGCATCAGGCTGCCCCGGCGTTTCTGGGCAACGACTTCGACCTGAACTCGTCGGACGCCGGCTCCTCCTCCGTGGGAGCGCAAGATCACTACTACAACCTTCCACCGGAGATCCTGCCACAGCCACAGCCACAGCCACAGCTAGTCCATGTCCAGTCGCCCTACGTCGGCTTGCCGTTTCACATGCACCCGTCATGCATCGCCTATGGGGGCTCTTTGTACATGCGCGTTCCAATGGCGGCACCACCGGCGCTCGCAGCAGTGCCGCCAGCTGGTTACAATTTTACCGGCGGAGGCATCAATTTCATGGAGTACCCCCAGCTGCCGGCAGCAACCACTGGGTTTTATGATGAGTTTTCTATGCATGGTTCGGGACAGGGTTCTGCTTCCGGAGCGCTTGTGGCTTACAACCAAGAATTTCTCGCGAACAGATTTGATGCCGCCGCCGGAACCGGTGCCGGGTACGATGTTATACCCCGCGCTGCGAGGTTTGGCCGCTGGGTACTTCCTATCCAGTGGACGCTGCCGCCTTACAGATGGTGCAGAATGAGACGGTGATGTGGCCGGACAACGTTAACGGCGTGGGTCACTATGCCCTGGGCGAACAGGAGGAGCGGAGCTGGCTGAGGCAGTTTCATCGGAGGATGTAGAGCATCAGCCTGAAGAAAATGTTCATGGCTATCAATCTATCAGGCTACAACGAGCTTTTTTTTACAGTGAGAGTACAATGAGTTTTGTTTTTACAATGAGACTGCAATGAGTTTTGTTTTTACAGTGAGACTACAATGAGTTTTGTTTTTACAGTGTGTGATACTACAATGAGACACTGTTATATCTTAGTGAAACCAGGTTTTTCTTGTTTGCACCGAAAGTGTCATCACTCCGCCATGTGTTCGATCTATAGTCAAATTTTAGTTACCTGCATTATCTTCAGATATGTTAACTTTGATATGATTGTAGACATGGCAATTGGCAAGTACAATGCAGGCTCATTATGTGGTTACTAGTTGAATTTGGCGCGGCGTGCGCCGCGGCATTTATGAGAATTTGTGCAAGGGTAAATACACAACATATATCTTTGGTGGTGTACTGCATTTTGACATTCCGCATGGCTTAATTAACTCAAATCCACACCATGGTTCCAAAATAAAGCAAGGAGAACATGCATGGTTAATGAATCTTTATGACCTTAAGACATGGCAAATTATACAATACATTTTTGCAGTACGGTCTTGAGATTTAAGCATAACAGATAGAAACAGAGGAGCTGTCGGATTAATAAAATAATAATTTAATATCACTGAAACCAATAGCACATAGTAGTAGCAGGAGTTATAAAAAAACATATAATTTCAATGCCATCTAAGAATAACTTAACAATTCCATAGAGCGGAAATCTCCTGGATAACAAAAGGATTAAGCACTGTTTTGCAGTAACTGTTCCGAAATAACCACCAAGAGAATCGAAATTGACTGCCACATAGATAAGATAACTACAGCGAGAATGTGAGATATAGAGCGCACACCTATCTCTAAAACCAAAGGACCAGGTTGAGACTCCCTCGTCCATCATGAACGCAATGGACATGCATACTAAGGAATACAATAACATCGAGGATGAGTACTGGATGCCTCCTTTGCTGCTCCGAAGAGTGATGTTGTTCGTTGAAGGCCAATCATATCATGAACGCAATGGACATGCATACTAAGGAATACAACAACATCGAGGATGGGTACTGGATGCCTCCTTTGCTGCTCCGAACAGTGTAGTGTTTGTTGAAGGCCAATCATATTCAATTCATTACGCTGAAAAGGAAATGGAGTGTTCACTCTTTGTATCTATCAACGGGATGAAGTATCATAGAATTTGAGAATACATGCCACTATTACTTGCTACCTGTAGTCATTGTACAATCCGAAGGCTGCTGATTATGTGCTTCCATATTGATCTATTTTCGAAATAGACAACAATGGTTCACAACTCTGCTAGCACAAACAAAAACCAGTCCATCAGCTCCCCCTCCAGTGGCTTATAAATTCACCACACTGAGAAAACTTGCTTCAACAAGGAAATTAAGAAAAGAATGTAAAACCCAAATGGATATTTTCATGTTGTAACTCAACTGATCAATATTCCTCTTGTTTTTATTTTTGTCCACATAATGTTAATCATGTGAGATAAAGATTTGTCAATGAGCATATGTCTCGAAGTCGAAAAATGGATGGACAAAGCTGATGCTTAGACTAAGAACCGGTTACATAATCAACATTTTCATATATATAATTTGAAACCTTTGTAGTACTACATAGATGACAACAAAAAACTTATGTATGTCATTTAACACTACTACAGAGATGTAAGTTACAATTCATTTTCTTGTGTTGATAAGGCCATAAGTAAAATACAAATGAAGATTCAAGCCTGCAGTGCTGAATCCTCCTATGAGAACAAAAAACTTATGTATCTCATTTAATATGTTTTTTTTGTTTATATAAGAAGGTAAACAACACTCTGGGCAACGCAAATTATTCTATAATCGGGTAAAGTGGTGTGCACTAACTTGTCAAACAATAATAACCATTCTGGTGTTGTGTTATGGTACTTGCATCTTTGTTCTCCTTGATCCAAGAGTTGAAGATAATCATCTCCAGAAGCAAACGTATCCGTGTAAAGATGGGACTCCACACCTACAACACGCGCACAACCAAGGACACATATGAACAGGCAGAACAAACCTTCAGGTTCTCCACGGAGACAGGACAATAAATTTCATCGTTCACCGATTGGAAGCAGCCTGAGCTAGGCTGACAGTAGGCATGGGCACAACTGCAATAACGGAAAGCAAAATATATGGACGTCCGTGTAGGCAGAGACAACGACATACACGTAAAAAAGATAGGTTTAAAGTGAAGGCCAACCTTAGGGAGTCGGATATGACGCAATACGCATAACTATATCTGAATGTAATGCTGGCGTGTTGATCCCAGAAAGACAAAACGGCTGGACCGCTGGGACATCTGTGATAAGAAATGTAGCCTTGATCAGAATAAAAAATGAACATGGAAAAAGCGCAATGAAAATTTAGAAGCCTGAAGAAGATCAACATCAAAACTTGCAGAAGAACAGCCAACTTTGTGCTTCTCTTGACGGATTTCGCGACGGCCACAAAGTTGTTCAGCCGGCATCAGCAACCAGCAATCTAGCACCTGCATGTATAGAAGATAAGAATGTATCGACCTTTACGGAAATAGAAAACGGCAGACGAATGAACCAAAAGAAATAAGAGAGAAGACAAACCGGAAGAAGAGGAAGCAACAGCAGGGGAACCCATAGGAGCAGCGCCTAATATATTAGATGGAGCGAAGTCACTATGCCCTGCTAAGAGAACAGAAGAAGAATCAGCAATTGCAATAAGGCGACGCGCACGGGCAGCGACGAATGGACCAGCAGGTAAACAATTTGCGCCTTCTAGATTAAGACATAGAAGAAAAATAGACCAATGAACAACATCACAAACAACAATTGAGGGAAATTATTTGTAGGCTGGGAGTGTTGGCTTTTCATGAACTATGTCCAGTCATCCAGAGCACTCGAAAATATAATATGAAGAGCAGGTTAAGCACTATTGTTACACCCCAATTTAATGTTGTCATTGTAACAGATCCTCTTCTATGATGATGCTGATCTAGTGGAATTACAATTCTTACCAATAAACAACTAAATACGTCAAAATCTTGAAGGTACACACACACTGAATTCAGGAAAAACAATGCTCAAGAAGCCTAACTGAACAACTAAAATATCTGGAAGTACAACAGTACACTTTCATCAACATTACAATTTCCGTAGGCTAGCTCTTCTTTCATTTGATGATGCCTTCACATATTAATCTCTTCTTGGCTGCTCTCACCAGATATGACCGGCTTAAAAAACCTTCAAATGAGTGGTCAAAATCTGTGGAAGTTCAACTTTGAGGTTAAGTTGAGGGAATGATATGTAGGAAGCAAACAAATGACGGATGCACGCAAAAACAAATCTCAAAGAGCTTGTGGTGCTTCAACGATGGAATGCGGGACTGAGTGCTCATGGGCCAACGCAACTGGGGTGATACAGGTTCTGGCTTCTAATCATGCTTTCAAACTGAACCCGCGAGGAAAAGGTTGGCCACCGCATTCTTAGCTTGTAAATCTTGCTGTTGGCATTTTGGACACGGGGCATCAATCTTCACTTCGGACCGTAGTAGTGATGTAGCACTCAACAATCGTAAGAGCAAGCACAGGTAGGTACAACACAATCAAGAGCAGCGACTAAGAGCGCATGGTAAGCAAAGCGAAATCAAAGATTGAGAAAATGTTCAAATGTACCCAAAGAACACAAATCGAGCCAGCAGTGGGCAGCATGGCGTGGTTCGTCGGCTGGGCCGACCTGTGACGTACCGCGCAGCGCACAAAAGCAACTCATCCAGCATGGCAGACAACAGGGGAACCCACGGGAACACAAGTTGCAAGACTGGGCAGTCAGGGGCAACAGCGGCTCGGCCGGCGCGCCAGCCAACAGCAGAGAAGCAGGAGGGCGGTCGGAGCACACGCACCGTGTGTAGGAGAACGCGTGGGCAGCAGCTCCTGCTTTAGTTGTGCCAAGCTCCGCCGCAGCAGGCGGCACGCCGCCCAGGACGAACCTGGATTCACCTTGACATCCAGGTGAATGGAGCAGTGTGGCCGAATCGCCAAAATAGCTGCGCCCGTCACCGTGGAAGAAGACGTGAGGGAAATATTGAGGGACACTCGCGGGGGAGTGGGTGCTGCGGTGTTGGCGCTGAGACAGAGCATGTGGCGGCCGTAGCTTCCAGGTAGCGGCGGCACGGCTTCAAGCCGACCCCGGCGACGACCGCGACGCCGGAGTAGAATCCGAGATGGAGAGCCTCGGCGAGGGCCGCGACGGCGGAAGAGAACACGACCAACGCCGTGGAGTCAAGTCACGAAGGAGCTCGCGAGGAAAGCCGGGTGTGGAAGAGTGCTCGCCCGTGGACGACGGCCCGCGTCCATGCCGCCAGAAGAGAGGCGGCTCCCTGCCGCTGGAGGAGTGCCAGCTCGAGCAGGAGAGCTCGTGGCGACGGCGGCATCGAAGTGGAGGCGGGGGGCCGCCGCCGCTGTGTCGGGGATGGAGGGAGAGAGGATGAGGCGAGGGTGAGGATTAGGGATCTAGGGTCGCGGCACTTGTCGAAGTCGAACTCGCCCCCGCCGCTGTTGCCATTGTTGTTGTTGTGCTTCCGCCGATGCGCGCCCTTCCTTGCCACGAGGAACCGGCGCTGCGGGACCGGGGGTGGCGGGGCGGGGGCGGGCGTGGACCGCTTCTTCCTGGTGGAGGCGGCGGCGACCGGGGCCATGGAGGCCGGCGGGGGAGGGGAGGAGTTCTCGGAGGCGTGCGAGGGCCGCGCGCGGGAGACGGACTTGGACGGGGTCTTGGCCACCGTGGTGGCGGCGGCCGAGGGCGCGGGCTTGCCCGGAGCTATCGACCCCGGCGAGGAGAGGGGGAGGGGGATTCTACGGGTGGTTTTACAAAAAAGTCCATGCCTTTTTCGTTATTCACATTTAGGTCCCTCGCATCGCGTTTTCGTGTACTGCGGGTTATTTTTCTTTGTTTTTGAGGGGTGTTTTTGCAAAACTGTGACGGCGCGCTCTGTTGGCCGTCGGATCGCCGGCCGACGGCGGGGATCGCGGCACTGTAGTACTGCAGCAATGAACATTACTTACTGTTCATTGCTACAGTCGCCGATCGCGGAGAGGCCGCCGTTTCGTCTGTCTTTAAATACTAGTAGCTTTGCACGTGCACGCACGTCTCGTAGAGGTATATTTTATTATTCCGTTGAATGGTATGTTGATCCATTTTTTTATCTCTAACTTTTAACGGACCACCTACTTACGGCCTTGCGCTCCATCCCATGGTCCTACTTACCGGCGCCACCCTCCTCTCCACTTCATTTGGCTCTAAGCCCCTCCCCTACCTCGAATTTCCCCGCGCCACTCAGTTGGATACATGTCGTCCTACATCAAGTCACCCAGTCTCGTGTAACCGGAGGACCTTATCGTGCGCGCCACCGCCTCGCTTGGTTCCCCCGAGGCCTACCCTACGTGTCGACTCGGCTCGCCACATCCCGAGATCGCCCAGTCGCGCACTTTATTCCTACGAAACAAAATAGGTCGCACATACATCCTCATTTCTTATTTACCTCAAATTGGAACAAATGCTTAGAAAACATATGAGCTATGTGTCTTGCAGTATCGTTGTCGGGCTTAGCGCACTTTATTCCTACGTGTCTTGCAGTGTCGTTGCAGTCGACATGGCGTTGGAGTTTGATTCTCGGAATAGTGGCGCCGCGACCAGCGTGCCGTGCTCCGTCGCTGGGCGTGGACTTTCAGGGTTTTCGTGGTTCCTTCGGGCGGCGGGGGTAGATGTGTGGTGGCCTGACCTAATGGTGACAAGCGGTGTTAGGCTTAGCGCAACGGCAAGGTGGAGGCAGGAGATGCGGAAAATTGGCTCCCTTGAGGCGGCCCGCGTGGTGCTGGTCAGGCGCAAGGAGGAGGCGCTCGTCGCGGACGCAGCCGAGCTCTCCAAGGCGGCCTTCATCAACATGCTCCTCGCCGGAAGCCTGGCCCACGAGTTCCTCGCTCACGGCACTGTCCTGGGCGGCGCCGCTGAAAGGAGCTCCGCCGAGCTGTCCTGCCTGCTCGTGGTCAACGGCGCCCACATCCCCGTCGTCGTCAACCCCACGCAACTCCTCTTGGCCAACATGTCTGGCGTCGTCGACCCCACGTGGGGTGGCTCCAAATTCATAATATCAGCAGCAACAAATTTTATTTTTGGTATTTTCTCCTTTGAGCGCGACAATGAGCCTAGATTAGATTGGGCATATGTGTGGTACATCGAATGCATGGCCTAAATATTTTGCGGCAGGAGAGAGAGCATTGGGAAGGCATACTTACATGTGCGGCATATCCCAGCATAGCTGCCGACCTCTGAAGCTCCTTGTGGCTGTAACTCTGCAGCTTTGGTTTATGCTTGGCAATTTGCCAACCAAACAACGTCCAGGGACGAACTTGCGGAGATTTGATGACGCCGAGCAAGTGTGTCCCGTTTCCGTTCTCATGTGGAAGTGCTCTATTCTCTTGTGAATGTGTTCCTGAAAGTGTCATGTCATTTCGATTTCGTCATAAATGGGTACAGAAAATAATACAACTAAGATATATTGTTTTCATCTAGTTTTCTTACTAAAAACAGAGCAAAATCACCAGACAAGCATGAACACTTTTGTTTACAGGGAGCATACACACCAAAATCATGCACATCCTACTGAACAATTTTCCTGAGAACCGACACATGGGTACTGAATTCTCACAATTAGCACGATGGTTTTCTGCAACCGGTGGCTCATGGAAGACCCTGACAGGGTAGAGGGCAGCGACCTGGCCTACTACCATACACCGCTGCCTGGCCCTAAGCAGCCTCCGCACATCCCCAAGCCGCGCCTTCTCTCCAGAGAGCCCCTCCCTGGCCTCCTGCAACCAGGAGATCGATAAGCGATTGATGAAGAGGCCGGGGCTAGCCGATCTCGCCGCGGCATTATGTTCTGAGCTGAGAGAATCCAACGGGTACCTACACTTGGCGGCGCGCGGCGGCGGAGAGCGGCATCACCCGGTCGTAGATCCGCGCCCGCAGCTTCTCCTTGCGCCGCTCGACGCCCTCGATCGATGCCCTCCTCCGCCCGCGCCCGCTGGAGCTCCAGCCGCCGCCGCATCTCGTCCAGCGCCGCGGCCTGCCGCACCGACTCCCGCCTGGTCTCGAGCGCGGCCTCCAGGCGGCGCGCCAGGTCCGCCCGCGCCTCCGCCGCGGCCCCGAGCTCAGCGGCGGCCTGGGCCAGGCGGTCGTGGAGGATCGCCGCGTCCTCGGCGGGCATAGGGCGTTTTTTCCTGGTTTGCGCGAGCGCTAGAATTTTCGTCTGCTCGGTGTCGTTCCACCAACGCTAATTGCTAAGCGCACCCGAGGCATAGATTAGATCAATTCAGTCCGTTAGATCTAATCAGATCGGGTAATCCAACGGTTTAGGTCGTGCTCTGTACACCACGTGGGGTGGCTGTAGGAAAGATGAAGTTTGCTTGTTTAATAGTAGTATAGATATAGATAGACTAGTTGAATTTGGCGTGGCGTCACGCCACGCCTTTGGCGATTTTTTTTCTGTAGAATAATTTTTTTTTGTTCAATAAAATGTTGGTTAAATTGTAAGGTTCAAACATTTTTTTTATGAGTAGGTAGCATTTTTTTGTGTGAGCATTTTTGATAAATTTTGTATAATTTTCAAATATTTAGTAGGGTGAAGTGGTTGAACATGTCTGTATTTCGGCGGAAGTATTTATTTTAAATTAGGGAAGATGCATTAGAATTACTTCTAAGTAGTGACAACATTTGAATTCAAATTAGGGAAGGTGCATTTGAATTACCTGATAATAGTGACAACATTTGAATATTCGGAAAAAAAAATTAGTTGCGATGATATGCCATAAATAGTTGCGATGATATGCGATGAAATGTTTTATTTGAGTCTAAAATTGCAGGAAACGTGTTGTCTGAGCATTTACTAATTTCAACTCTACATAATTAGTGGAGGTGCATTTGGTTTGTTTCCAAATGAGCATTTACTAATTTCAACTCTACATAATTAGTGGAGGTGCATTTGGTTTGTTTCCAAATGTTGACCAATTTAAAATATTCAAACATGTTTGTTTTTTAGACGCAAATCATGCTTGTATTTTTCTCATAAGTAGTTGGCATTCATGTTCAAACATTTTTTTTATGAATAGGTAGCATTTTTTTGTGAGTATTTTTGATAAATTTTCTATAATGTCCAAATATTTAGTAGGGTGAAAATGGTTGAACATGTTTGTATTTCGGCGGGAGTATTTACTTTACCATATGCCGCACCCGCTGTATTTTAAAATGTCGCAATTTGTTGAGATTTGTCATCTATTCTGTTGAAAATTTCACTAAATTGTTTCTTTAAATTTTGGACTAATTGGGAAATGTCAAAATCTGTTGGAATTTGTCGTCTATTTTCTCTAAATTGTCACTAATTTGGAAGTGTTCATTTTTTTTTTGTTTTTTTTAGTTTTCTGCCATAGGTAGGTTGCGTATTTTATGTACTTTGGAAATCTTGAAATTCGTTCGAAATTGGTGTCCATTTTATCCAAATTTCCAAAAATTTAGAATATCTTTTTTTTGTGAGTATTTTTTTTAATATATTGTGTAGGTTACTGAAGTCTTTAGTGATTTGAAATGTTCAAACATATTTGTGTTTTGAAGTCAATATTTAATTTGAATTAGAAAATCCATCTGAATTTGATTCTTGTTTTCTTGGGGAATGTTTATTCGTATGGTGGCAAAAATTTGGCTAAATGGAAAATCTCTGAATATATTTTGTAAGTTGATATAAGTATGTAACGTTTTTTTCTTTTAGCACTCTCGATATATTTTATGGAATGTCGGTATATTGACTTAAATGTCGGTCAAACTGGAATTTGCAAACATGCGTAATATGTTTATATTCTTTGTTCAATGGAATTTGTAAACATTTTTTTTAGATCAATAAGTAGAGGAAATACATTTTTTTTTGACATTTGTTAGGTGCATTTGAAATTTAATTCATAATTAGGGGTTATGAATTTGTATTCTATGCAATTATTCATGTAATCAAGCATTTGTACAAAAATTTACCTTTAACATATTTAGAGGAAGGGATTTTTTTTTGAAATATTCTACATTTTTTTTGGGGATTTAGAAACAATTTTTTTTTCTTGGTCGTAAGTAGCAAGTATTTATTTATTCTGATCGGTCGGATATGTTATTTAGATTTTTTCAGGTGGATATGTTTGAATATACTGTTTTTTGAACATTTTTTATTTTATGCAAATTGTTTTAGTAAAATGGTCCTACCTGTTAGGAATGCTACATTTTTGTAAACATATATTTTTAAAAAGGATATCATTTACGTTAACTCCACAGGTAGAGTTTTTTCTTTTTTTTGAATTCAACTCCATATAGTTGGAGCATGTGTACCATATTTTTCGAATGGGAAGACTTGAAGTTATTGATTTTATAGTATTTGTGGGACCCACCAAATGTAGTTACTATTTAGTTTTTTGTTTAACAATTTTGTGAAATTTGAATGGATATCATATGGCATAAGTATTTTTTTTTTGTTGCAGGTATTGTTGCGTCATTTTTGTGAGTATCGTGGTGTGAATAATTGTCATTTGTGTGAGTATCGTGATGTAAATAATTAAATTCTGGAAATGTGCATATTTAAAAGGTTCTTGGTTTCTAATATGTTTAATTTTTGAAGGTACTTATATGTATTGTATTCAATTTGAAAGGAAGCCACAATTACACAATTAGAGCAAATGAATTTGCATTTTTTTCTCGAAATATTTATGTATTCAAATGGTCATTTTTTGAGTATCGTGGTGTAAATAATCAAATTCTGGAAATGTGCATTTTTAAAAGGTTTTTGGTTTCTAATCTGTTGAATTATTGAAGGTATTTATACTTATTGAATTCAATTTGAAAGAAAGCCACAATTAGACAATTAGAGCAAATTCAGTTTGAAAGGAAGCCACAATTACACAGTTAGAGCAAATGAATTTGCATTTTTTTCCCGAAATATTTATGTATTCAAATGGTCATTTTTTGAGTATCGCGGTGTAAATAATTAAATTCTGGAAATGTGCAATCTTAAAAGATTTTTGGTTTCTAATATGTTGAATTATTGAAGGTATTTATACTTATTGAATTCATTTTGAAAGGAAGCCACAATTAGACAATTAGAGCAAATGAATTTGCATTTTTTTCTCGAAATATTTTTGTATTTGGTTTTTAAATGAAGGGACTATTTTGCTTTTTGTTTTCCAATTTTGTGAAATTTGAATGGATATCATATTCCATAAGTATTTTTTTTGTTGCAAGTATTCTTTCGTCATTTTTGTGAGTATCGTGGTGTAAATAGTTAAATTCTGCAAATGTGCATATTTAAAAGTTTTTTTATTTCTAATATGTTTAATTTTTTAAGGTACTTATACTTATTGAATTCAACTTGAAAAGAAGCCACATTTACACAATTAGGGCAAATGAATTTGCATTTTCTCTCGAAATATTCATGTATTCAAATGGTTATTTTTTCTTGAGTATCATGGTGTAAATAATTAAATTCTGGAAATGTGCATTTTTAAAAGTTTTTTGGTTTCTAATATGTTGAATTCTTGAAGGTATTTATACTTATTGAATTCAATTTGAAAGGAAGCCACTATTACACAATTAGAGAAAATGAATTTGCATTTTTTTCTTGAAATATTTTTGTACACAATTTTTTCAATGCAATGTCTATATTGCTTTTCCTGCAATTTTATGTTTTTTTTTGTTTTCTTGAAATATTTATGTATTTGGTTTTTAAATGGAGTGACTATTTTTTTTTTGTTTAACAATACTGTGAAATTTGGATGGATATCATATGCCATAAGTTTTTTTTGTTGCAGGTATTATTTCGGCATTTTTGTGAGTATCGTTGAAATATTCAAGTTTCAATCTTTATTATGTGGCATGAGTATTATTTTTAAGATTATTTCTATATTGCTTTTCCTGCAAATTTATGGATTTTTGTTTTCTTGAAATATTTATGTATTTGGTTTTTAAATGGAGTGACTATTTTTTTGTTTTTTGTTTTACAATACTGTGAAATTTGAATGGATATCATATGCCATAAGTTTTTTTTTGTTGCAGGTATTATTTCGGCATTTTTGTGAGTATCGTTGAAATATTCAAATTTGAATCTTTATTATGCGGCATGAGTATTATTTTTAAGATTAATTTAAATTAAATGGAGTGACTATTTTTGTTTTTTTTGTTTTGCAATACTGTGAAATTTGAATGGATATCATATGCCATAAGTTTTTTTTTGTTGCAAGTATTCTTTCGTCATTTTTGTGAGTATCGTAGTGTGAATAATTAAATTATGGAATTGTGCGTGGTTTTTTTTTTGAATTCTAATTACCTTTCAAAAAAAATTCTAATTTGCAAAGTTTAATTTAAATTGAATCCACATTTAGGAGATACGATTTTTTAAGTTTAATGTTAATCAAATCCGTATTTAGAAGTTTTTTTTAAAACAATGTTTAGAAGAAGCATATTTTTTTTTTCTCCCGCTCGATGAAGTGGACAAATTTTAAAAGGTAACCAGAGTTTCGAAATATTCAAATTTGAATCTTTATTATGCGGCATGAGTATTATTTTTAAGTTTAATTTAAATGAAATCCATAATTAGATTTTTTTTGCCGTTTATTGTTTTAAATCTATTAAATTTTGCAGCATTTTAACAGGAAAAAAAAACTGACGCGTGAGGCCCACTGTGACGTCGTGCTGACGTCACAGGGGCAGAGCAAGCCGCGGCGGCGCGCGACCGACGCACACGGACGCGGGGAGCCCGTAGGTGGCGTCGCCGCCACTTCTGGGTCGTCGGAACGGCGGCGGCGGCACGCGGACGCGGCGGAGGGCAGCGGGCGCGGCGGCGGCGATTCTGGCGCGATGGCGGCGTCCCGGCCGCTGATCTGCGGCGAGGAGGGAGGGGAGGCGGCGGCGGAGCTCCCCGTACGCTCGGATTCGTGCGGGGAGGGGCGTGGCGGCGGCGCGACGCGGCGGCGGCGGCGAGCTCTGGCGTCGCGGGAGAGAGAAGGGGAGGGACGGGATTGTGAGGCGGTTTTGCGGAAAAGTCCTTGCGATTTACCGAAATCGCGGAAAGGTCCCTCCGCACGTTGAATTGTGGACTGCGGGTTCGATTTCTGTTTTCTAGAGGGACTTTTCTGCAAAAGCGTCATCGACGCGTACTGGGAGCCGTCGGATCGCCGGTGGACGGCCGGGATCGCGCAACTGTAGTACTGTTTCTCCCAACAGTACCCCGAACGCTCTCCGATCGCGAAATCGTCCGTCTTTCATATATAGTATAGATATAGACTACATTGTGGTCAGCTTGTACTTGCTTATACAATATAACAGAAGTACTCCGTCCGTTCCATATTAGATGATTTCCAAATGCATATATCTATATGTATAATATATCTAGATATATTCATTTAGAAGTCACCTAATATGGAACGGAGGGAGTAGTTGCTTAGTTTTGCTGATGTACATCGCTCATCGTCTTGCTGACCGATTGAGATGAATCCATGTACAAATGGCAGGATCTGATCAAACACTACGGGAAAAACTGGCACTATCGTGCAGCACTTCTTTGCCGTGCGTCTACGCACGGCAAAGATGTCCTTGCCTTGCGGCCGTCGATAAGGCGCACGACAAAGGGACCACGCACGAAAAATAACAACGATGACGCACGGCAAAGAAACCCGCTCGGCAAAGAGAAAAATCAGCGCACGGCAAAGAAATGGTGGACGGCAAAGTTCTACCGAGGCGCACGGCAAAGGGACCACGCACGGCAAAGAAAAAACAAGGCGCACGGCAAAGGGAGAACGCACGGCAAAGAGCCTTTGCCGTGCGGGGAGAGCGGGCGCAACCTTTGCCGTGCGTGTTTGTCTTTGCCGTGTGCCTTGTTGCATTTTCTTCTTTTACTTCATTATTGCACTTAATTTAATACTTATATTTATTCTTTTAATATATGACAAGTACTACATCTTAAGACAATGTGTGTATACCCATACTTTTGCATTATGACAAGTACTCTACGTCTTCAACCCCCCCCCCCCCCCCCCCCCAACATATTAGGGTTTCGGAGCTAGCTGTGTTCGTGGAATTCTGGCACGTGTTATCGCCCGAACATGAAGAAAGTCACACCGGGGAGCTATGTATTGCACCATTAAACCTTACACCACACTTCCACACATATCATAGGTCCACATGCAAGTTTTGGTGGGATTCCGATGCTCCGGAGGTCACCCCCCCCCGAAACGGCGGTCTGTGGGCAACGACGATCTACCCCCCTAGATTTCTCCGCGCGAGGTTCCACCAATGAACTTTTTCATAGGTTTAGGTTTTTTTAGGAATTAGACACATGGATAACCATGTGTGGTACTATGTGGCACATTCTAGCCCCCGGTATAGCCGCAGTGGGGTCAGTTCAGCCTACACGTCCAGAAATCTTCGAAGTGTTATGGCCCGAACGTGAGGAAGGTCACATCGGGGAGCTATGTCTTGCACCATTTGGTGAATCACACATTCCAACACACTTCCACACATATCCTAGGTCCACATGCAAGTTTTGGTGGGATTCCGATGCTCCGGAGGTCACCCCCCCGAAACGGCGGTCTGTGGGCCACGGCGGTCTACACCCCTAGATTTCTCCGCGCGAGGTTCCACCAATGAACTTTTTCATAGGTTTAGGTTTGTTTAGGAATTAGACACATGGAAAACCATGTGTGGTACTATGTGGCACATTCTAGCCCCCGGTATAGCCGCAACGGGGTCAGTTCAGCCTACACGTCCAGGAATCTTCTAAGTGTTATGGCCCGGACGTGAGGAAGGTCACACCGGGGAGCTATGTCTTGCACCATTTGGTGAATCACATGTTCCAACACACTTCCACACATATCATAGGTCCACATGATAGTTTTGGTGGGATTCCGATGCTCCGGAGGTCACCCCCCCCGAAACAGCGGTCTGTGGGCCACGGCGGTCTACCCCCCTAGATTTCTCCGTGCGAGGTTCCACCAACGAACTTTTTCATAGGTTTAGGTTTTTTTAGGCACTAGACACATGGAAAACCAGGTGTGGTACTATGTGGCACATTCTAGCCCCCGGTATAGCCGCAACGGGGTCAGTTCAGCCTACACGTCCAGGAATCTTCTAAGTGTTATGGCCCGAACGTGAGGAAGGTCACACCGGGGAGCTATGTCTTGCACCATTTGGTGAATCACACATTCCAACACACTTCCACACATATCATAGGTCCACATGCAAGTTTTGGTGGGATTCCGGTGCTTCGAAGGTCTATTCCCCCTGAAAACGACGGTCTGTGGGCCCCGATGGTCTACCCCCCTAGATTTCTCCGCGCGAGGTTCCACCAATGAACTTTTTCATATGTTTAGGTTTGTTTAGGCCATAGACACATGGAAAACCAGGTGTGGTACTATGTGGCACATTCTAGCCCCCAGTATAGCCGCAGCGGGACAGTTCAGCCTACACGTCCAGGAATCTTCTAAGTGTTATGGCCCGAACGTGAGGAATGTCACACCGGGGAGCTATGTCTTGCACCATTTGGTGAATCACATTCCAACACACTTCGACACATATCCTAGGTCCACATGCAAGTTTTGGTGGGATTCCGGTGCTCCGGAGGTCTTCCCGCCCCCCCGAAACAGCGGTCTGTGGGCCACGGCGGTCTACCCCCCTAGATTTCTCCGCGCGAGGTTCCACCAATGAACTTTTCCATATGTTTAGGTTTGTTTAGGCACTAGACACATGGAAAACTAGGTGTGGTACTATGTGGCACATTCTAGCCCCCGGTATAGCCGCAACGGGGTCAATTCAGCCTACACGTTTAGGAATCTTCTAAGTGTTATGGCCCGAACATTAGGAAGGTCACACCGGGGAGCTATGTCTTGCACCATTTGGTGAATCACACATTCCAACACACTTCCACACATATCCTAGGTCCACATGAAATTTTTGGTGGGATTCCGATGCTCCGGAGGTCTATTCCCCCTGAAAACGACGGTCTGTTGGCCCCGACGGTCTACCCCCCTAGATTTCTCCGCGCGAGGTTCCACCAATGAACTTTTTCATAGGTTTAGGTTTGTTTAGGCCGTGTTGTCCATGACCCGAGGCCAATTCCGAAGACCGGAAAGGAAATCAAGGCCGAGTTAGAAGCTCTCCAGCCTAAGCCCGATGGGAATGGTTTCTTGGGATATGGGGAGACACACCAATGGACCCACAAGCCGTGCTTATGGAAGCTCCCTTACTTTGAGGATCTCGAGCTCCCGCATAACATTGATACAATGCACACCGAGAAGAATATCAGTGATGCATGTTGGAGCACCATCATGGACACTGAGAAGACGAAGGATAACATAAAGGCTCGACTTGATCAAGAAAAATTGTGTGATAGACCAAAGTTGAACATGCAGCCACCTCATGGCGCCAAAAAAACGTGGACTAAGCGACAAGCTCCGTTCTCCCTCACAAAGGCCCAAAAAAGGGAGGTCTTCCATTGGATGAAGCACTGTTTGTTTTTCCCTGATGGGTTCGCAGCCAACTGGATGAGGGGTGTGAACATGGAAACGTTGCAAGTACAAGGACTCAAGAGTCATGACTACCACGTATGGCTTGAGCGGATAATGCCGGTGATGATTCGAGGCTATGTCCCTGAGCAGATTTGACGAGTGCTGTCGAGGTTGTGCTAAGGAGTTAGCCACTAAAGTGATTGAGAAGCTAGATAAAGATGCACCCAAGTTGCTTTGCGATCTTGAGAGGATCTTTCCTCCAGGGTTCTTTAATCCGATGCAACATATGATCTTGCACCTCGCGGACGAGTGTTTAAAGGGGGGGCTGAATTGGGGTCGTTGGCAGTATCCGCCCGAGAGAGAAACACAAAGGCTTCGTAAAATGACAGGCAATAAATGCAAGATCGAAGCATCCATAGCCGAGGCAGTCCTTAACGTGGAGGTGGCGAACTTCACCACTAAGCACTATGATCCGAACATTCCCACAAAGCACAACCCAGTCCTCTGATACAATGCCGCCAACACTGAAGATGTACCCAAGCTCAGCATCTTCATAGGGCTTGGTGGCAAGTCAAGTGGTCTGAAGACGTACAAGACGAATATACATGAGCGGACCTTGATCCACTCGTATGTCTTGAACACCATGGTGGAAGTGAAGCCATACATCCAGTAAGTGCTAACCATTTAGTTATTCGCAAACATTCACTCGTATGTTCGTGGCTAACTCTTCCTCTTTTCATTGGTATAGAACATTCACGGCTAAATATTGGAAGTACCAAAGGGAGCCTACCCCGGAAGAATCCAAACATATTTTCGAAAAGGGCGGCGGTCTCGGTTTCAGTAGCTGGTTCTGTGGTTTGGTACTATTCTATCCAAATTTGCTTGCACTGCCGACATTTATCGGTCATTTCTCGTTCTAAACTTCTCGTGCTAAACTTGTAGGCAAGAACTGACAAAGAGATGAAGCCTGAGCTAAGAAAAATTGCTAGGGGCTTTAACCATTCCGTCGACACGTTCAATTCTTATGACGTGAACGGGTATCGCTTCCAGACCCATGAATACACAACAAGCCGTCCCAACGCGAAGACAATAAATAGCGGGGTGGTATGTCAAGGTGATGATGGACTCCATTACTATGGAAGAGTCGAGGGTATATACGAGCTGAATTACGGGTTTGATAAAGGGCTAAATCCCGTCGTATTCAAATGCCATTGGTTCGACCCACATCGGGTGAGACGGGATCCTGAAATTGGATTGGTCGAAGTTGAAAGAAGCTCTGTTTATACGGGAGAAGATGTGTACATTTTGGCTACCCAGGCCTTCCAAGTATTCTATCTCCCGTACCCGTGCAAAAACCCGGCAAAACGTCTACAGGGATGGGATGTTGTGATGACGGTACCTTCACGCATTAGGCCGCCCCTGCCAAACAAGGACGATTACCGCCGCGTAGACCCCTCAACACAGAATGTCGAGTTTTATCAGGAAGAAGGGCTCCCCGGTAATTTCACCATCGACTTGCCGGCCTTTGATGACATGGTCGTAGAGGTTGAACAAGAAGAAGATGAGGGCATAGAGGAAGATGCTTGTGACAAGGAAGACCTGAGTTTGCTCGAGGCGTTCAAAGCAGGCGTTGACCTCTATCCTGGACAACCTCCAGCTGGTTTCATTGATGATTATTGGTTCGCCGAGCCTGATGGCGATGACGAAACATGTGTGATACGTCTCCAACGTATCTATAATTTCTTATGATCCATGCTTGTTTTCATACCATTTGCTACATGTTTTGTTTACATCTTATAGCATTTTATGCATTTTCTGGAACTAACCTATTAACAAGATGCCACAGTGCCAGTTCCTGTTTTCTGCTGTTTTCCCGTTTCAGAAAAGTACTTAAGGAAATATTCTCGGAATTGGACGGGACAAAAAGAAGCAGTCTTATAATTCAATGGACTACACGGAGCCCGAAGGAGAGGACCTGGAGGGCCGTGGGCCGGCCACACCATAGGGTGGCGCGGGACCCATGCCTGCCGCGCCACCAGGTGGTGTGGGGCCCACGGGAGCCCTCCGACGCCGCCCTTTCACCTATATATTGGCCCCGACGCATAAAACCTAGACGGACCCCATCATATTCCAAAGAAACATCTGCAGCGCCGCCGCCATCACCGACAAGTTTCGAGGGACAGAAGTCTCTGTTCCGGCACCCTGCCGGGACGGGGAAGTGCCCCCGGAGCCATCTCCATCGACTCCACCACCATCTTCATCGCCGTTGCTGACTCCCATGATGAGGAGGGAGTAGTTCTCCCTCGGGGCTGAGGGCCGTACCGGTAGCCATGTGGTCTATATCTCTCTCTCCCATGATGTGATCTATATGTGATCATGAGCTTTGCAATCTAGATGTTGTTATGTTACTCAAGTGGGCTTTATTTATGTGATCTCCGGAGACTCCTTGTCCCACGTGTGTAAAGGTGACAGTGTGTGCACCATGTGGGTCTTTAGGCTATATTTCACAAGATACTTGTTCACTGATTTATTATTTGAGTTGGGTGTCTGTATGAAATTGTGGTGTGTTAGTACCTCCTATGAATGCTCATGGTCCAGTGTGGGGTATTCATTAGTACTTGGGAATATATGTTTGAGGCGTGCTTTTGCATTCCTACACAATGAATTAGTGTTCGTTATCCAGCCGGAGAATACTTCGGAGTAGTATATTGAAGTGCTTATATTTATATTCAATTATGATTTCATTGTTGAGAGTGACCACTGGTGAAAGTATGATCCCTAGGCCTTGTTTCTAAGCATTGAAACACCGTTTACAATAAGTTCTGCTACATGTTTGCTTGCTGCCATTTTTATTTCAGATTGCAATTACTACTTATAATCATCCATATTACTTGTATTTCACTATCTCTTCGCCGAACTAGTGCACCTATACATCTGACAAGTGTATTGGGTGTGTTGGGGACACAAGAGACTTTTTGTATTGTGATTGCAGGGTTGCTTGAGAGGGATACCTTTGACCTCTACCTCCCTGAGTTCGATAAACCTTGGGTGATTCACTTAAGGGAAATTTGCTGCTGTTCTACAAACCTCTGCTCTTGGAGGCCCAACACTGTCTACAAGAATAGAAGCGTGTGTAGACATCAATGTGATCCAATTACCAATGACGACACAGGCTACTGATTGTAATAACTCTATGTAGTAGATGATTATGTAGTAATAACTCTATGTAATAGTGATAGTCGAGCTGGTGTATCTGTAAGAACTCTGTGCTATGTTTGTGAGAACTCTTTGCTATTTTAATTATTGTTGCTTTTACTAATGTTCATCTATTTGCATTATTGTTGCTTTCACAAATATTCATGTATTTATATCTTTGTTGCTTTACAAATATTCATCTTTTGACATTGCGTACTAATAAACCACTCTTTTCATTGTGTTTGCAGGTGATACAAACATGCCAAGAGGAGTAGGCAAGGCCGTTCGGCAAAAGGTCAAGAACTTGACTGAGCTTGTGACCAAGCCGAGTGGTTCCCGTAGGAAGAATGCGACGCGGGAAGAAACTCCTCCCGCTGCTTCTCCTAGCCCCCCTCGTCGAGCACGTAGGAAGAATGCGACGCGGGAACCTCCTCGTAGCCCTTCTCCTAGCCCTCCCCTAGCTGAGGATGATGTGGACGACGCGGATCTCGGAGGTGGGGAGGCCTCCCAGCACTCGGGTGGGGAGGACACGGATCTCGGAGGTGGGGAGGCCTCCCAGCACTCGGGTGGGGAGGACGAGGAGGAGGACCTCTCGGAGGAGGAGGATGAGGGGCTGGGGGGGTTACCGTTTGAACCTGACCCATCCCTAGCTTGGGACCCGCCGGAGGAGGAGTACGTTGCTCCCGAGGAGAGGCTGCGGCCACGTGAGAAGGGGCCGTATCAGCGTGGGAAAACGACACTCCCCCACCTAAAGACTTGGTCCTGTAGCGACTGTGTTCTCGCGCCCGGTGGAAAGAGGTAAAATGCTGATTTTGGCATTCCATTATCGAAATTTCATCATTATCGAATTTCTTATCACATACGTACTGATTTTGGCATTTAATTGTGCAGGTCATTCGTGTATGGTGACCCGCTGAAGAAGGCGTCACGTGCCTACTCGAACATCATTGGAGGACTACTTCGCAAGTATTTTCCTGGGCTTGTCAATCTCCCCACCGGTGGCCGCGACGTAGCTTGGAGTTGGAGGCACTACAGCTACGCGCCAGATCCTCACGGAAGGCACGAGAACATGCAGGAGGTGGTTGCACACCGTTTCTGGGTACGTGGCTTTGACTTTTTAGCATTCAAACACTCGTTGGTGGACAGTAGTTGCACTAATGCCCTTTGTTTTACCTATGTGCATGGTTGCAGCAATACTTCACGAGGGCTGAGGGTCAGGAGCGTGCTTGCGACTTCATCTTACACGAGATGTGCAAGAGGAGGGTGACTGGCATGCACTACGAGGCACGTGTTCAGTGCGTCCGCAACTGGCACGCCGACCGCAAAATCCACATGTCTAAGGAGGACGCTCGGGATACGCTCATGGCACCGTGGCAGTACCTGCAGGTATTTGCATTTCTGTGTTATTGATTTCCTTATCGCCATGTAGTTTCTCCTGTAATAATGGGTCTATCTTGTGTATGTAGAACCCTCCTCAGTACGTCGGCAACGACAGGGCGTGCTATGTGGCGATGGTCATGTGGTGGACATGCCCCCAGTACCTCGTGAAGCACGAGGAGGGCAAGCTGAAGCGGGCAGAGATGCGAGGTGGATCACATATCCAAGGCAGCATCCCCCTCTCCCTTCACATGCAGGAAGAGGTGAGCAAATGGTTACTTCGTTCTTTGAGTTCACGTTATATTTTGTTAACTCCCACTTCACTTAATTACATGTTCTCTTTTGCAGGAAAAAAAGACAGAGTGAAGCCAAATTTATTTGGCCTCATTAAAAAGATGAAGACCAGGAAGACGCCGCATCCTCAGACAGGGTCCATTTGGGTCAATGAGCAAGCCGAGACCAAGTGTGAGGCGTACGTATCGAAGTTCAAGGAGGTGCGCGGCGAGTCCTCCGACCCATACACCGAGGACTTTGACGTTGAGGTTGCGATCCTTGCGGGACAAGGCAAGAAGCATGGCTCACTCTGGATTGGTGACGGGTGCATCGACCCAATGACCGAGCCGTCTCTACGTCAGGTCCGTAGAGGCCGTACTCGCAACCAGCCTCGGGTTGAGCCCCGGCCACGAGCTTCGGATCTAGCTGTCGAGCGGTTACGGGTATGTTCTTCCTCGGTCCTCTACGCTTCTTTACATGTTTTCCATTGCAATGTTAATGACATCGCGGCGACACAACGTAGGCGGACATGGAAGCCAGGGAAGAGAGATTCCGGCAGGAGGCGGAGCAGCGGCAGAAGCAGCTGGAGGAGCAGCTTAGAGCGAGCCAGCAGCTGCAGATGCAGTTGCAGACACAGGTGTAGCAGCAACAGCAGATGATGAACTGGTTTGCGAGCCAGACCCTTCTGACTTCTCCACCGAGGACGGTTCCTACTCCTCCTTCCGCCTTCCCGTGGGTAAGTGGTTAACCTAATATCTCCATCATATTTCTCTTGTCTTATTATCTAACCCAAACATCATATGCAGATGCAACAACAGACCGGTCAGAGCTCGGTGATACCGAACATGCAGCTCATTGTAACATCCCAATCTTTTATTTGGATGTTTTGCATTTAGAGCATGTGCATTTCATCATGGCATACTTTTAAAAATTTGCATTTGGTTGTTTGCATCTTTTCCAAAAGAATAAACCCTAAACTCTATTTTGAATTATAGCAAATTCAACAAGCTATATATATGCTTGGAGTTTTGTGAAAAAGTACCCTTTTATAGTCAATTATGACAGAGGGGAATTTTACAAATTTTTCAAAATTGGTTTGGCTCAATTTGGAGTTGTTAATCAAAAGTTATAACAAAAACAGTTTTCTGAAAAAGAATAAAAGGAAAAGATAAAAAAAAAACATTGCTGCGAGCTAGTGGGCCGAAGCCCACTAAACTCCCGCGCGCGCGAGCAGCCGAATGGGCCGAGCCGGCCCATTTCTTTTTTTTTCTTTTTCTCGCAGCCTTTTCTTTTCTTTTTCCTTTCCCCGCTGACAGGTGGGTCCCACCTGTCAGGTTCTTCTAGAAGGGAGCAGTCCAGGATGAACACGAGTTCATCGACCGGCCGGTGCAAATCCCCGAAATCCGTCCCGATTCGTGCCCCGTTTCGCAAGCAAAGATCGCCTATAAATAGCCCCGACCCCGTGCCAACGATCCCCGCAAAAATCCCTAACCCTAGCCCCAAACCGAGCTCGAATTCGAGCTCGGAAAACCCGCCGCCGCCACCATTACCGCCGCCTCGGGAGCTCGACTCCGCCGCCAAACGGAGCAAGGAGGAGAAGGGCCGCGAGGAGGAGGAGGTCCGCCACGTCGAGCCGCACCCGGAGCCACCCTCGCCGTCGCCGGAGGACCGCCGGAACGCCGCCGTTCTCCGGTGAGTCGCGGACGAACGCGTCCTCGGCCGTCCGATCTCGATCGGACGGTCTAGATTAGATCTAGTTTTCGAACTGGTATGTGCCGCGTGGCGTCCGACGTGGTAGCCGCGTCAGCGCCTCGTCAGCGCCGCGTCAGCCTTAGCCCCGGCACGGAATCTTTTCCGTTTAATTCGAATTAAAATTCCAGAAAATTGCCAAATCTTGCAAAATTCATATCTCTTTAACCGTAACTCGGAAAATTATGATCTTTATACCAAAATTCATAGAAAAATAAGATCTACCCAGATCTAAAATAATAGTTAACTTTTAAACTATTTTTATGTACTGTATTTTCTAAATCTTGTTAATTGGTATTTTGTTAATAACTTTTTATCTATAGATCTAATTGATTTAATTCCTTCGGCTAAAAGTCTCAAAATTTAATCTTCTGACCAGAAAACTTTAAACCTAATTTTATGAACGAAGTTTTGATTTATTAGTTGTAGATCCATATTTAATCTCTTAATCAACATTTACTCGATCTTAATTGTCTTGTTGCATTAAAATTATTTCTCATGCATCATATAATCTAGAGAACTAAAGTTAATGTTTTGTGGCCAATTAACATGTCATGCATGCATATGTGTATGTTTGCTTTGTCTCTTATTGTTGTGAACGTGTAATCGTGTAGAAAACGACGCTTGTGACTGTTGCTGCAATTGTGAGGATTGTGTGAACCCCTACGAGGATTAAGGCAAGTGATGCAACCATACCTCCTATTATTTTCCTACTATGCATCTAGTCCTATTTTTATAGATATGCATGTGTAGGAGTTGAATTGTATGCTATGCTATTAGGTGATTCACTAAACCCCAAGTGAGTTACCATATGTATCCTTGTAGATTAGTTCCACCAGGAAACCACCGTTTAAATTTGCTTAGTTGCTTAGACGTGGTTGTGGGATCACAATATGAGATTGATGTTGTAGACTTAGATGTTTCCTTTGCAAATCTAATAAAACAACATTAATTTAATTTTATATCTGGGTGGTAACTGGTTGGTATTGGTGGGAATAGTTGAGTGGCTGCTCAGGTCCGTAGTATCTGAGTAGGTGCACTTGTGAACGGCCACCTAGGTTCCCGGGAATAATTGTGGAGTCATGTTTAGTAGCTTACGAGTACAACCGTAGGTCAACAATGATATGGGCGTTGACTTAACCAAGTAAGTTGTGGTTCTTGTACCTACCGTGACCAGCAGATGTAGCGTAGTAGGTTTGAACAGGGTGCGGAGAGGACTCAAGGATCGCTTCCCAAAGGTTTCGGTGTGTTTCTCTCCCAACTGCGATACAAATTGGGTGTCGTGGTAAATGGGGTTAAATGCATTCTACGGGTAAAGTGTACAACACTCTCGAGAGTTTTAACCTAAGTACTTAGCCGTGTCCCCGGTAACGGACAATTTGAGCCAACTAGACTAGATCCTACAAGAGTTCTCACTCATTCCAATTTCTGTAAATAAAATATGATGGGTGAACCAAAGGGTAGGAGCACTGGTTTCTATCAGTGTCCAATGATTGTTTATCTTTGTTGTAAAATTGTTTATCAAATTGATAGGATAAAATTGCTTTTATGCAAAGAGCCTTCAAGTCCACCTAGCCCAAATTGCATGTAGTTGCTAGGTAGACTAGAGAATAATTAATAACTTGCTCACTTGCCAGTACAAATCCCAATGTACTGACCGTATTCGCGAACGGCTGCAATTGCACTATTGCAGGTTCGATTTTACGTAGGTCTTGAAGCTACACCTGGCACGTACGCCTGTGGCACGAGTTGATTGGAGCTTCATTATCGTTTAATTTCCGCTGTGTGCTTTTATCCAATAAAGTTATTTTGTGCTAGCGTCAATGCTATGCAAAGATGTAAGGACTTTGTTATTCTGGATCATTTCGTTGTAATAAAGACGCATTTGTGCTTTGATATTTCATTTGTAATGAGTGTGCTAGCGAGTCGATCCGGGACTAGCACTATACTCATAGACGAGGTCCATATTATTGGGTCGAGTCGCCACAGATGGTATCAGAGCCTTGTGTTGGCTGTAGGATCGAGACCTAGGATTGGAATAGGAAGCCATAGGATTTAAAAATCTACTTTACCTTCCGTCTTTAAATACTTCACTTTCTCCTAATATTCTTTCTAGTTCTAATTCCTTGCTTATCTCCTTTTATAGATGGATGTGACCATGATAGAGTACATCGAGGAGGGCTCTGACGAGATTTTCTCGAGGGAGCTAGCAAAGTTGTGCAAGGAACTACACCTGATGCTGCCCGTTCTGGAAGGAAGGATGGTACCATGCAACATCCCAGGCATAGAGCGTTGTGAAGTGACAACCATCATCACCAAGAGGGAAGGAGGTGAGACAAGTACGACAATCTACACCAAGACCTACCCGGACTGGGTGATAGGAGTGAGGATGGCGAAGAAGCATGCGCTTGCCCGCTTGTGTTACAACTTCTACAACGAGTTACCGGAAGACTCAATTTTCCGTGACATCGGAAAGCGCAATGAAGACGGGGACGTCGAAGGGCCCCTTGATGAAGAGAACATGCCCGAGGTCGTCAACCACTTGGAGAACCTGGAAGCGTACACGGTCGACCTCGAGAACTACTTGGCTGATGAGACGGAGGAGTATGAGCAAGCCAAGGCCACGGCTTACCACCAGGGGCAGCATATCGCCGAGCTAGAAGCGGAAGTGGAGGCACTGAAGGCAGAAGTGGAGCAACTGAAGGATGGTATCACCGAAAACCACATGGAGCTGTGTGATCAAGATAGCGTCATCGACAACCTAAAGAAGAGAGTGGCGGAGCTCGAAGCGCCACCACCACCACCGCCACTGATAGATGAAGAAGAGGAGAGTGAGGAAGAAGACCCCAAGGAACGAGTACCATACCACTCGGGAGATGAAGTGGAAAACCCTGAAGACGAGGTGATCGTAGAGGATGTAGAAGAGGATGAGGATACCACTGATGATGAGGATTACACTCCAGTCAAGAAGCGTGCGAGGAATTAGTTAGATGAGACCACCATATAGACTTCGTTAGGGAATCGTTTTAGCGTGTTAGGTGTTGATCATACCAAAACGTGTGGTATGGCAACTTTAGTTGAGAGCTTTCCTTTGTTTTTCTCAAGTTTGAAATTTATTAATTTCGCAGGTTTTTAGACCTTATTTTAGAAAAGTAATTTAAAGTGTGTGGATTGCTAAGTTGTTGCTTAAAAAGTGTTGCCTTGTTCATGCTATATATGGGTAGTTATTTCCCTAGTCCTATCTATCTAAAACTGTCTTTTCCCAACCATAGATGCCTCCCCGTCGCAACCCCGAGAACAACAACACCGGGAACAACGACATGCAGCAAGTGATGACTCAGCTCATGCAAGTGATGACACAATTCATAGCCGCCAATGCTAACAACAACAACAACCCACCACCACCACCACCTCCACCGCCTCAGGTGGATATGCTCACTAGGTTCTTGAGGTTGAGGCCTGAGAAGTTTTCCAGCGCACCTGAGCCAATGGCAGCACTTGATTGGCTGTGCACTATGAACAAGGACTTAGTAACCGTGGGGTGCAATGAGGCTGAGAAAGTGAGGTTTGCAGCCCATTTGCTTGAGGGACCAGCTGCATCATGGTGGGACAACTTCCAGATCACCCACCCTATCGACACTATCACTTGGGCGATGTTTGAAGAAGGATTCCGCAATGCTCATGTCTCATCAGGCATTGTGAGTCTGAAAAGGAGTGAGTTCCGTAATCTGCGACAGGGCAGCCGCACTGTGAAGGAATACATTGATGAGTTTGGGAATTTAGCATGCTATGCGCCAGAAGATGTGGACACTGATCTCAAGAGGCGTGAGAGATTCCTCGATGGGCTGAACGATGAGCTGGCTGTTCAACTGTCGGTAGTTCACATTCCAAACTACCAGGCACTCATCGACAAAGCTATCATTCTTGAGGGCAAGCAGAAGCAGGCTGAAAATCGCAAGAGGAAGTACAACCATGGTGGCCACAGTTCAGGACCCCATCAGAAGGTTCGTTATGATGATCATGGAGGATCCAACCATAACAAGCATGGGGGCAATAATCACCGTGGAGGCAATGGAAACAATCACAATGGAGGAAATGGCCACAATCATAATGGTCACAGGGGCAACAATCACCACAATGGTGGCAATGGACGCAACCACAATCCAGCACACAAGAAGGACCTCAGTCAGGTGCAGTGCTACAGATGCAAGAAGATGGGGCATTACTCAACTGATTGCACTGAGAAGAAGCCTGAAGAAGGAGCCAAGCCAAACCCATTCCAGAAGGCAACTGCAAACCATGTGAACGTGGAGGAAGTCTATGACGAACCCGACCTGGTGATGGGTAAGCTCTTGATCAATTCATGCACCGCTCTTGTTCTTTTTGATACTGGTGCATCGCATTCATTCATATCAAGGGTATTTGTGGATAGAAATAAGTTACCTACCAGGAGCCTTAATAGATCACTTAAAGTAAGTTCTCCTGGAGGAGAGATGATAGCAAACACTTGGTGTCGTTATTTAACCTTAGCGATTGGATCATATGAGTTTCCCACAGAGCTCATCGTCCTAAATTCGCAAGGAATAGATGTAATACTAGGCATGGATTGGATGTCTAAGTATGAGGGACAGATCGACTGCGCTCAAAGGGCCATCACACTCACTACCCCAGAGAACAAGAGGATTAGATACAAGTCTAAACTGAATCTCGGAGAGGCCAAGTTAAATTCTCTTAAGGGGTTAGCATAGAGGATGTGCGAATTGTGAGAGAATACCCGGACGTGTTTCCGGAGGAGTTACCAGGAATGCCACCTGATAGGGATATCGAGTTCATCATCGACTTGATATCGGGAGCAGGACCTATAGCCAAGAGACCTTACAAGATGGATGTTGATGAGTTAAAGGAACTAAAGAAGCAACTCAAGGAGCAGCTGGATAAAGGATTTATTCAGCGCAGTTCATCGCCTTGGGGAGCACCAGTTCTGTGGGTAGAGAAGAAGGACAGGACACAACGTTTAGTTATGGATTATCGTTCACTTAATGAGGTGACGATAAAGAACAAGTACCCACTGCCCAACATCAACGACTTGTTTGACCAGTTGAAGGGAGCTTGTGTATTCTCCAAGATCGATCTTCGATCAGGATACCACCAGCTGAAGATTAGGAAGGAGGATATCCCTAAGACCGCTTTCACTACAAGGTATGGTCTATATGAGTACACGGTTATGTCCTTTCGACTAACCAATGCGCCGGCATACTTCATGACCATGATGAACAATGTCTTCATGGAGTTCTTGGATAAGTTCGTAGTGGTATTCATCGATGACATCCTTGTGTACTCCAAGAATGAAGAGGCACATGAAGGACACTTGCGCCAGATATTGGAGAATCTCAGGGAACACAAGTTATATGCTAAATTTAGCAAGTGTGAGTTCTGGCTAAACACTGTGGGATTCCTAGGACACATAGTGTCAGCGGAAGGTATTGCAGTGGATCCAGCCAAGGTGTCAGCTGTGACCGAATGGGAGTCACCAAAGTCAGCAAAGGATATCCGGAGTTTCCTAGGACTGGCGGGATACTATCGGAGGTTCATTGAGAACTTCTCCAAGATTGCAAAACCAATGACGGAGTTGCTAAAGAAGGAGAAGAAATTTTCTTGGACCAAGGAGTGCAAAGATAGTTTCCAAGAGTTGAAGCAACGATTAGTGACAGCACCAGTTCTGTGTCTACCGGATCTACAGAAGGATTTCCAAGTCTATTGTGATGCTTCTCGCCAAGGACTTGGAAGTGTGTTGATGCAAGATGGAAGAGTCGTATCCTATGCATCGAGGCAACTCAAAAATCATGAAAGAAATTATCCCACTCATGATTTAGAGCTTGCATCGGTCGTCCATGCACTCAAAACATGGAGACACTACCTCATGGGCAAGCATTGTGAGGTGTTCACTGATCATAAGAGCTTGAAATATATTTTTACTCAGAAGGAATTGAACATGAGGCAAAGGAGATGGTTAGAGTTGATAAAGGATTACGACATGAATCTCCAATACCACCCCGGGAAGGCCAATGTTGTAGCAGATGCATTAAGCCGTAAGGTGTATGGAAATGGGATTTCAACAGGAGAATTACCACCAGATCTGTGTGAGAAGTTTAAGCGTCTTAGGTTGGAGTTAGTACCCGAGGGTTATGTGGCAACACTAGAGGTAGAACCAGTTCTAGTGAACATAATTAGAGAGGCCCAGAATGGAGACGAAGAAATATTAAAAATAAAAGATAGTATGAAAGAAGGCAAGGCTGAAGAATTTCAGGAAGATGAGCAAGTAACAATATGGTTTGGGGACCGTATTTGTGTGCCAAAGGATCCGGAAATTAGGAAGCTGATATTTCAGGAGGCACATGACTCACCATACTCCATCCATCCAGGCAACACGAAGATGTATATGGATCTGAAGGAGAGGTTCTGGTGGCCCAATATGAAGCGGGATATCGCCGAGTATATCGCTAAGTGTGATGTGTGTAGCAGGGTGAAGGCCGAGCAACAGAAGCCAGCAGGGATGCTACAACCCTTGCCGATACCCGATTGGAAGTGGGACAAGATTGGTATGGACTTTATTACGGGATTACCCAGGACCAAATCTGGTTATGATTCTATTTGGGTAGTGGTCGATCATTTGACCAAGGTGGCACATTTCATACCAGTGAAGACCACCTACACCAGCGCCAAGCTACCTCAGCTCTACATGAGCAGGATTGTCAGTTTGCACGGAGTTCCCAAGGGAATTGTGTCGGATAGGGGAACACAGTTCACTTCTCACTTTTGGCGTCAACTACATGAATCATTTTGGACTAGATTGGAGTTTAGCACAACTTTTCATCCACAGACAGATGGACAGACTGAGAGAGTCAATCAAATACTAGAGGATATGCTGAGAGCTTGTGCTCTAGACTATGGATCAAGTTGGGATGAAAACCTACCTTATGCCGAGTTCTCATACAACAATGGATATCAAGCTAGCATGGGAATGTCACCATTTGAAGCACTATATGGTAGAAAGTGCAGGACCCCACTACTGTGGAGTGGAGTAGGAGAGTGTAGTCTGTTTGGACCTGACATCATCAAGGATGTTGAGGAGAAAGTTAGGCTAATTCGAGATAGACTAAAGATAGCACAATCAAGGCAGAAGAGCTATGCAGATTCGAAGCGTAGAGAGGTCACGTACGAGGTTGGAGATAGAGCGTATCTTCGCGTTTCACCACTACGCGGTGTAAAGCGCTTTGGCATCAAAGGGAAGCTAGCACCGAGGTTTATTGGTCCCTACAAGATTCTGGCACGGAAGGGAGAAGTAGCTTATCAGCTAGAGCTACCAGAAGTCTTGTCCAATGTGCATAATGTGTTCCATGTGTCCCAGTTGAAGAAGTGTCACCCAGAGATGGCGGATACACCATTGAGGGATACAGTTCCGCTCGAGGAAGTCCAATTGGAGAGTGATCTCACATATGAGGAGAAGCCAGTCAAGATTCTAGAGACAGCTGAAAGAATTACTCGCACCAAGACGATCAAGTTCTGCAAGGTCTAGTGGAATCATCACACTGAAGAGGAAGCCACATGGGAGCGAGAAGATGACCTTCGAGAAGACCATCCGAACCTATTTGCTGACCAAACCGATTCTCGAGGACGAGAATCATCTTAAGGGGGTTAGTCTGTAACATCCCAATCTTTTATTTGGATGTTTTGCATTTAGAGCATGTGCATTTCATCATGGCATACTTTTAAAATTTTGCATTTGCTTGTTTGCATCTTTTCCAAAAGAATAAACCCTAAACTCTATTTTGAATCAGAGCAAATTCAACAAGCTAATTATATATGCTTGGGGTTTTGTGATAAAGTACCCTTTTATAGTCAATTATGACAGAGGAATTTTACAAATTTTTCAAAATTGGTTTGGCTCAATTTGGAGTTGTTAATCAAAAGTTATAACAAAAACAGTTTTCTGAAAAAGAATAAAAGGAAAAGATAAAAAAAAAACAGTGCCGCGAGCTAGTGGGCCGAAGCCCACTAAACTCCCGCGCGCGCGAGCAGCCGAATGGGCCGAGCCGGCCCATTTCTTTTTTTTCTTTTTCTCGCAGCCTTTTCTTTTCTTTTTCCTTTCCCCGCTGACAGGTGGGTCCCACCTATCAGGTTCTTCTAGAAGGGAGCAGTCCAGGATGAACACGAGTTCATCGACCGGCCGGTGCAAATCCACGAAATCCGTGCCGATTCGTGCCCGTTTCGCAAGCAAAGATCGCCTATAAATAGCCCCGACCCCGTGCCAACGATCCCCGCAAAAATCCCTAACCCTAGCCCCAAACCGAGCTCGAATTCGAGCTCGGAAAACCCGCCGCCGCCACCATTACCGCCGCCTCGGGAGCTCGACGCTGCCACCAAACGGAGCAAGGAGGAGAAGGGCCGCGAGGAGGAGGAGGTCCGCCACATCGAGCCGCACCCGGAGCCACCCTCGCCGTCGCCGGAGGACCGCCGGAACGCCGCCATTCTTCATCACCGAGCCGCCGCCGCCGTTCTCCGGTGAGTCGCGGACGAACGCGTCCTCGGTCGTCCGATCTCGATCGGACGGTCTAGATTATATCTAGTTTCCGAACTGGTACGTGCTGCGTGGCGTCCGACGTGGTAGCCGCGTCAGCGCCTTGTCAGCGCCGCGTCAGCCTTAGCCCCGGCACGGAATCTTTTCCGTTTAATTCGAATTAAAATTCCAGAAAATTGCCAAATCTTGCAAAATTCATATCTCTTTAACCGTAACTCGGAAAATTATGATCTTTATACCAAAATTCATAGAAAAATAAGATCTACCCAGATCTAAAATAATATTTAACTTTTAAACTATTTTTATGTACTGTATTTTCTAAATCTTGTTAATTGATATTTTGTTAATAACTTTTTATCTATAGATCTAATTGATTTAATTCCTTCGGCTAAAAGTCCCAAAATTTAATCTTCTGACTAGAAAACTTTAAACCTAATTTTATGAACTAAGTTTTGATTTATTAGTTGTAGATCCAAGTTCAGTCTTTTAAAATCAACATTTACTCGATCTTAATTGTCTTGTTGCATTAAAATTATTTCTCATGCATCATATAATCCAGAGAACTAAAGTTAATGTTTTGTGCCCAATTAACATGTCATGCATGCATATGTGTATGTTTGCTTTGTCTCTTATTGTTGTGAACGTGTAATCGTGTAGAGAACGACGCTTGTGACTGTTGCTGCAATTGTGAGGATTGTGTGAACCCCTACGAGGATTAAGGCAAGTGATGCAACCATACCTCCTATTATTTTCCTACTATGCATCTAGTCCTATTTTTATAGATATGCATGTGTAGGAGTTGAATTGTATGCTATGCTATTAGGTGATTCACTAAACCCAAGTGAGTTACCATATGTATCCTTGTAGATTAGTTCCACCATGAAACCACCGTTTAAATTTGCTTAGTTGCTTAGACGTGGTTGTGGGATCACAATATGAGATTGATGTTGTAGACTTAGATGTTTCCTTTGCAAATCTAATAAAACAACATTAATTTAATTTGATATCTGGGTGGTAACTGGTCGGTATTGGTGGGAATACTTGAGTGGCTGCTCAGGTCCGTAGTATCTGAGTAGGTGCACTTGTGAACGGCCACCCAGGTTCCCGAGAATAATTGTGGAGTCATGTTTAGTAGCTTACGAGTACAACCGTAGGTCAACAATGATATGGGCGTTGACTTAACCAAGTAAGTTGCGGTTCTTGTACCTACCGTGACCAGCAGATATAGCATAGTAGGTTTGAACAGGGTGCGGAGAGGACTCAAGGATCGCTTCCCAAAGGTTTCGGTGTGTTTCTCTCCCAACTACGATACAAATTGGGTGTCGTGGTAAATGGGGTTAAATGCATTCTACGGGTAAAGTGTACAACACTCTCGAGAGTTTTAACCTAAGTACTTAGCCGTGTCCCCGGTAACGGACAATTTGAGCCAACTAGACTAGATCCTACAAGAGTTCTCACTCATTCCAATTTCTGTAAATAAAATATGATGGGTGAACCAAAGGGTAGGAGCACTGGTTTCTATCAGTGTCCAATGATTGTTTATCTTTGTTGTAAATTTGTTTATCAAATTGATAGGATAAAATTGCTTATGCAAAGAGCCTTCAAGTCCACCTAGCCCAAATTGCATGTAGTTGCTAGGTAGACTAGAGAATAATTAATAACTTGCTCACTTGCCAGTACAAATCCCAATGTACTGACCGTATTCGCGAACGGCTGCAATTGCACTATTGCAGGTTCGATTTTACGTAGGTCTTGAAGCTACACCCGGCACGTACGCCTGTGGCACGAGTTGATTGGAGCTTCATTATCGTTTAATTTCCGCTGTGTGCTTTTATCCAATAAAGTTATTTTGTGCTAGCGTCAATGCTATGCAAAGATGTAAGGACTTTGTTATTCTGGATCATTTCATTGTAATAAAGACGCATTTGTGCTTTGATATTTCATTTGTAATGAGTGTGCTAGCGAGTCGATCCGGGACTAGCACTATACTCATAGACGAGGTCCATATTATTGGGTCGAGTCGCCACACTCATCCAGGCACCTCAGACCGGTGAGAGCCCGGTGACACCTCAGATGACCTTCAACAATCCAAACATCGTCCGGAGCCTGACGCAGTTTGCAGGTGAGTTCTCCTACACTTGTGACCAACTCACTTCTAGGTTGTAGAATGCCATCACACTTGTACCAAAAATAACTTGAAAATTGCATAATTTACTCTATTGTCTCACACTTGTTGGAAATTTAGCAATCTCATTATTTTTCTTTCACCTAGTAGAACATGGTGGACAAGGAGATGGATCCGGACAAGGAGATGGATCCGGACCATCACATAGTTAGCTACAATAAAGGTTAGTTCCTCTACATTCATCACTTGTTGGAGGATGCCATCTTATATTGCTTAGTTGGTAAAGGATGCCATCACATAGTTGAAAATTTTAGCCACTTGTTGAAATTTTAGAGTATATGAATTAGAATGCTAATTAGAATTATAATGTCTTATATTAGTGAACAAATGGAGTATATGAAATAGAATGCAAGATTGATATCTCATGAACTTTCTTTTTTATCTTGTTGAAGATTTTAGCCATTCCATGCCACTTGTTGAATCATAGATTGCTTCTTCCGTAGATTGCTAATATTAGAATGCTTGTTAATATTGTTTACCATGTTACTTCTTAATATTGTTTACCATGTTGATGCCATCTTAAGATGAAATTTTAGCCACTTGTTGAAATTTGTTAGTTTGTAAAGGATGCCATCTTGTTGAAATTTTAGCCACTTGTTGAAATTTTAGTTCCTCTACATTCTATTGTCTCACACTTGTTAGTTTGTAAAGGATGCCATCTTGTTGAAATTTTAGAGTATATTGAATTATAATGTCTTATATAAGTGAATGAAGGGCCACTTGTTGAATTAGAATGCTAATATTAGAATATTAGAGTATATAGGTTGATATCTCACCTTTCTTTTTGATCTTGTAGAAGGGCAAGGAGATGGACAAGGACAAGAGCAAGGAGATGATGATCATGTTTATATTGATGCTATGTTGATCTAATGCAAAGAGATTCTAAGGGCCTATGTTTATATTGATGTTCATGTACTCTACTAATGGTCAAATTGTGTGTTTTATTGTGTTGGGCAAAGAGATGATGATCATATGTTTATGTTGATGTTCATGTACTCCACTTCGATGAATTATGTTAAATGATGTTGGATGATGAGGGACCCTTAAAACAAAAAGAAAGCTCTTCTTTTCTTTGAATTGTTGTGTTGGATGATGTTGGATTATGTTGTTGTCTATCTTGTGTATTTATTTGTGTGGTATATTATTGTTAAATTATGTTTAAACTGCAGATATCAGTGAAAACAGAACCAAAATTAAAAATCCCCAGGGCCTTTGCCGTGCGTATGCGCACGGCAAAGAACCATTTGGTAGCTTTGCCGTGCGCATACGCACGGCAAAGGCAGTGTTGCGGCTGGCCTGGGGTGTGCCTGGTTGGCTCTTTGCCGTGCGGGTGAACGGGGGCGCACGGCAACGAGACTGCCTTTGCCGTGCGTGCGGTGGGATGGCGCACGGCAAAGAGGAGGTCTTTGTCGTGCGTGCGGCGGGATGGCGCACGGCAAAGCCCCACGCACGGCAGATGCAGGCGGCGCACGGCAACGTCTACTGCACGGCGACGAGTGGTAGCGGACGGCAAAGATGACGCCGCACGGCAAAGGCTTTGCCGTGCATTTTGGTGGAGGCGCACGGCAAAGAAGCCTTTGCCGGGCAGGCCTTCGCCGTGCGGCCTTTGCCGTGCGTCGACGCACGGCAAAGCCTTTACCGTGTGTATATCGCCCTTTGCCGTGCAATTTGGCCGCACGGCAAAGCCAGAGTCTCCCGTGGTGAAAGCACTTAGGTGTACGTACGTCCCCGCGTTAATCCCCAAGTCTATCATCTTCGAGCTCGGAGAAACGACAAGGCACCTGAAAGGGGATCGTATGAGCACCTAGAGGGGGGGGGGGTGAATAGGTGCTACCCAATTTTTATTTCTTTTTCAATTTAGGCTTGACACAAAAGATAAATTCTCTAGATATGCAACTATGGTGAATTTATCTATATGACAAGGACAAGAACAACTAAGCAAGAAGCACAATATAGGGAGATAAGGGAGGAATGAAATAACCGAAAGGGAAGCACGCGGAGACAAGGATGTATTCCCGAGTTCCTCCTTGTTAAGGGAGTACGTCTCGTTGGAGGGGTGTGAGTTCGCCACAAAGGCCTACTCAACGCCACGAAGGCCTCACCCTATTCTCCGATGAACTTCGCCACAAAGGCTTAGTTCACCTTCCACTATCGGAGTCCTTCGAGGCGGATTCCGGAGCCTTTACAACGGCCTTGGGGCACATACCCACAACTTAATTGGGGCTCCCAAATCACAAATCTATAGCAATTACAACAAGTGATGAGAACAACAAGCTAGGTCAACACAAGGCTAACCCTAGAAATAAGATCCTTCAAATGAATGAAGGGAAAATGAAAAACTGCTCGGTGGAGTTGTAGATCCGGGTCTTCTCCTTCAATCCTCCAAGAATCAATGGATTTGGGTGGAGGGATTGAGAGATCTTGCGAAGTTGGGCTTTGATGGCATTAATGGAGGTGAGAGAGTGTGCAAAGCTAGCCCTCCAAAGATAGGTGAAGGGGTATTTAAACCCCTTCACAAAATCTGGCCGTTGGAGGTCTTCGCAGCAGCTCGAAACCCGCAGCACCGGAAGTACCGCAGAGACGGCCGGTACTTCCGGCCTGCCCTTCTCTCTTCAGTCAGCGGATCTTTTCAGGCATGCTCCATCCCGCATGACCGGAAGTACCGCAGAGGCGGCCGGTACTTCCGGTGCATCGGTAGTACCAGGGCTACTTCCGGTCCAACAACTCCGAGACATTCAGTACCTAAAAAAATAAGCGGAAGTTCCTCCGGAAATTTCCACCGGAAGTAGGTAGCGGAAGTACCGCCAAGCTCACCGGTACTTCCGGTGGGCCGGTACTTCCGGTTCTACTTCCGGTCCAAATTTCGGGGGAACCCATGGTTCCAGTACCTGGAGAAATAAGCGGAAGTGGGACCGGAACTGGGCACCGGAAGTGCCCATCGGTAGTACTGGTCCAGGGACCGGTACTTCCGGCCANGGCTGGGTGTTGCTTGCTCCGGCCTCCTCCCGAGCCGCTACTGTCTCCGCGCGAGGAGGGTCTCTCGCGGTTGCGGCCCTCCTGTCGTGGACGGCCTTGGAGTGGGGTTCGCAGCGCCCTCCCCCGCCGCCGCTCGTCTCCTCCTCCTCGGCGACGCGGAAGGCATCCTCCTCGTCGCTGGAGGAGAGCACCTGGAGGTCCACTTCGGCAGGAACGCTCCTTGAGGAGCCGACGTCCTCACCGACGGGGTCGGTGCCCCTCGAGGCCTCGTCCTCGCCGAGGGGGTCCTCGTCTCTCGAGGCCTCCTCCTCAGCAGACTCCTCGGCCTCCTCAGGCTCCGGAGGCTCGTCCATGTACTCCGGCTGTGCCGCCCACGGTTTAGGGCGAGGCCCGCGGTGCCCCGCGGGCACCATTCCCCATTCGTCGAACGTGGGCATGCATGCGCGCTGCTCCACGATGCTCTCCTCGGCGAAGCAGATGAGTGGTTTGGCCTCCTCCTTGGTGGGGGACGGGACCTCCGACGTCGCGAAGAGGACGCCCATGATCTGGCGTAGTACCTCAGGCGCGAAGCCATCCTTGCTCAGGCGCATTGCGTCCTCCTTGCCGTTGTACCGCCACACCGGCTCGGCGTGCAGCTGCAGGGGAGCGATCCGGCGCCTCGTGAAGTCTTTTGCCACCATCTGGCCGGTGACCCCTGCCTCGCGGAGGCTCTGGATGAACACGTACACCGCGTCGAGCCTCGGGCCCCTGAAGTCCGCGCTCGCCCAGCGTGCCCACTTCCTCGGGGGCACCTCGGGCACCTCCAGGAGAGGGTGAGTGGCCTTGGCGTCGACGAAGAGCCACTTCACGCGGAACTTCTCCACCTTCTTCGTCACCTTGGTGATGGCGTTCTCGCCGCACCAGACGATGGGAAGGTAGTTCTCGCTCCTGGCATCGGCGATGCGGAAGGAGACGCATCCGAGTCGCTCATTCTGGGCAGTGCTCCGAAGAGAATAGAAGCTGCGGAAGAGCGCCACCGAGGGGCGGATGCCGATGTAGGCCTCGCAGAGGTGGGCGAAGATGGCGAGGATGAGGATGGAGTTGGGATGAAGATGAAGCAACTGGATCTGGTACACCTCCAAGATCGCCAGGAGGAAGTCGGAGAACGGCGGAACCAGGCCGGCGTAGAGACTATGGAGGAAGATGGGGTAGAACGCCTCGGTGAGCCTGCTACCGGCCGGCCTCATCTCGGTGGCACCATGCTCGTTGGTGCTCGCCGCCGCCAGATGGCGCACCTTGGCTACCCCCGCCGCGGTGACGCGGGTCCGCGGTAGTGCTCCCTCGAGAGCAGCAGCGCGCGCCATCGCCGCCGACGTGCCGGCCCGCATCGCGGCCTTGCCCTTCGGGTCGGTGTTGGCTTTCTTGGGCGCCATCGGTCGCCGGAGAAGAAGATGAAGACTCTGGAGTTGGAGCGCTCTGGGGAGATTGGAGGTGTGGGGAGAAGTTTGCGGAGGAGTTATGTGAGAAGTGAAGGGCGCCGACCACGCGCCCAGGCTTTATTGACCAGCTCCCAAGTCGTGGCGGGCCCCGCCACGTCGCCCGTTGGAGCCGAGGAGGTCGTGGCCGCGGGTGCAACCGCTGCGCTCCACGTGTCGCGGCCCTGTCAGGCATCTTTGGCCCCTCGACGCTTCGCCTTCGTCCGTGGGCCTCGGCGTGCCCGTCGCGGGCCCGGGGGCTACTGTCGGCACAGTGGAAACCAGGGTACCACGGGCCGGCCTGCCAGGGCCCACAAGATTCTTTGGATGATTTTCGCTAAGGACCAGGCTCTCCAAGCCTGGCGAGCCTCACGAGGGTTCTTCCCTCGCGAGGGGTTTTTTCTCCTCGCCGAGGATTCTCTCTCTCTTGGCGAGGGATCGCAACTCGACAAGGTGTCTCCGACGCCACCTGCAATTCTGCTAAGGACCAAGTCGAAGGGCTCGGCAAGGCTTTTTGCCTCGCCGAGGCTCCTTCCTCACGAAGCCACCCCTGCCTCCGGAGCAGAGCGCACATGGGCTCTGCGCCATGTGCAGAGTGACGCGCGCGCTTGCGCGCGATGACGACGACGCTGCAGTTGCTGTTTCCATGTATAAAGGAGTCAACAAAGCAACACCAAGCAAAGCGGACAACGAGTATTGCCACTTTGGTGATAAGGGAACCGTCTGCAGCTACGCTCCAAGGGCGACGTCACCGTGGGACCCGTTCCGCCTCCGCAGCGCCAGCTCGCCGCCCGTTGGACGGTGGGCTTTTCCAGCTTTGGTGACGCCGTCCCTGCCATGGACCGCGTCCATGGCCTTCACCTTTTCTGGTGGACTTCACCTTTATGGTGCACCGCGCCTCCTCCTTCGTCGCCGTGTGGTAACCCTTCCCGCCCAAATGTTTGGGCGGAAGAGGTCCGAGACGCCTATAAAAGGAGAAGGGGCGCGCCCAAGCAAAGGGTTCGGAATCTGGGAGCTTAGACCAAACCCTAGATCTGAAGACTAGCAAGTAGCCATTGTTAGTCACCTCGAGCTCGACAAGCCCTCCTTGTACTGTAAACCCCTCCAAGCAGTGCAATACACCAAAGCAGGACGTAGGGGTTTTACCTCCACAAGAGGGCCCTGAACCTGGGTAAGACCGAGTGTTCCATCTCTGCAGTGCTGTCCCGCAGCGAGTCCGACGAGCACCGTCGCCGGAGCACGTTGAGGGTTGTTTGATTCCGTGTTCAGCCCCTTACTCGATCCTTCTCGAGACACCCCCAGTTCCTGGGACAGTTCTCCGACACTACTCAAGTGCAACGCCAATATAATACAACCATCTTGGTTATAAGAAGTGACAATGGAACCGAGTTCAAGAACTACACCATGGATGAATTCTTGAGTGATGAGGGTATTAAACACCAATATTCCGCTGCGTATACCCCTCAACAAAATGGTGTAGCGGAAAGGAAGAATCGTACACTTATTGATATGGCAAGAACTATGATGGCCGAATTCAAGTCTCCATATAACTTTTGGGCCGAAGCCATCAACACCGCTTGTGATCTATCCAACCGGCTCTATCTCCGTCCATTCACGAACAAGACTTCATATGAACTCCTTGTCGGTAAAAAGCCCACTCTCTCTTATATTAAAGTCTTTGGTTGCAAATGCCAAGTTTATATTAAAGGTTCTAAATTGCCTAAATTTGAGTCTAGAACTTTTGAAGGCATATTTGTTGGTTACGCCAAGAACTCCCTAATACGTCTCCAACGTATCTATAATTTCTTATGATCCATGCTTGTTTTCATACCATTTGCATGTTTTGTTTACATCTTATAACATTTTTATGCATTTTCTGGAACTAACCTATTAACAAGATGCCACAGTGCCAGTTCCTGTTTTCTGCTGTTTTCCCGTTTCAGAAAAGTACTTAAGGAAATATTCTCGGAATTGGACGAGACAAAAAGTAGCAGTCTTATAATTCAATGGACTACACGATGCCCGAAGGAGAGGTGCAGGAGGGCCGTGGGCCTCCCACACCATGCCCTCGCGCGGGGTACACCCTGGCCGCGCGGCCACATGGTGTGGGGCCCACGAGCCTCCACCGACGTCGCCCCTTCGCCTATATATTGCCCCTGATGCATAAACCCTAAAACAATCCGTCATATTCCAAAGAAACATCTGCAGCGCCGCCGCCATCGCCGACAAGTTTCGGGGGACAGAAGTCTCTGTTCCGGCACCCTGCCGGGACGGGGAAGTGCCCCCGGAGCCATCTCCATCGACTCCACCACCATCTTCATCGCCGTTGCTGACTCCCATGATGAGGAGGGAGTAGTTCTCCCTCGGGGTTGAGGGCCGTACCGGTAGCCATGTGGTCTATATCTCTCTCTCCCATGATGTGATCTATATGTGATCATGAGCTTTGCAATCTAGATGTTGTTATGTTACTCAAGTGGGCTTTATTTATGTGATCTCCGGAGACTCCTTGTCCCACGTGTGTAAAGGTGATAGTGTGTGCACCGTGTGGGTCTTTAGGCTATATTTCACAAGATACTTGTTCACTGATTTATTATTTGAGTTGGATGTCTCTATGAAATTGTGGTGTGTTAGTACCTCCTATGAATGCTCATGGTCCAGTGTGGGGTATTCATTAGTACTTGGGAATATATGTTTGAGGCGTGCTTTTGCATTCCTACACAATGAATTTGTAACATCCCAATCTTTTATTTGGATGTTTTGCATTTAGAGCATATGCATTTCATCATGGCATCATTTGAAAAATTTGCATTTGCTTGTTTGCATCTTTTCCCAAAAGATTTAAACTCTAAAACCCTATCTTGATTTAATCAAAATTCAACAAGCTATATATATATGCTTGTGGATTTGTGCATAAGCACCCTTTTATAGTCAAATATGACAGAGGGAAATTTTACAAATTTTTCAAAATTGGTTTGGCTCAATTTGGAGTTGTTAATCAAAAGTTATAATAAAAACAATTTTTCTAAAAAAGAATAAAAGAAAAGATTAAAAAAACGGACGAGCTAGTGGGCCGCAGCCCACTAAACTCCCCTACGCGCGCGCACCCGCAATGGGCCAAGCCGGCCCATTCTTTTTTTTTCCATAGCCTTTTCTTTTTCTTTTCGGCCGCTGACAGGTGGGTCCCACCTGTCAGGTTCTTCTAGAAGCGGACCGGAGTCCGTGTTCTTCACGAGTTCATCCGGCCGGTGCAAAATCCCTCAAATCCCGTCCCGATTCACAATCCCCTCGCGCAAGCAAGCCACCTATAAATAGCCCCGACCCTGTGCCCTCGATCCCCGCAAAAATCCCTAACCCTAGCCCCAAACCGAGCTCGAATTCGAGCTCGGAAAATCCGCCGCCGCCACCATTACCGCCGACCTCGAGGAGCTCGCGCCGCCGCCGTTCGGGACCACCGGAGGAGGATCCGACGCCACAAGGAGGTCCGCGACGCCGAGCCGCACCCGGAGCCACCCTCGCCGTCGCCGGAGGACCACCGGAGCGCCGCCGTTCATCATCACCGAGCCGCCGCCGCCGTTCTCCGGTGAGTTGCGGACGAATGCGTCCACGGCCGTCCGATCTCGATCGGACGGTCTAGATTAGATCTAGCCGCCCGAACCGGTACGCTGACGTCAGCTGACGTCAGCCCTGGTTAGCCCGTCCCCGGAATCTTTTCCGTTTATTTCGACTTAAAATTCCAGGAGATTTCCAAATCTTGCAAAATTCATATCTCTTTAACCGTAACTCGGAAAATTATGATCTTTATACCAAAATTCGTAGAAAAATAATATCTATCTAGATCTAAAATAATATTTAACTTCTAAATTATTTTTATGTACCGTATTTTCTAAATCTTGTTAATTGGTAATTTAGGAATAACTTTTTATCTATAGATCTAATTGAAATAATTTCTTCGGCTAACTTTCTTAAAATTAAATCCTCTGTCCAGAGAACTTTAAACTTAAATTTTGTGATCTAGTTTTTGGAATTTTATTAGTGAATCCTTGTTTAACCCTTTATTCAACATTAACTCGATCTTAACTTGGCTTGTTGCATTAAAAATATTTTTCATGCATCATATAATCCAGAGAACTAAAGTTAATGTTTTGTGCCCAATTAACATGTCATGCATGCATATGTGTAAGTTTGCTTTGTTTCTTATTGTTGTGAACGTGTAATCGTGTAGAGAACGACGCTTGCGACTGTTGCTGCAACTGTGAGGATTGTGTGAACCCCTACGAGGATTAAGGCAAGTGATGCAACCATACTTCCTATTATTTTCCTACTATGCATCTAGTCTTATTTTTGTAGATATGCATGTGTAGGAGTTGAATTGTATGCTATGCTATTAGGTGATTCACTAAACCCCAAGTGAGTTACCATATGTATCCTTGTAGATTAATTCCACCATGAAACCACCGTTAAAATTTGCTTAGTTGCTTAGACGTGGTTGTGGGATCACAATATGAGATTGATGTTGTAGACTTAGATGTTTCTTTTGCAAATCTAATAAAACAACATTAATTTAATTTGATATCTGGGTGGTAACTGGTCGGTATTGGTGGGAATAGTTGAGTGGCTGCTCAGGTCCGTAGTATCTGAGTAGGTGCACTTGTGAATGGCCACCCAGGTTCCCGAGAATAATTGTGGAGTCATGTTTAGTAGCTTACGAGTACAACCACATGTCGAAATAGATATGGGCATCGTCTTGACTAACTAAGTAGTAGGCACTCGGGTCCCCGTAGCCAGAGATGTAGCGTAGTAGGTTTGGTACGGTGCGGAGGATGGCTTGAGGGTCTACTACCCAACGGTCTCGGTTTAGCTTTCTCCCAACCTATATACAAATTGTGTGTTTAGGTAAATGGGGTTAGATAGACCATGTGGGTAAAGTGTACAACACTCTCGAGAGTTTAAATCTAAGTACTTAGCCGTGTCCCCGGTTACGGACAATTTGAGCCAGCTAGACTAGATCCTACAAGAGTTCTCACTCATTCCAATTTCTGTAATTAAAATTTGATGGGTGAACCAAAGGGTAGGAGCACTGGTTTCTATCAGTGTCCAATGATTGTTTATTTTTGCTGTAAAATTGTTTTTCAAATTGATAGGATAAAAATTGCTTTTATGCAAAGAGCCTTCAAGTCCACCTAGCCCAAAATGCATGTAGTTGCTAGGTAGACTAGAGTATAATTAATAACTTGCTCACTTGCCAGTACAAATCCCAATGTACTGACCGTATTCGCGAACGGCTGCAATTGCACTATTGCAGGTACGATATTACGTAGGTCTTGAAGCTACACCCGGCACGTACGCCTGTGGCACGAGTTGATTGGAGCTTCATTATCGTTTATTTTCTGCTGTGTGCTTTTATTCAATAAAGTTATTTTGTGCTAGCGTCAATGCTATGCAAAGATGTAAGGATTCTTTATGTTCTGGATCATTTCAATGTAATAAAGACGCATTGTGCTTGATATTTAATTTGTAATGAGTGTGCTAGCGAGTCGATCCGGGACTAGCACTATACTCATAGACGAGATCCATATTATTGGGTCGAGTCGCTACAGAATTAGTGTTCGTTATCCAGCCGGAGAATACTTCGGAGTAGTATATTGAAGTGCTTATATTTATATTCAATTATGATTGCATTGTTGAGAGTGACCACTGGTGAAAGTATGATCCCTAGGCCTTGTTTCTAAGCATTGAAACACCGTTTACAACAAGTTCTGCTACATGTTTGCTTGCTGCCATTTTTATTTCAGATTGCAATTACTACTTATAATCATCCATATTACTTGTATTTCACTATCTCTTCGCCAAACTAGTGCACCTATACATCTGACAAGTTTATTGGGTGTGTTGGGGATACAAGAGACTTTTGTATTGTGATTGCAGGGTTGCTTGAGAGGGATACCTTTGACCTCTACCTCCCTGAGTTCGATAAACCTTGGGTGATTCACTTAAGGGAAACTTGCTGCTGTTCTACAAACCTCTGCTCTTGGAGGCCCAACACTGTCTACAAGAATAGAAGCGTGTGTAGACATCACTCCCACACTTAGAGAGTCTACAACATATCCACCGGGTGTGCTGAAGAATCTATGAATGTGGTGTTCCATGAGGATAATGGCTCCCAAGTTTGGCAAATTGATCTTGATGATGTAGGTGATGAGCCCTCCTCCATAGCCATAGGAAGAATGGGTATAGGTCCTCTTATACCCATTAAGGAACCCCTTGTGGCAAAGGATTTGGACTCAAGTTCTATGCAAGTGGAGCCCTCTACATCAACCATTGATCAAACGGCAAACCAAGAACAAGATTAAGACCGTCAAGACTATACCATCCATCAAGATAATGATCAAGATCCACCCAATGATAATGGTGGACAAGATTTTGGTGATTCTTCACCAAGAACTCCAATCCACTCCCGGATCAATCATTGTCAAGATGAAGGAGATGATGAAGATGTACCTCCTAATGAGAGACCAGAAGATGCTCTTGCTCGCCGAATGGCTAGCAAGGCGGTGGCATTACATAAAAAATCTCACTATCAAAAGAACATCATTGGAGGCCTTGGGAGGAGTGTGACCACCCGTAGACAACTATTGCTCTTTTGTGGCATTCACTCTCATATCTCCCATATTGAACCCATCAAGGTGTATGACGCTCTTGAAGATGAAGATTGGGTTCAAGCTATGCATGAAGAGCTCCATAATTTTGAGAGAAACAAAGTATGGTCCTTAGTGGAAAGACCCAAGGATCATAATGTGATTGGAACCAAATGGGTGTTCAAGAACAAACAAGATAATCATGGGCAAGTGATTCGCAACAATGCTAGTTTGGTTGCTCAAGGCTACTCTCAAGTCGAAATACTTGACTACGGTCGGTGAAACTTTTGCTCCTGTAGCTAGACTTGAATCCATTCGTATATTACTTGCATTTGCCTCTAGTCATAAATTCATCTTGCATCAAATGGATGTTAAAAGTGCATTTCTAAATGGTCCACTTAATGAGTTGGTATACGTTAAACAACCCCCCGGGGTTCGAAGATCCCAAGTATCCTAACCATGTCTACTTACTCCACAAGGCTTTGTATGGCCGCAGGCAAGCCCCACGTGCTTGGTATGATCACTTAAAGGAGTTTCTAGTAGACCATGGTTTTGTACTTGGGGTAATCGACCCCACACTCTTCACCAAGAGTGTAAATGGAGAATTCTTTGTATGCCAAGTATATGTTGATGATATTATATTTGGATCTACTAATGTCACTTTTGTAGACCAATTTTCAAAGCTAATGACAAGTGAATTTGAGATGTCTATGATGGGCGAATTAAAGTTTTTCCTTGGCTTTGAAATCAAGCAATATGATGAAGGAACCTTTATTTGCTAAGCAAAATATATTCAAGACATGCTCAAGAAGTTTGATATGACAAAGTCAAGCCAATTAAGATTTCCAATGGCAACAAATGTGAATCTAACATTAGATCACGAAGGTATACCGATTGATCAAAAACTTTATCGCTCCATGATTGGTTCTTTGCTTTATCTTTGTGCATCTAGACTGGATATCATGTTTAGTGTGGGGTTGTGTGCAAGATTTCAATCTAACCCTAAGGAAAGCCATATGACAGCAGTCAAAAGAATTCTTAGGTATTTAGTTGACACTCCTCATTATGGTCTTTGGTATCCTTCAAATACAAGATTTGATCTTGTGGGGTATTCGGATGCGGATTGGGCGGGTGATAAAGTGACTAGGAAATCAACTTCGGGTGCTTGCCAATTTCTTGGTAGGTCACTTGTATGTTGGTCTTCAAAGAAACAAAATTGTATCTCCACTTCCTCCATGGAAGACGAATATATTGCCGCCGCAAGTTGTTGCTCTCAATTATTATGGATGAGACAATGTCTTGAGGATTTTGGAATTAAGATAAAGACATTGCCTCTTTTATGTGATAATGAAAGTGCCATAAGAATTGCTCACAATCCCATGCTCCATGGTAAGACAAAGCATATTGAAATACATTATCATTTTATCCGTGATCATGTGTCCAATGGGGATATCTCATTGTCTTATATCAATACCAAAGATCAAATCGCCGATATATTCACGAAGCCACTTGATGAGAAGAGATTCAAAGAATTGAGGAGTGAGATCAATGTCGTATGTGCAAGCAATTTTAGTTGATTGAAAATCTTGCATACACACCTTCACTAGATTCTTATTTGGATTCTAGATGTAGGCATGGATTTAGGGGGAGTGCGGTCCTAATGCATTGGACTATCCCTCCCCTCATTATGCCGATAGTAAGGGAGTTGATCTTGTCGGAGCTTATTTGAGAGTTTATTGCATTTGCCTTCATGTCTATCATGCTTGCATTCCCCTCTTGACACTTAATCTTACCTCTATGTCCCTTTTTGTAATCGGAGCAATACTCAAAACAAGAAAATAAAATCATCTGTGAGGTCGGCCTTGCCAAGGTCGAGGCCGCCGGCTGCCTCGTTTGCTTGCCCAGACTTCCCTCCGCGCGAGGCCGGGGTCGAGGCCGGGCCGGGGGCCGGCTGCCTCGGCTGCTTGCCTAGCCTTCCCTTCGCACGAGGCCGGGACCGAGGCCGGGCCGGGGCCGGCCGCGTCAGGTGCCTACCCGGCCTTGCCGGGGTCGAGGCCGGGCCAAGGCCGGCCAGTCGGGGCGCACTAAAGGGGGAGTTGACCGATTAGTTCACCTCTCCATCTTCTTCCTCCCCACGAAAATAAACTCCCCCCATGGCCGCCGGCGCTCCCCTCTCTCCCTCCTCCTCCATTGCTCCACTCCCCCACCTCCTTAGCCCACAGATCTGAGAGCTATCCTCCCGATCTATCTTCCCATCCAAAAGGAATCTCCATTATTGAAGGTTTGGGGAGGAATCCTCCTTTGTTGGTGTTCTTGGAGTGTTTTTCAAGTTGGATTTCTTCAGGGCTTCTCAGGCAAGGATGGCACCTAACAAGGACAAGCCCAAGAGCAAGAAAGTGTCTGGCTCCAAGGATAGGGTTGATCTTCCTATCAATCCGGATGAACTGGTTCATGCTAATTGGAGGAAATTATCAACTTATGATTTTGAGCAATCCCGTCTAGAGTTCAATCCCTATGCATTTGAGCAGCGCACTGGTAGTGACAATCGCTTCTATTGCAAGATGCATGAGCTAGTTTATCATAATGCGGTATGCTCTCGCAAGAACACTCATGTAGCCCAACACTACTTTGATGTGGACATGTTAAGAGAATCTAGGCCCGATGTGATGGAGCTCATGGACTTTCATTGAATTAGTTCACTTATGAATTGTGATATTCCATTCTCACCGGAATCGCTTCGGGAATTTTATGCCACCATTTATTTTTCGGAGGGACCTAGGACTATGACTTGGATGAGTGGTGGTATCAAGTGTGAAGCTTCACTTGCTGAGTTTGGTGCACTTTTTGGTCTTGTTGAGCTCCCTTTTATGCCACTTACTTCTATCCGTATTCATGTTGATGCGAGCAAGCTTATGAAGGCCCGATCAAGAATTGCACATAAATATCCTTCCGGGGAGGGACTTCTTCACGTTCCCAAGGTCAAATACTTCACTCCTTTTTGGAAAGTTGTCCATGTTATCTTGAGAAACACTATCCATGTCAAGTATGGGGAGAAGGGTGAGGTTCGCAGTTGGATGATTAATCTTCTATATCACATTGAGAGAATCAAGAGGGCGGGCAAGAAATTGGATGTTTTGGATTACATGTGACAAGAGATGCGCTCCGCGGTTATCAACAATAAGGTTCCCATCTATGGTCAATATCTTCAGAAACTGTTTAACACCAAGCTTGATCAAGTTCAGCTCAACTACTATGAGTTTGTTAAGCCTACTATCCTCCCTTTAGCTGAGCTTGAATCTGATGCGGCGGATATTGGTGCTCCCGCTAGCAACAAGCATGCTCGTCACACACCTTTTGAAGATGTTCCTAGTTCTTCTCAAGCAGAGCCTACAGTTGCAGCTCCTAAGAAGAAGCATATCTTAAAGTCTATTTTTCAGAAGATGAATTGCTTCTTTGTTGATCATCAAGATAAAGGTTTCAAAGCCTATACCAAGCAAAAGGCATACAACCACAACCAAAGGGAGATAATGAAGAAGCTTGAACTTCCATATCCGGCTAGCTCCGAGGAACTGACTGAAGTAGAATGGAAGTCTAAGAACACTTATTGTCGTGGTGATGATGCCTCCTCTCTTGGTCCATATTGGCCGGGGAGTCTTGCTACGTCGAGCTCCGGTCAGGCTTCTGGTGATGACGCCGCTGCTGAAGGTGGTGACTTTGGCCACAACGACTACATCGAGTGACCAATTGGGCTTCTCACTTCCTTGCTTCCTTTTTGGTGTGTTGATGCCAAAGGGGGAGAAAGTTCTCTCCGGGGATTTGCATTCATGCATAGCATGTTTCTCATTTGCATGTTTCTCATTTGCTTATTTGGTTTGCAATCATGTGTTTAGTTGAACTCTATTTGGTCTATGTTTGTGGATGTAACAGCCCTAACTTGGTAATGAAAAATACGAAGGATTTTTTTTCACTTTTTGCATTCATGTTTGCATCATGGCATATCTTTAAATTGCTTTTGTGACAAACCACAAATGGGAAATAATAAAAAGAGTGAAGCCAAACTTCCCAAAACCTTTACTTACTTGAAATGCAAACTATGGTGCAACCTTTAACATGACAGGTGACCATATGGTTCAACAAGTTCCCCAAGTTCACCTTAATGCACAAGAACCAAATGGAGGGGTTCCAATTTGCTTCCAACTTCCTTAGGCCCTAAAGTGTGGCTTAAAGCTTTTGTCTATTTGTGAGCCATGCCACCTTGCTCAAAAGGCTAGATAAAGATGTGCTGAGCCTGTTTTACCTTGTGGAGAAGCTCCCAGATTTTTACAGGTTTTTCTGGAATTGTTTTGATGCCCAAAATCAATCTAGCTTTCCTGCCAAATTTTAGTCATCCGGAATGACCCGGATTTTTCCGGATCCATTCCGAGTATCCCGGAATTTTCCGGACCTATCCGGAAAATTCTGAACATTGCACAGTGGCGACAGGGGGCACTGGCGCCATGCCGTCCGCGCCCATGCCGTTGCCGCCGTGGCCTCGCCTAACCCTCGACGCCGTGGCCCCCCCCTGCGAGGTCAAAGACGCACGCCTCGACGCCCTAGACCTCACCTGCTCCCTTTCCCCTCTCCTCTCTCCCTCTCGTGCGTCCGCCCGAGCTCCACCGTTGCCGCCACGGTTGCCGAGCCCGACGCCGCCGACTCGGTCCATCCGGGGTAGATCGAAGCCGATACGAAGTTCCGCCGTGCCCTCCTCTACCTCCTCTTGCTAGGAATCGGGCCGGGGTCGCCCGTACCGGTGCCGCCGTCCTCGGTTTCATCCGCGTCGGTCGAGCTCCGGCGAGCTCGATTCCGACGACTCCGTCGACCTCCACCGCCGACGAGCATCCACACGCATCCAGGGTGAGCCCCGCGCCCTTTTGGCACTCTCCCGCGTCCCTCTCCCCTTTTGTTCTTGCTCGCGTCGAGCGAGTTCCCGCCGCCGCCGTCGTTTTCTTCCCAGGATCGAGCCATCCGGAATCGCCCGGATTATTCCGGATCGATTCCGGGTCGACCGGAAAATTCCGGACATTTCCGGACGAATTCCGAAACCCTTACAGAAAGTTTTGGAGGTCACCTCGGATTTGGTTCGGATTTAGCCCGGATTATTCTGGACCATCCGGAATATTCCGGACCAATCCGGATGAATTCCGAACCTAGCTGAAAACTTGTGAACTTTGTAATTTAGCCTCCCTTCGTTAAATCTTGCAATTGTTATACCAATTTGATCAGTGTTTCAAATGCTATCTAAACATGCTATTATCACCTCATGACAACCTTTTGGACTTTAATATTAATCCTTACTTGGTTAAAGGATATAAATCCACATAATCTTTCAAATGGCTATTTTAATCTTCGGTACTCCGAAATTTACAAATAAAGTACCAAAATGATCGGAATGAAAGACCCTATCCATTCATGCCATGTTCATACATGTTTGATCCACTTCTTTAATTAATTACTAATTTATAAGATTGTGGTCATTAAGGTGAATATGGAGTCTTGTCCAAATAATTGCACTAATTATTTGGAGCTCCCTTTAAATTGTTATTTAAATCAAATGATAATATCTTTGCATCAACTTGAACATGTCATCATGTGATTGAACATTGCATCTTGTGTTCGTGTGATTTATGTGTGTTTCGTATTTCTTTTGGGTATCGATAGATTCCGGAGTTGAGGTCACCCCAACTTACCCCGACGAGCCGTACTACGCGACCGGGCAGCAAGGCAAGAGATAACCTAACCTTCTTGGCATTTAGCATCCTATGATTTTATCAAACTATTTTATCCACCATAATATTGCATGCGGTTCAAATGTCTCTTTTGGTAAATATATAGAATCCTATGAATGCATGTCTCTTCCCGAGCCAATCACATGTATCCCTACCTATGAACCCTAGTGTTGATGTGTTGGCCGGATACGAATTATAATTGTCGGTTATATGCTTATCCATGCTTAGACATGCTTAGTTGCAATACTAGTTGTGTCCGTTGTTTATTTCCATAATTGTTGTTGAAGATGGAATGATGCGGACTTGGTGGATAAATGTGATGCTAAATTAAAATGCTAAGATGGCTTGGGTGAGTTGCCATCGGGGATGGTGTTTTGCCTCACTCTAGCCCCTAGGTGCGAGTTCTTTACCTCTTGAACCAAGACGAGCGTGCTGCCATTGGTGGGTGTATGGGCGCCTTACTAACTGAATAACTTATGCGGGCGTATCCAAGGGTCCTCTAGTTCGGTTTTCCATTTGCGTGTGAGTGGAAAGATGATGTTGATGAGGATTTGTGTTTAGGGCGTGGCGATGGGGCAGGGCGCTGAGAGCGCTGAGCCTGTCCTGTGGCCACAGATGACTCTTGGATATTCTCACGTGAGGTAAAGGTTTAACCGCGCCTGCTTGCCGGCCTTCCCCGGAAGAGGGCCAACTAGGTGAGCCGGACGGTACCAATGGGTAAATTAGTACACCCCTGCAGGGTTAATCTTTTCGAAAAGCCGTGTCCACGGTTATGGACAATCTTGGTATCGGATATAAGATCATAGACAACGTTAACCTAATTGATATGGCAGCTAGAGGTTGCATAACAAACTTGTGATAAAGGTTCATTTCCTCGAGGGTGAGTCGAGGGAGTGCCTTTGTGTGAGATGAGTGGTGATGGTTGCAAGTAGGTTCGTCGAGAACCGAAAAAGATAATAATACTCTCTTACCCCTTTATAAAAATATTCTGAGTAGACGAATGCCATGTGTCATTTATATTTCTGTTTATGAAACTTAGCTTTTTGCAAAAGAAATACATATAAAGCTTTAGAGCCTCCGTCAGTCATTGGGCCTATATCGCCCTACTAAACTTGCGAGTACATCGTACTCAGTCTCTCTTTGCTGCCTCTATGATTTTGTATTTCAGAGGAGGACGACACCGAGCAACTAGGTGGTTTCTTCGTTGACGTCGACTACTAGTCTGGGGTTCCCAGGTGGCAGCTTGGGACCGTGGAACAAGCTGGCTGGGATGATGTTTATTGTAGGCCTCTTAGGCCATATTTTGCTTCTTGTTGTTAGACAACACTACCCGCTTCCGCTTGTTGAATTGTTGGATCTGTGATCCTTTTGTTTGTAATATTTGTATTCTCCTCGTTATATGAGTTGCCATATAAATGTTTTGTGTCGTAGAGTCATGCTTTGTGCCAGTTCTGTTCCACAAGTCTCGATCTTTGTTTTATACATTGATGGTTGTGTTGTTTACATAGCCTCTCTGTATAATTCCGGGGTCGGGGCGTTACAAATTGGTATCAGAGCAGGACTGCCTGTAGGAAACCCGTTCTTTTGGTCGATGTCGAGTCTAGTTCGTGAAAATTATTTTCAACCTAAAAATGAGTTGTGAAAACCCTCCTAGGATTCTTTTTACTCCTCATCCAATTCACTCTGATCTCGGTGTCATCTTACCTCTATTTGATTTTAACGGTTCTTCTGATCATCGGCAAAGTTCTAAATCTTTAGGATCTCGGGGTTTGGGTTCCTACCTTTAGTTACTAGTTATCCTTACTCCTCTGCCAACCCTAAAACATGAAGAAAGGAAGTATGATGGTTCGTCAAGATATTTCTTTGCTTTAGCCCAAGATCTTGAACCGAAGGTCCCGGATTGTGCTAGGGCTCCGGTGTAATTATTCATGAGGGCTGTCACCCTTGTGAGTGTTATGCTATTGTGGGTCCCAGTGCATGAAGCTGATCTTTAACCCAAGATCTTTCTGTTGAACCCTGATGTTATTTATCTATATCTGGAAGCAACAATGATCTATCTTATCTGTCGGAATCGGTTACTAACTTGTCGTTGTTCCAATTCTTCAGAATGGCTCCTACCCGTCGTGGGGAACATAGCAGCCCTGATCCACCACTGCCCCCTTCGATGGCGGAGGTTATGATGGCAATTGAACAAAACCGTCTGCGCAATGAGCGGTTGCTCGAGCAGCTGGTCCAGCAAGGGGCCAGGAGGAACACGGACTGCACCACCCTCAACCAGTTCTTGCGGTCCCAACCTCCCTCTTTCTCCGAGGCTAAGGAGCCGCTTGATGCGGATGATTGGCTTCGGGCTATCGAGCGCAAGTTTGCCGCTCTCCACGTTCCTGCGGCAGAGTACGTCAACTTCGCCACCTACCTACTGGAAGGAGCCGCCGGCTCCTGGTGGGAGAGCCACTTGGCAATGGTCGCCGCGGGCCATGTTGTTACATGGGAGGAGTTCCGCGCCGCTTTCCGTGCGGCGTACATCCCCAAGCCCATCCTCGAGCTCAAGAGGCGGGAGTTCCTGGACCTAACCCAGGGACGCATGGACGTCCAGTCCTATGGACGGGAGTTCAACCACCTCTCCCGTTACGCCCCTCGGGACGTGACGAATGATGAGGACAAGCAATATCTCTTCCGCAAGGGGCTCGCACCTCGCCTTCGATACGAGCTCCTACCCTTCAAGTTCACCTCCTACCAGGAGCTCTACAATCAGGCTCTTACCATGGAGCAGGGTAGGAAGGAGCTGGAGGCTTCTAAGAGGCCAGCTCCAGCTGATCACCAGAGCTCCTCTCCTATTGAAGGCAAGAAGCGCAAGGTATTTGTGCCTTTCAGCACCGTGCCTAAGGCGCCCTTCGCGCCGAAGCCCACCGGGTACCTGCCACCTCCGCCTCGCCCAGCTACTTCGACCTTGGGTGCGGGTGGAAGTGGGTACTACCCTCAGCTGCCTCCACCACCGCAGAGGCCCACTTGTTTCAGCTGTGGCCAGCCGGGGCACTTCTCCAGGGAGTGTCCCCAGAAGGCACCGGCTACCTCAGCACCTGCACCTGCTCCCTCTACACCAGCCGCCAAGGCCGTGCCCGTCAGCCGTGGTCGCCTAAACCACGTCTCGGCTGAAGGAGTTGAACGGGACCCCCGTGTTCTCATGGGTATGCTTCGAATCAATGATTCTCCAGCTTCAGTCTTATTTGATTCTGGAGCATCGCATTCATTCATATCCATATCGTATGCACTCAACCATCAAATACCGTTTGAGGATATGGACTCCCCGTTAGTGGTCAAGACCCCTGGCTCTAGTTGGCACACTCACTGGATGTCTCCGGAGGTTCAGATTTCTATAGCGACAATTCCTTTCCCGTTTTCGTTGATAGCACTAAAGTCAGTGGGGTTAGATGTCATTTTGGGCATGGATTGGCTAGTCACGTATCAGGCCAAACTAGATTGTGTTGCCAAGACTATCACAGTAAACCACCCAACCTATGGACTAGTGCGTTACTGGTCCCCTACTTCCATAACTCCGTCCACTGCCACTCCCCACTCTCCGAAGATCAGTCCTATTTTCCTGGAGGGTGTCACCCCACCTAAGATACATGAGGTGGTTGTGGTGTGTGATTTCCCCGATATCTTTCCTGAAGAATTGCCTGGCACGCCACCTGATCGAAGTGTGGATTTCGTCATTGAATTGGTTCCGGTAACCGCACCAACTTTCAGAAGGCTCTACCGCATGTCAGCGGAAGAGCTAACCGAATTGGAGAAGCAACTTGATGAGCTGCTGGAAAAGGAATTCGCCCGGCCGAGTAGCTCACCTTGGGGCTGCCCGGTCATCTTTGTCAAAGAAAGGATTACCAAGGATCCTCGGCTGGTTGTTGATTGCCGCCCCTTGGCTGCGGTGGCCATCAAGGACAAGTATCCTATTCCTCGAATAACTGACCTTTTCGATCGTCTAGCCAGTGCAATGGTATTCTCCAAGATGGATCTGAGGTCAGGATACCATCAGATCAAAATTAGAAAGGAGGATATTCCGAAGACGACTTTCACTACTCAATATGGCTTATATGAGTATACCCCGGCAGAAAAATTACTATGACAAACACCGTCAGAAAGTTCACTGTGAAATTGGTGATAAGCTTATCCTCGAGTCTCTCCTCCCCGAGGTGTTCGTCGCTTCGGAATCAAGGGCAAATTAGCTCCCCGCTATGTGGGCCCTTTCACCGTCCTAGCCAAGAGAGGAGATCTCTCCTATCAACTTGAGTTGCCTACCAATTTCCCGGATGTTCCCGATGTGCTCCATGCTTCCCTCTTCCCTCTTCCTACTCTAGGAATCTCGGGGCGAGATTCTTGTAAGGGGGGTAGATTTGTAACAGCCCTAACTTGGTAATGAAAAATACGAAGGATTTTTTTTCCACTTTTTGCATTCATGTTTGCATCATGGCATATCTTTAAATTGCTTTTGTGACAAACCACAAATGGGAAATAATAAAAAGAGTGAAGCCAAACTTCCCAAAACCTTTACTTACTTGAAATGCAAACTATGGTGCAACCTTTAACATGACAGGTGACCATATGGTTCAACAAGTTCCCCAAGTTCACCTTAATGCACAAGAACCAAATGGAGGGGTTCCAATTTGCTTCCAACTTCCTTAGGCCCTAAAGTGTGGCTTAAAGCTTTTGTCTATTTGTGAGCCATGCCACCTTGCTCAAAAGGCTAGATAAAGATGTGCTGAGCCTGTTTTACCTTGTGGAGAAGCTCCCAGATTTTTACAGGTTTTTCTGGAATTGTTTTGATGCCCAAAATCAATCTAGCTTTCCTGCCAAATTTTAGTCATCCGGAATGACCCGGATTTTTCCGGATCCATTCCGAGTATCCCGGAATTTTCCGGACCTATCCGGAAAATTCCGAACATTGCACAGTGGCGACAGGGGGCACTGGCGCCATGCCGTCCGCGCCCATGCCGTTGCCGCCGTGGCCTCGCCTAACCCTCGACGCCGTGGCCCCCCCCTGCGAGGTCAAAGATGCACGCCTCGACGCCCTAGACCTCACCTGCTCCCTTTCCCCTCTCCTCTCTCCCTCTCGTGCGTCCGCCCGAGCTCCACCGTTGCCGCCACGGTTGCCGAGCCCGACGCCGCCGACTCGGTCCATCCGGGGTAGATCGAAGCCGATACGAAGTTCCGCCGTGCCCTCCTCTACCTCCTCTTGCTAGGAATTGGGCCGGGGTCGCCCGTACCGGTGCCGCCGTCCTCGGTTTCATCCGCGTCGGTCGAGCTCCGGCGAGCTCGATTCCGACGACTCCGTCGACCTCCACCGCCGACGAGCATCCACACGCATCCAGGGTGAGCCCCGCGTCCTTTTGGCACTCTCCCGCGTCCCTCTCCCCTTTTGTTCTTGCTCGCGTCGAGCGAGTTCCCGCCGCCGCCGTCGTTTTCTTCCCAGGATCGAGCCATCCGGAATCGCCCGGATTATTCCGGATCGATTCCGGGTCGACCGGAAAATTCCGGACATTTCCGGACGAATTCCGAAACCCTTACAGAAAGTTTTGGAGGTCACCTCGGATTTGGTTCGGATTTAGCCCGGATTATTCCGGACCATCCGGAATATTCCGGACCAATCCGGATGAATTCCGAACCTAGCTGAAAACTTGTGAACTTTGTAATTTAGCCTCCCTTCGTTAAATCTTGCAATTGTTATACCAATTTGATCAGTGTTTCAAATGCTGTCTAAACATGCTAGTAACACCTCATGACAACATTTTGGACTTTAATATTAATCCTTACTTGGTTAAAGGATATAAATCCACATAATCTTTCAAATGGCTATTTTAATCTTCGGTACTCCGAAATTTACAAATAAAGTACCAAAATGATCGGAATGAAAGACCCTATCCATTCATGCCATGTTCATACATGTTTGATCCACTTCTTTAATTAATTACTAATTTATAAGATTGTGGTCATTAAGGTGAATATGGAGTCTTGTCCAAATAATTGCACTAATTATTTGGAGCTCCCTTTAAATTGTTATTTAAATCAAATGATAATATCTTTGCATCAACTTGAACATGTCATCATGTGATTGAACATTGCATCTTGTGTTCGTGTGATTTATGTGTGTTTCGTATTTCTTTTGGGTATCGATAGATTCCGGAGTTGAGGTCACCCCAACTTACCCCGACGAGCCGTACTACGCGACCGGGCAGCAAGGCAAGAGATAACCTAACCTTCTTGGCATTTAGCATCCTATGATTTTATCAAACTATTTTATCCACCATAATATTGCATGCGGTTCAAATGTCTCTTTTGGTAAATATATAGAATCCTATGAATGCATGTCTCTTCCCGAGCCAATCACATGTATCCCTACCTATGAACCCTAGTGTTGATGTGTTGGCCGGATACGAATTATAATTGTCGGTTATATGCTTATCCATGCTTAGACATGCTTAGTTGCAATACTAGTTGTGTCCGTTGTTTATTTCCATAACTGTTGTTGAAGATGGAATGATGCGGACTTGGTGGATAAATGTGATGCTAAATTAAAATGCTAAGATGGCTTGGGTGAGTTGCCATCGGGGATGGTGTTTTGCCTCACTCTAGCCCCTAGGTGCGAGTTCTTTACCTCTTGAACCAAGACGAGCGTGCTGCCATTGGTGGGTGTATGGGCGCCTTACTAACTGAATAACTTATGCGGGCGTATCCAAGGGTCCTCTAGTTCGGTTTTCCATTTGCGTGTGAGTGGAAAGATGATGTTGATGAGGATTTGTGTTTAGGGCGTGGCGATGGGGCAGGGCGCTGAGAGCGCTGAGCCTGTCCTGTGGCCACAGATGACTCTTGGATATTCTCACGTGAGGTAAAGGTTTAACCGCGCCTGCTTGCCGGCCTTCCCCGGAAGAGGGCCAACTAGGTGAGCCGGACGGTACCAATGGGTAAATTAGTACACCCCTGCAGGGTTAATCTTTTCGAAAAGCCGTGTCCACGGTTATGGACAATCTTGGTATCGGATATAAGATCATAGACAACGTTAACCTAATTGATATGGCAGCTAGAGGTTGCATAACAAACTTGTGATAAAGGTTCATTTCCTCGAGGGTGAGTCGAGGGAGTGCCTTTGTGTGAGATGAGTGGTGATGGTTGCAAGTAGGTTCGTCGAGAACCGAAAAAGATAATAATACTCTCTTACCCCTTTATAAAATATTCTGAGTAGACGAATGCCATGTGTCATTTATATTTCTGTTTATGAAACTTAGCTTTCTGCAAAAGAAATACATATAAAGCTTTGGGCTATTTAATGGATTGCCCTCGGTTGTGCCCACCACCTCAGTTTTGCCCCTAGTTGCGAATCGACCTCAGTTTTGCCCCTAGTTTGGTCGCGTCTGCTCTACTTTGCCCCCGACGGCAACTTTGAAGTCGATTCCGTCTGTTGGCGTTACTGACAGTGGGCCCTGAACTTACAGGTTTAAATTCGAATTTCAAGTTTGAAAAATTCGAAATGTGAAAAAAATTCCAGGTGTTGCTAATGATATAGGAAACAACTTTGCCAAAGCGATTTTCCAAATTCTTATTTCGTTTGGCCTGTGTAAAAAAGACAAATTTCTAGATCTGACATCTAGATCGGAGATCTAGATCTAGAACAGTGCAGAATTCGAAAAAAGTCAACTTTCGAATTTAAATATGAAAAAAATCTCCGATGTTGGCAATGATATAGGAAACAAATTTGCCAAAGCTATTTTCCAAATTCTTGTGTCGTTTGGCCTGTGTAAAAAAAACAAATTTCTAGATTTGACATCTAGATTTGAACCGTGCAAAATTCAAAAAAAGTCAACTTTCGAATTTAAATGTGAAAAAAATCTCCGATGTTGCCAATGATATAGCAAACAACTTTGCCAAAGCGATTTTCCAAATTCTTATGTCGTTTGGCATCTGTAAAAAAACAAATTTCAAGATCTAACATCTAGATCTAGAACAGTGCAGAATTCGAAAAAAGTCAACTTTCGAATTTAAATGTGAAAAAAATCTCCGATGTTGCCAATGATATAAGAAACAACTTTGCCAAAGCGATTTTCGAAATTTTTGTGTTGTTTGGCCTGTGTAAAAAAGACAAATTTCTAGATCTGACATCTAGATCAAGAACAGTTCAGAATTCGAAAAAATTCAACTTTCGAATTTAAATGTGAAAAAAATCTCAGATGTTGCCAATGATATAGTAAACAACTTTGCCAAAGCGATTTTCCAAATTCTTATGTCGTTTGGCCTGTGTAAAATGAAACAATCGTAAAACATTGTGACAAATTTCGGGATCTAAGATCTAGATCTAAAAAATTCGAATTTTTCAAGTTTTAGATAAAAATGTGAAAAAAATCCTGGATGTCAACAATGAACATTTATTCTTATGTGCAAAATTTCGGTGTGTAATATTGTTTAGTTTGGTCTATGTAAAAATGACAAATTTCGGTATCTAATATCTAAATCTAGATCTAAAAAATTTGAATTTTTCAAGTTTTAGATAAAAATGTGAAAAAATTCCTATATGTCAACAGTGAATATTTATTCTTATGTGCAAAACTTGAGTGTGAAATATTGTGTAGTTTGGTCTATGTAAAAATGACAAATTTCAGGATCTAATATGTAGATCTAGGTCTAAAAAATCCGAATTTTTCAAGTTTTAGATAAAAATGTGAAAAAAATCCTGTAGGTTGAAGCAGGGGGGTTTCGGACGGGGTTTCGGACGGGGTTTAGTGCTTCCTGGGGTTTCGGACGGGGTTTAGGGTTTCCGGGGTTTAGGGTTTCAGTGAGCTAGGGTTGAGCATAAATAATTTAGAAAAAATCAAATAAATATGAAACTTTCGCTCACTGTTTACTTATGCAGCTACGTTGCTAAAAAAAATTAAAACTTGTTATATCCACAGTTAAATGAAAAACATTCACACAATTCAAGCTATCGATGGAATGAGCTAGGGTTGAGCACAACTAATTCAAAAAAAATCAAAACAACATACAACCAGCGCACATGGTCTACTTATGCAACTAAGTTGCTATAAAAAATATAAAACTTGTTATATCCATATTTCAATTCCAACATTCACACGTTCACGATATCGATGGAATGAGCTAGGGTTGAGCATAAGTAATTCAAAAAAAATCAAATAAATATAAAACCAGCGCACATGGTCTACTTACAGGACATAGTTATCAAAAAAAATATAAACTTTGATTTTGAGTCGGTCAACGGTTTTGTGCAAAGTTTGACCAAACATTCAAATGAGCACAAATAATTCAAAAAAAATCAAAATAACATAAAACCAGCGCACATGGTCTACTTACATGACATAGTTATGAAAAAAAAATATAAACTTGGTATATGAGTATTTTCATGAGAAATCCTTCATACAAATGACTTACCACGAACGAAGTTGCAGAGAGTTCAAGGAAGTGAGAGAGGGTTTGATGTTTTGAAAATTTAAAAAAATTGAAAAAATCACCAAAGCTTCATTTTGGTGTGACTAAGAATGACCCAGGCTTAGTTTTTCATTTTGGTATTTAAAACTTGTTTAAATATTGGTCAAACTTGGGTTTGACCGATTTTGAAATAATCATAAAATATTCATAAACCTTCAAAAAAATGAAAATCCAGTGCACATGGTCTTAGTTTGTCATATACTAACAGCTCCAACTGATAAATAAGGTCTAGATATATATCAAACAAGAAATGCTTCAATATGGTGTGAAATCTCACATCTCAAACTATGAACTCTCATGTGTGAAGAGAGGTGGTTTATGTTTTGAAAATTTAAAAAATTGAAAAAATCACCAAAGCTTCATTTTGGTGTCACTAAGAATGACCCAGGCTTAGTTTTTCATTTTGGTATTTAAAACTTGTTTAAATGTTGGTCAAACTTGGGTTTGACCGATTTTGAAATAATCATAAAATATTCATAAACCTTCAAAAAAATGAAAATCCAGTGCACATGGTCTTAGTTTGTCATGTACTAACAGCTCCAACTGATAAATAAGGTCTAGATATATATCAAACAAGAAATGCTTCAATATGGTGTGAAATCTCACATCTCAAACTATGAACTCTCATGTGTGAAGAGAGGTGGTTTATGTTTTGAAAATTTAAAAAAATTGAAAAAATCACCAAAGCTTCATTTTGGTGTCACTAAGAATGACCCAGGCTTAGTTTTTCATTTTGGTATTTAAAACTTGTTTAAATGTTGGTCAAACTTGGGTTTGACCGATTTTGAAATAATCATAAAATATTCATAAAACTTCAAAAAAATGAAAATCCAGTGCACATGGTCTTAGTTTGTCATGTACTAACAGCTCCAACTGATAAATAAGGTCTAGATATATATCAAACAAGAAATGATTCAATATGGTGTGAAATCTCACATCTCAAACTATGAACTCTCATGTGTGAAGAGAGGTGGTTTATGTTTTGAAAATTTAAAAAAATTGAAAAAATCACCAAAGCTTCATTTTGGTGTCACTAAGAATGACCCAGGCTTAGTTTTTCATTTTGGTATTTAAAACTTGTTTAAATGTTGGTCAAACTTGGGTTTGACCGATTTTGAAATAATCATAAAATATTCATAAAACTTCAAAAAAATGAAAATCCAGTGCACATGGTCTTAGTTTGTCATGTACTAACAGCTCCAACTGATAAATAAGGTCTAGATATATATCAAACAAGATGCTTCAATATGGTGTAAAATCTCACATCTCAAACTATGAACTCTCATGTGTGAAGAGAGGTGGTTTATGTTTTGAGAAATGACTCCATATTGGTCAAGGACACTATATTAGTGCAATAGATGTTAACCCTAGAGTTTGAGATCATTTGGAGAAGGTCGAAAAAATGACAGGATTAGAAATGGGGTTGTTTGGGCTACCTTTGGGGCTCTTTTGTAGCTCATTTTGGTGCATATTGATGCATTTTCATGCAATGCTTGAAATCTCACACCTTTGGCTATACCATATTGATGCATTACCATGAGTGTGTGAAATATACCATGAGTGTGTGAAATATGGCCTCGTTTCGACAAACTATGTCATGGTTTCCCATTTATTTGATTTTTTTAATTCAATTCAAATAGGGATTTACACCTACTTATCTACCTAAAAAGTGAACCCTTTTTCTAAGTGGGTAAAATGGCATATTCTAGTAGCCCTCTAACTATTTGACAAGGTTTTACATTATGAAAAATTCATTTGCCTACTCAAACATGGCAATGCTATTTGGACCAGAAATGTTTTTCACAAAATCGCAATATAGAAAGTTCCAAACTAGCGAAACCTTATAACTACAAAGTTGTAGTATTTCCCATTTGGCGCACAAAGATATAAAGTTTTCTTCCTAAATCGTTAGGAATATCCCGGAACGCACTGATGCCGACATGGCCATGTCCAGAGCACGCCCACAAGGTGCTCGACAAAATATCGACGGCGCCGCCCGGTCGTGGTCGTCGGATAAGCCATCCCTCGCGCATAAAAACTTGCCCGTTAGGACCATAGGCTCTCGTGGAACAAAATAGAGTGGATTTAGAGGTCGGGGGAGGTCATAAGGAAGCGAATCGAGCACGGCGACCTTCGGTCGGAGGCGAGGAAGACGGCGTCGATCCCGACGTTTTAGTCCATCCCGGCTCGCGTCCTTTCGCGTGGAGGAATAGTAGGACCCGGCGGAGCCCAATGTGGCACTGGTTCGAGTTGGGGCAGTCGGAATCAGCTCGTCCCCTTCACCACCGGCCGAAGCTCGCCGCGGATGATATCGAGCGCCTTAGAGATCCTCCGCCCCAATTGATAATACTAGAGCGACTAGGGTGAGCAACTGATCCTCATATGCATCTTTTCCCTGTCGCTTGCCTCCTGAGGTCATCGTGGACGGCGAAGACCGCGGGGTGGAGCTCCGGGTGAGGGAGACGACCATGAGCGGATGGAGCGTCATGGACGGAGAAGCCATCACTTGAAGCGGTAGTTGGAGCAGGACACCACCGCGACGAACGCCGCCGCCGTTTCGGCCGCGCCGCCCTCGCTCCGGCGGCGTCAAGGTCGGCTCTGCTCCGGTGTCGAGGGCCGCCGGCATGGCCAGGACTGTTTTCCTATTTCCCTTTGTTGCCTTTTTTTACTTTCCTTTTGTTGCCTTGGTCCCACGTTTAAGAGAGAGAAAGGTGGGTGTGTTTGTTTATTTTCAGCAAGGGCATGTGGGTCCCACTCATCAGCAGCTAGCGCCTTGCCCAGTCCCACCTGTAAGAAGTAAACTGGTCCCACCTGTAAGACGCGGACCAAGTCCACTAACGCCTAACAGACGGAATCCGCTTCAGACTGGCCGTTTGGCCTCGCTATAGCAGCTGCAACTGAAGTAGTGGCAAAACTGTAAGCCATTTGAAACTAGTGGCAAAACTGAGTACTACCAAGCCTCTAGTGGCAATCTGTTAAATGACCCTAAAGCTTTAGAGCCTCCGTCAGTCATTGGGCCTATATCGCCCTACTAAACTTGCGAGTACATCGTACTCAGTCTCTCTTTGCTGCCTCTATGATTTTGTATTTCAGAGGAGGACGACACCGAGCAACTAGGTGGTTTCTTCGTTGACGTCGACTACTAGTCTGGGGTTCCCAGGTGGCAGCTTGGGACCGTGGAACAAGCTGGCTGGGATGATGTTTATTGTAGGCCTCTTAGGCCATATTTTGCTTCTTGTTGTTAGACAACACTACCCGCTTCCGCTTGTTGAATTGTTGGATCTGTGATCCTTTTGTTTGTAATATTTGTATTCTCCTCGTTATATGAGTTGCCATATAAATGTTTTGTGTCGTAGAGTCATGCTTTGTGCCAGTTCTGTTCCACAAGTCTCGATCTTTGTTTTATACATTGATGGTTGTGTTGTTTACATAGCCTCTCTGTATAATTCCGGGGTCGGGGCGTTACAGTGGAACTATGTGATGTGTGGATTAATGGTTAAATTATTGTATGAGACTATGGATTTCGATATTCGGGTTTATCTATGGTTGAGACTATATGATATTGTGCATTGATATAATTGTTGACATCTTCTTGCACAAGGTATGACCGTCATCTCAAATCTCAACCTAGTTGGATATGTGTGGCTTGACCTCCATCTATATGATATTGTGCGCTTATGTTGTTCTTATATCATGTTGGTTATCTTGTGTTCGGAATGTCTCCATCCTTATGTGTGTATTTGCATTACAAGGCAAACAAATTATATGCACACATTTAGGGGAGCTCTTTCCATCTTTCTTGAAAACATGGTCTAGTGTGGAGTTTTTATTGCAAATCCTAGTGTTGTCATCTAACACCAAAAAGGGGGAGATTGAAAGAACATCTATTTATCTCTCGGTGTTTTGTGTGTTAGATAACAACATTGGTGATATTTTAATATGGTGCTAAGTGTTGCAGATTTGAAATGAATTCATTTAAATATGCTTCTCACCAAAAAGGCGAAAAAGACTAAGCCTAAAAAGATGCCATTGGGGTTCCCTTGGCTGGCCGGGCCAAGGTCGGGCACTCGGGCGCAGTGAAGATTCCCTCAAACGGTTACTTTTGAGGAGGGGTATAAATACCCCTCCACCTACCCCCCAGCCAGCTATCACAAGAAGAATAGAACACCACCATTATTGCAAAAGCTCAAATCGATAGATCTCTCTCTAGCCACTCAAACACTTTGCCCTTCGGGGATTTGAGGGAGAAGACCTAGATCTACACTTCCACCAAACCAATTTGTTTTGCCCCTTGATTTGTGAGAGGGGGCTTGTTTCTCTTTTGAACCCTTAGAGCTTGTGGTCCTTCGGAGCTTTGGGAGCTACGAAGACATTGCCGGGAGCCACCAATTAAGTTGTGGTGTGTGCCCCGGTCTTGGAGCATCGAGTCTTGGCGGCTCGGTGCATTTGGTGAAGACCCTCCAACTTGTGGAGTGTGCTTCATCCTTGTAAAGGTTCTAGTTGTCAACCTCAACGGCAACATAGTGATTCGTGCCTCTCCACGTTGGTGGTAGGACACGAAGGAGATACGGTGTGCCATATCAAGGCTACTCGGTGTTTCACTTTGGTGAACACCGCGCCGCTCCAACGGAGACTAGCTTCCATTGGGAAGTGAACTTCGGGATAAATCTCCGCGTCACCTTGTTGGTTATTCCTCAACTTACCTTTACTTGTTGCTGCTAGCTTATTACTTCATATATCTTGTGCTAGTAGTCGTTTGCTCAACATATAGGATTGTTCACCTAGTTGCATAATCTAAAGAACATATATTTGAGCAATACTCGATTAAAAGAAAAATAAGTAAAATTTGTAGTTAACCTATTCACCCCCTCTTGTTAACCTCATCGATCCTTTCACTAACTACATTAGTTCTCCTCCGTATACTTCAATCATAGGATTCGCCGTAGAGTATAATTTTAAATGTAACTGGAAAAATATTTCTAGTATGTAGTGGTTTGTTCTTTTTTTCTAAGGTTATGGGACAGACCTAAACACCTTGTCCAGATGTAAATTTGAACAGGAAAAATCAGTATTCGGGAGTAAAACTGAGGGACCATCAGTTTGACCATATCAATTTAGAGCAAGCACGCCGTTGGTTGTAGTATTGCAGCTAAGGTCATTTACACTTTATACTGTGCACTACTGAGGCTCAGGGTATGCCACGTGGGTTCGGCCCTGAATGCCGGTGACGCAAATTCAAGTGTATCTTAGCTTGATTTAAATTTTACTGACATTGACATATTTTTACGCAAATTAAAGTGTATCTTAGCTTGATTTAAATTTTACCGCATTGACGTATTTTTATGTATGTATGTGGCCAAACCCAATCATGTTTTACATTTATTAACTATTTGATCTCAACCATTAATTTCTATTATTACTTACATAAATATTTTATCCTACTTCCCTCCGTCCTGGTTTATTGGGCTTACTATATGCTGCACTGCGACCTAGGCAAGTAGGGATTGGTTCAGGAAAGAAAAAACCAACCAAAGAATATTAACCAATAGAACAACGCAGTTTACTTCCGTGATTAATGCAAGATGACATGCATAGGCCAGCTTCCTTTCTCCCTCATTTCTCCCCTTGTGCATGCGGCCTAGCTAATGCATGGTTAATTAAAGGGTCCGCCTGGGTCTCAGGTGACTGAGATTTCTTAATGTCTCAGTCAATTGATTTTTTTTTAAGGGTGTCGATTGGTTGTGTATGAGAATCATGGCTCCATCGCTCGGCCGGAGGCAGCCCATGAACAGCCCACATTCAAGAATCAATCATACAACCCACGTTCAAGAATCGATCATACATAGACACATGGAGCGGGTCCTAGTAGGTTTTTTCCTTCAAAAGAAGGTCGGACGTGTGGCTCTTGTAAAAGTTTGTAATTTCTAAACCCATGCCTAAATATAGTTTAAATTAAAATACTATAATGCATACGCCGAAACCTTTAAAATAAGATAACACTTGTAAAAAATCAGCAATAATATGGTGAAAATTCTACCTCCAAATAAACAAACCAAAAAAATAGAAAAGGGTTTGTCCTATATCAATCCACTAAGAAAACCTTATGTCCCAATCGTGTTGTCTCAGTCGATCGTCATGTTTGCCGAAAGTAAAATACAACTTAGAGAAAAAAAAATGCAACCCCAAACAACTAAAATAAACCAGTTACACAAATCTAAAAAATGTGTAACTAGTTGGTCAGTGTTCAAAACTGGCAGAAATCAGCAACTGGTTGGTTAGTGGCTCAAAACTGTCAGAAATAGGTAGCTAAGCTAACCAGTTGCACAAATCTAACAGAAATGTGTAACTGGTTGGTTAGTTGCTCAAAACTGTCAGAAATGGGCAGCTAAGCAAACCAATTGCATAAATCTGATAAAAATGTGTAACTGGTTGGTTAATTGCTCAAAACTGTCACAAATGGGCAGCTAATTAAGCAAACCGATTACACAAATCTGATAGAAATATACAACTGGTTGGTTAGTTGCTCAAGAACTATCAGAAATGAGTACTAAGCTACTAAGCTACTAAGCTAATCAGTTGCACAAATCAGATAGAAATGTGCAACTCATCTAACTAGTTGCACAAATCTGATAGAAATGTGCAACTCAGGTTAGTTACTCAAAACTATTAAAAATGGGCGACTTAGCTAACCAGTAGCACAAATCTGATACAAATGTGCAACTGGTTGGTTAGTTGATCAAATCTGATATAAATGTGCGACTAAGCTAATCAATTGTACATATCTGATAGAAATATGCAAATGGTTGGTTCAATTGCTCAAATCTAACAGAAATGTGCTAAGCTAACCAGTTGCACAAATCTGATTGAAATGTGAGGCTGGTTGGTTAGTTGCTCAAATCACTAAGCTAATCAGTTGCACAAATCTTATAAAAATATGCAATTGGTTGGTTAGTTACACAAATATGACAAAAATTGGTGACTAAGCTAATCAGTTACTCAAATCTTGTAGAAATGTGCAATTGGTTGGTTTAGATGCCTGAATCCAAAATCTGACAGAAATTAGCAACTAACTAACTAGTTGCACAAAAGTGAGAGAAATGTGCAACTGATCGATTAGTTGCACAAATCAGATAGCAAAAGTGCAGATGGTTGGTTAGTTCATTGAAACTAACAGAAATGTGCAACTAAGCAAGTCAGTTGCATAAATCCGATACAAATGTGCAACTGGTTGGTTTTTGCTTAAAACTGACATGAATGGTTAACTAAGCTAACCAGTTACACAAACCTGATAAAAATGTGCAACTAGTTGGTTAGTTGATTAAAACGGGTTGAGGATGCACATTGTGGAAAAAAAGATACATCTACAAACCGCTAACCTCTCTCACAAACACACATTTTTGTCTGTCAGACACAACCCACCCTCCAACAAAATATGAAATAAAAGAGATAAAAAAGAAAGATTAAAAGCTCAGGGACACACAAAATATATATGGAAAGCACACAAAAAAGCTCACAATCTTCTTGATGGCCTACAAGGTCCGTTTGTTGTCGCTCGAAAAGCCCAACTATGGCTATCAATTACAAGAACTGAGTGTTTGGGAATCGCAAATCGCATCGGAAGGTCACTTCGTAAACCGATACCTGAAAAAAATTGTCAACTGATATCTAGCAATTTTGAAAAAAGCACAGATAGCATGCAAATCCCACTATTTCAACTATATAAAGTTGGTAGTTACACTTCTTTAAAAAATCCAACAACATAATAAAATCTAGTTGTGCTTTTGAGAAACATTTTCTTCACACGTGTTTCAAATAGTTAACATGAAATAATTAGTCATATAGAAATAGGCATGTGATAGGGCTGATAGCACAAAATATCATCGTGCATTTTTTGTGGACAATTTGCGTGCAAATTAGAGTACGTAAAAAATGCAACTAACATAAAAGAAGGCTGAGCCCTAATACATGACACACAATCTCAGCCAAATACTCAAGACAGAAAATAAAATGGAACTAACATAAAAAAAGACCGAGCCCAAATACATAACACACCGTCTCAGACACAAAGACAGAAAATAAAATGGCCCATAACGTACTGCCTACATGGCCTGCTCGTGACCAGGCTGGTGGTTAAATCGTGCCCAGAACGTACTGCCTACACACGAATCGCACCAAGATCGAGCAGTTAAGACATCGACTGAGACTTACGGAAAAATCAGGTACCTGATTATTAGCAAAACCGTTAATTAAATGATCACCTTCGATTGGCTCATTCCAGGAAGAGAAAGGGTTAGCACATCCGATTAATTAGGTCAATTAATGATTACAGGCCTTATTCCTTGCTAGTTTTGGGACAAATAGATTTTCACTAGGAGCCCAATAAACCTAAACGGAGGGAGTATGTGGTAGTATGTGGTGACTTTTTTCCCTATTGTTTCAATTACATAGTAGATGAAAAATCTTGTCTTGTTTCAAGAAAAAGTTGACATCCTAAATTTCAGCATTATAGGCTAGTCACTCGTATTTAGTACCGTAGATGGATATAGAGAGCAACTTCTAGAACTGTATTGATGCAAATCCTGAGTTCAAAAACTGTTTTGTACGTCGTCGGTAACTTCAGGACTGTAGATGCATTTCACTATCGGACGTGCCATAGAAAGAGTTTCCCTATTTTAGGGGGGGCATTCTAGAGTTGTTTATTGCCTTGCGTAATTCGTCCATTCAGAGAAATGAGATCGGGAGCAGTACCACCATGTCCGCTCCCCAGCCCAAACCCTAATCCCGATGCTCCCCCTTCGCCGTCGATGACACCGCGCGTGCCGCCGTTCCGCCACTACCCGGCGCACCGTGTCCTCACCGACGCCGTTGCTGCCTGGTACCCCTTCCACAAGAAACCATGCCTCTCCGACCGCTCTACCGCACCCCCCTTCGCCCAACTCGGCGACGCAGCCCCCGCGGAAGCCGCCGCAACCCCTCCCACATCCGTCGGTGGCAGCGGAGGATCCTTCCGGTGGCTCGGGCTCCGCAAGCGCCGGCGCCGCGGAGGAGTCTCGCGGTCAGTCTCTGGCCGCAGTAGCGACCGCCGGAGATCCGGCACGTGCTCCGACTTCCACGTCACGTGCGGTCCCGGTGGTGGTGGTGCCACCGATTCCAGTGGAGAGATGTGGGCATCGGATGTTGGGGAGTTGCGGGCGAGGGACGTTCCTATGGCGCCGGAGTTCGCCTCGCCACCCGTTGGTGGGGTTGGATCAGGGGCTGGTGGGACGGTTACCGGGGTGGAGACGGCAGCGACCGAGTCCGGCTATGGCAGCGAGCCTGGATACCGTGGGGATGTGGAGCTTGGGTACGGGGATGAGATAGACGAGGAGGAGGAGGACGGGAGGCAGCAGGTGTTCTTCTGGGGCGGTGAGATTGGAGGTGATGGACATGCTTGAGTTCAGTTCTTGGATAGTATTTGTTTTAGCTTTTCTTTTGCTCTGCATAGCTCTGTGTTGTTGGCATCATTGCCATGTGCAATTCTGAAAATGAATCTTCTTATAATAGGCTTAGGGAACTCTATGGGTTGAGATTTGGTTATGGTGGACATATCTTGCGTGGGATAAAATGATTAGAGGTCCTTGAGCTTTCTGAGTCTTTATATCCGAACTATGTTCTTGCTCATCAGACGTAGATTTTACCTACTATTGTTGCACGCATGGTGGTATTTTATTTGTATGTTGGATTGAACATACATGCTGGAGTCGAGTCACAATGGTTTTATCGAACATGCATTTGGCTAGCTGTACGCTTTAGTGGGTTGGTTGATTACTGATTGGGTTGATTAATGAACCTCTTGATTGTGTCATGGGATTTTTGTTGGCCTTGTAAGAAATTGGGTAAAATATAGACCAGAATGTGTTGATAGCTGCTATATTTTACCATTAGAATCGTGCATTAGAGTTAAGTCATTTTGTGATACATGGTTCTTATATTGTTACGTATCTTGTAAGGTAATGCTAAAAAAGTTCTATCTTGTAGTGTAAGCAATTTTCATATGGGGCTAACAAACATTAAGTTGGAATTTGCAATAACTTCACTTATGTTTATCTCTACCAGGGATTTCTGAGAGTTATGTGTTGCATAACACAAGTGAAATTAAGATGGAATTATCATCCCACTCCTAACTCTTCCTTATTCTTTTGGTTTGCAATTGGATTTAAGAAGTCAAGTCACATGCGTAAACAAATCAATCAATTTATCCACAAACCCCATAACATTGTGCTAGACTAATTTGACTGCTCAGAAACTTTGAATCCCTACGGAATAACATACTTTATTCCTTGATGATACAATTTTTTTTTCCAGAATGTTACTTTTTCTACCCTAATTTTAGTGAAATATAAGTTGAACCTGTATGGGAACTGGCACTGAGCAAATTTCAGCTAAAGTTATTATAGATAAGTCATTGCATACGGTCCTGTAGTGAGTTGCCCTATTGTTGTTTGTGTGGAGCTCTAAAAATTCAAAGGTTTTCTAGTTGACATATTCATGCTAGACGATACCCATTCGTGTTGTTTTTAATCGCCGGTTTGAAAGTTGTTTCCCATAATAGTTTCTTGTTGTGACAGTTCTGCTGGTAAGTTTATGTGTACCTAGTATTACTGCTTTGATCGGATTAGGTCCATCTGTTTGACTTTCACCTATTTTTATTCAAAATTAACATCTAGCTGGCTAAGCTGGTGCTTGTTAGCAATATTTGTTGCTGGAATGGAACTATGTTGCAGGTTGACACAAGTCTTCCCTTCCTGTCGGTTCTTCCTGTCTGCTGAGGCTATTGGATGAAACTACATTTGATAACATTGTCCACTTATGTTGACATATCTTTAAGTAATAGTGTCTCACCAGCTAGACCAAATTTGAACGACTGAATCTACTAATTCCTGGATGTACAAATGCTAGTCTATCTACAAGATAAAGTAACAGTTAACTTGACACATTTCGTGAGGTTGCTAGTGTGCCTGCTAAAGCATATTCACCACACTTCAGAATTTTTAAAGCATTGCTTTTCATGGGCTGTGGTATCTTCCTATTGTGTCATTTAGTCATGCAAAAAGTATATTTGACATGTTGCTTGATGTCGTTTAGTCACCCATCTAGTAGCTGTTATACAGTATAACTAACACGACTATAGGGCCTAACTGATGATTAAACATAGTAGGTGGGGCTTCTGTTTTCTTCTATGCAGCCTGGAGAACTACTTCTAGAATAATGATTAGCAATGGTCATGTCCAGTTTTGCTTTGATTCTTTTTCTTCAAAATTAACTGGATTTACAAAACAAACAAAAGGCTGCTAGGGTTCACAAAGGGAACTAAAATATGCCCTAGCCTACTGCTAGCACTCGAGTCTGGCCAAAAGTGCTGGTAATGTCAGAATTGTATGGCAAGCATAATTTGTAAGTTACAATCCAGTCGTTGGCTTAGGGCTGGTTTTACCATAAATTTCTTATTAGACATTGTCATTGAAAATCATATTTGTGGGGATTCCTGGAAACATATTGCCTTTGTTGGTTATTAATTTATGCCCACTTATGCAATTTAGAAACTCGGGTTGTTATGGTTCCAAATCCATTCTAACCTTTCAATTTGGGTTATTTTGCTCGTTTTAGATTGTGACTTGAATAGGCTTTATACCATCTCACGATCGATAAAAATGGGGCTAAAATATATACAAAGATAAATAAATACTTTACTGTTCATTCTCTTGGTGGGTAGCAAATTAGACATTGGTCATAATTTGCTGTTAATCCACTTGTATATGAAGTCCATTGGTCTGTGGAAAATCTTTTTGGAAAAAATGATGTAGTTGAACATAATATCTTTTCACTAAGTAAATGAAATCTGAAGCTGTGACCTGTAAGCCTTGTTGAGAATATGTGAATTGTCTAATTTCTTCCTGTGAGTCTCCTATGTTCCAAACGCGCCTTAAATGTTTTCCAACTTGCTAGCATGGTTCACACTTCGGAATCGCTGTAATGCAATAATTGAAACTGTGAGTCACATTGATATGCATTTGATATTAGTATTATTATATTGGATTACTTTTGAAATTTTATCGACCGTGTTGGCAGTTTTGTCAATCTTCAGTTCTCCTCTAGTGAACACTATTTTCTAGGATTTCCTGCTTCAAATGCTTTCACACCACTAGTCGTGTATATAGTCTCTATCTGAAATTTTCACCCTCCTGCATGGCTGCATGTGCGACCAGTATCTTTGTTTCTGCTATAGATTAACTGACTGGAAATGATCATTAGTGCTAAAAGGGGTGATATTTGTGTTGTAATGTGATGTTAATTCTGATTTATGGTGCTTGTATTGTTGTCCTTGCGGCTACCTATCTTGGAAATGTTTGTATTGCATATTTTATGTATTAACTTCTGTTATTCTAAAAGCTGTGTTACTCACAACTTTTTTTTTTTTTGATATTTCGTTGCAGATTGCATCGCTGATATGGATAAGATGGCCATTGCTGGTGACAATAATTTTGGGGAGCAGAGAGTCATCACCGATGCAGGCGCAGGAAGCATGATGTGAGGATGTTGGATGCCTTGAGATGACAAGGTTAATAACGCCCGTAAATATCTAGATATGTGTTGTCTCATGTCTTGCGTGCCTGAGGCAGTTCTCCCATGGAACCAGTTATTGGTGTCTTGGGATATCTCAGTTGTTTCCCGGCAACTCAAAGTCCTCATCTTTACTCATGTCCTCTGCTTTGCTACCGAGTCTTAATTTTGCGTATGCATTGTCTTAACTTCATTTTGAGGGGCTCAACGCATACGATACTGCCTCTGTAATGCGTTAGTATCATATGATTGTATCGTAGTCTCATTCTATGTATTATTTTGTACAATCTCAATGTAAATATGTCTACAAGATCTTTTTGTCACTAAATTTTGATATTTTTTAGTTCCATGTGTTATGATATGGCATCTACCTATGTTAGTCTAATACTCTCTTTTTAATTACGTTTTTGTGGGTTGAGGTGTATGATACCCGCTAAGATACCACCACTATGACTAGCCTAACACCTTGAGACTAAATATCCTGTGTATACATGCTATAATGCATTAGTTGCTTAACCATTTGTCATTAATCATATACTCCTTCTGTTATTCTTTTTTTTTTTTTGACATGCTCCTTCCGTTGTTCTTAATGTAAGGTGTATAGTTTTTTGAGGAACATTCCTAATTACAGGGTATATTGCGACTTATCGACAATTTTACGCATCGAAATATGAGTTTCAATCTATAGCGGAGATATTTAAAGGATTGTTTTTAATGTGTGACTATATATGAGTTTCAATCTATAGCGGAGATATTTAAAGGATTGTTTTTAATGTGTGACTATTAGATACTCCTCTTACCCAATTTTTTTCAAGGAAAATGAGTCCACCGTATGCAAAATTTACACGTCTTAATATTCGTGCAAAAAACTGTACGCCTTACATTCAGGAACGGAGGGAGTAAGACTCACTTAAGAGGGCACTAGGTGCACTTTCAGCATTTCCCTAAATCCTTGTCTTGTTCGCGGGTCGGAGAAATCCTTGTATGGTTGGCAGATTGCCACCAACAAGTGCCATCCTCGAGATGGCGCGGCTTTCCACGACAATGCCAAGGTTACCGATGAGCTTGGCGTTTGCAGGCTGCCGTCTGTCGTGAGGTGCTCCGTCTCCATGGCCTCCACCTCCACGACGAGGAGAAAATTGCTAAAGCCCCTTTGGAACCGAGATAGACTCACCCCCACCCCCCCCCCCCTTCGCATCATCAGTGAGGAGCTCCTTCCTCGCTCGTGCATTGCCCCCGGTTGGGGCTTCATTCTCGTACGATCTTCTCAACGTGGCGCTTCGGAATGAGGGTTTTGTACCACGTCACCTTTAGGCGAACCATGGCAGACGGGGATAAACGACAATTGTGGTGGAAATGGTGGTGGCGGGGTGGACATGGACGACAGTGGTGCTGACGGCGTGGATAGGTAGGTGAGAAGAGGGGAAGGAACACCAGGGAGGCTAGAGTTTGGCTGGACGATGTTAATACCTAGGGCGGGGCTTCTCTGGTTGATCGCCGGCTGACTCACTATGTGTGAGGACCGGTGAGCAGCCACGCCGCTTTGCGTGGGTCGGGTCCGGCCCAGCCATGTCCGAGCGGGCCTAAATCCGTCCCACATATGAATTGGATATGGGGTTGGCGGACAACCCAGAGTTGGGATAGGTATAGGGGTTATAGTTGGATAGGTGATTTTGTGGGCAGATATAGGGGAAGTAATTGAGAGAAGAGAGGGGTACATATAATTTGCACGAAGACACCACGGAAATTACTATGAATATAGTCTAAACTACTTATAAAAGAGCCAACTTGAATTATCCTACATCCACCTAACAAAGTGTACACGAAACAATGTGAACCCTCAGATCTAATCCAGTTAGCCTCATCTAAGAGCCCATATTAGTCTGGTGTCTGCCCATCCGATCCAACGGTCCGGATCAATGTTTTGCCTCGGCAGACCATCACCTCCCGCATCTTCCCACCAAGATTTGAGCCCAGTGAAATTTAGGAACACTAATGCTACGCTAATAACTACTCCTTCCCCACCTCCTTCGCCTGTGGACCCTGCGTCCTTGCGTCGGCGCCCTTCCACCCGTCGCCTCGATCCGCATGTGCCGCCGTCGCCTCCCTACATCACGCCGCCGTCGCCTCCGCACTGGCCGTCGCCTCCGCACTGGCCGTCGTCGCCCTGCCCCCATCGCCTCCCTGTTCATTGCCTCTATGCTCCTTTCCTCCANTAGCTCATATCACCATTTTTCTCCTCTCTACCTCAAATTAATCCACATTTTTTCCACGATTTGTCAAGGTTAAGGGCGCCCCATATATCCAAGGGTTCTAATAGGTTAGAAACTTCATGCTCCTGGAGCTCGAGTTCATCCCCAATCCTAGTTTTGCTCCTCATTTCATTGCTATTGCTAGCTAGGTGTTTGATGAAATGCCTAAGTTAGTTTAGCTCAAATTCTAGGTTAGTTGTGTAATGCCCATTGCTAGTTTATTTGTGTTATATGCAATTTGAGCTCACATGAAAGTATGATTTGTTGATTATAGTGCCGTCCCGTGTAACAACCCAGATTTGGTACTCTAAAATATGGGCCAAATTTTCGCTTTTTGTGTTGCATTGCATCATGGCATCCATCTAAGTTTTGCTAAACTAAAATAAAGCAACACTTGCAAATTAAAGGCCAGGGAAGCAAAACCCTTCCTCACATTTCTTTCCAAACTAAATGCATTGCCAAAATGGCCAAACCAAATGCAAAGCTCCAGTTGGCAAAATACTTTAATTCTTGAACTTCCAAATTGTTTCGGAAGTTCCAAATTTGCTTCTTATCCCCAATTCTCTTTTTCCAAACTTTGTCAATTGAGAAGTCAATTTGGTTCTTTCAATTTCCGTTGTTGGAACCAAGTTAAGTTTTTCCAAAAATACAAAGTAAGAATATGGGGTGCTGCAGTATTATAATATGAGACTCCATAAATATTTTCATAATTTATTGAAATGTTTAATTGCTCCAAATAAATCTATTTTGAAAGTTATCAAAAATGCCCTATTTAAACTCTAAGAACAAATGTGGTGCAAAACATTTTATTTTGCCACACAGATTTTTGTGGAGCACCTAAGGGCTAAATGGAGCCTAATGGAATTTTTGCATAATTTACAAAATTGCCTAAATGGCTCTTTTAAATAGCTAAACCTAGCTGCCTAAAAATCAGGAAAAGAAAAATTGGAAAAGATCAAAAATCTGACAGGGGGCCCTCCCTGTCAGCCTCTCTCCTCCTTCCTCTCCTCTCACAGTGGCGACATGGCCACTGGCGCCATGCCGCACGCGCCATGCCGCGCCACCTGCTCCCCGATGGACAAGAGGCCCTCCCCGACGCGCCTCTGCTGCCCTACCTCGTTCTCCACTCTCACCTGCCCCTTCTCTCTTCTCACCGCGCGAGGAACCCTAACCCTAGGAACCGTCCGGTCGTCGTCCTCGCCAGCTCCGGCCGCCGCACCGTGCCGTCGATCCCGGCCGCCCCGAAGCAATCCGAAGGTGGCTCCATCTTCGCCTAGGCCTCCTCCCTCTGCTGGGCCAAGCTATTCTTGCCGGGAGGCGCGGGATTGACCGAATCGACGCCATCTCCCTCGCCTCCGGCCGCCGCGTTTGAGCACGAGATCAACGTCGCCCTGCCTCCCCAGCCTTCCCCGACCACGCCATCGTACTCGGGGTAAGCCGGGCCGCCTCCGAGACATCGCCTCCCTCTCTTTTCCCCCTCCGTATCTAGTTACCGACGAGAGCCGCCGCCCGCCGCCGCACGGAGTGTCACCGGAGCTTCTTCAGGGACCAAATGGGCACGAGCCACCGCCACCTAGATCGCCTCGCCGAGTAGATCTCGTAGGTGGTCTCCGTTCGGCCGAACAATCACCGCAGCCGCGCGCCGCCGGAGCACGATCACCACGTCGGCCACGCCGGTCTCGGCATTTGACCGGTCACGCACGCTTGCCCGCACGCCCGGCCTTCACCCCGGCCTGAACCGGCCGTGAGGCCGGCGCCCTCGGGCCACAGCCCGGCCTAACAACCGGACTGGGCCGGCCAAAAGGCCGGAGGCCTCTGGCAATGCCCCGGCCTGGCGCCCAGCCTGGGCCGGCACCGAGGCCGGACCCCTCGGGCCACCCCCCGGCCTGTGCCCCGGTCTGGGCCGGTTTGGAGGCCGGCCCGTACAGTGTTTTCTACAAATTTTGGAAAATAAATTGAAGTTTAAATAATTCGTATCTATTCGAATAATGCTTCAAATTCGACAAATAAAGTTTCCAAATGTTCAGAAAAACAACCTCTACCACTTGGAGTCATTGTAATCTTCTTTTGGAATTAAATTATTTTGGTTATTTAAGAATTCCTAAAATGGGTTATATAAATCCCGAATTAGGAAAATTCATAACTTTTTGAATAATTGTCCAAAAATTATGAATTAAATATCAAAGTGATCAACTTGTCAAATGCTACTCAACCGTGCTGATATCATGTCATGATCACAAACTTTTATTTGATGTTGTTCATAATTTGATTAAATGAATTAAATTCAATTATTTAATTAATTTGTTATTTATTCATCGGTACTCCGAAAGTTACAAATAAATTACCGAATTGATCGGAATGACGAATCCTATCCATTCTTGTCATGTTCATGCATATTTGAGCCACCTCTATAATAATTTAATATTTTATAAAGAATGTGGCCACTAAGATAAATATGGGGTTGGTTCCAAATAATTGCACTAATTATTTGGCTCCTCATTTAAATTTGCTTTTAATTTATATAATGATATCTTTGCATCAACTTGACATGTCATCATGTGATTGAGCATTGCATCTTGAGTTCGTGTGATTTATGTGTTCTTTGCCTTTTTCTTTTGGGTATCGATAGATTCCGGAGTCGAGGGTCTCGTTAACTACCCCGACGAGCAGTACTTCACGACAGGGCAGCAAGGCAAGAGATAACCTAACCTTCTTGGCATCTAGCATCCTATGCTTATCAAATTATTTTATCCACCATAATATTGCATGCGGTTCAAATGTCTTTTGGTAATTATTAGAATATCCTATGATTGCATGTCTTCCCCGAGCCAATCACATGTATCCCTACCTATGAACCCTAGTGTGGATGTGTTGGCCGGATACAAATATAATTATTGGATATATGCTTAGCCATGCTTAGAAATGCTTAGCTGAAATACCAGTTATGTCCGTATTGAATTCCATAATTATTGATGTTGATGGAATGATTCGGGCATGGTGGATATGGTGATGCTTAATTAAAATGCTAAGTAGGCTTGGGTGAGTTGCCATCGGGGATGGTGTTTTGCCTCACTCTAGCCCCTAGGTGCGAGTTCCTGTCTTCGGAACCAAGGTCTGAGCGTGCTGCCATTGGTGGGTGTATGGGCGCCTTACTGACCAAATAACTTGTGCGGGCGTATCCAAGGGTCCTCTAGTTTGCTATTTCCATTTGCCGTGTGTGTGAGCGGAAAAAGGATGATGAGGATGGTGGTGTTAGGAAGTGGCGATGGGGCAGGGGCTGAGGCTGGGTAAACTTGCCCTGTGGCCACTGATGACTCTTGGATAGTCTCACGCGAGGTAAAGGTCTAACCGCGCCTGCTTGCCGGCCTTCCCCGGAAGAGGGCCAACCAGGTGAGCCGGACGGTACCAATGGAGAAGAAGCTGGGAGGTCCCTCGGGAACCTGGCGACTTCCACTTAGTACACCCCTGCAGGGTAAATCTTTTCGAAAAGCCGTGTCCGCGGTTATGGACGCCTTGGGAATGGATTTACGGGATCATAGAGAATGTGAACCTTAATTAATTAATTTGGCAGCTAAAGGTTGCAACTCAACGTGTGTGTAAAGGTTCATTTCCTCGAGGGTGATTCGAGGGAGTGCCTTTGGTGAAGATGTGAGTGGTGACGGTTACCAAAGGGTTCGTTGAGAACCGATGATGATAATGATACTCTCTTATCCCTTTATAAAAATATTCTGAGTAGACGAATGCCATGTGTCTATTTATGTTCGGTTATGAAAGTTAGCTTTATGCAAAAGAACTACATATACAGCTTTAGAGCCTCCGTCAGTCATTGGGCCTATATCGCCCTACTAAACTTGCGAGTACGTCGTACTCAGTCTCTCTTTGCTGCCTCTATGATTTTGTATTTCAGAGGAGGACGACACCGAGCGACTAGGTGGTTTCTTCGTTGACGTCGACTACTAGTCTGGGGTTCCCAGGTGGCAGCTTGGGACCGTGGAACAAGCTGGCTTGGGTGAATGTTTATTGTAGGCCTCTTAGGCCATATTTTTGCTTCTTGTTGTTAGACAACACTACCCGCTTCCGCTTGTTGAATTGTTGGATCTGTGATCCTTTTGCTTGTAATATTTGTATTCTTCTCATTATATGAGTTGCTATATGTTTTGTGTCGTAGAGTCATGCTTTGTGCCAGTTCTGTTCCACAAGTCTCGATCTTTGTTTTATACATTGATGGTTGTGTCGAATACATAGCCTCTCTGTATAATTCCGGGGTCGGGGCGTTACAAGTTGGTATCAGAGCAGGACTGCCTGTAGGAAACCCTTTCTTTTGGTCGATGTCGAGTCTAGTGAAAATTATTTATAACCTAAAAATGAGTTGTGAAAACCTTCTTAGGATTCTTTTTACTCCTCATCCAACTCGCTCTACTCTGATTCTTACCTCTATTTGTTTTATGCTTGGTGTCGATGTTTAGGTTCTCGGGGTTTGGGTTCTTATCGTCTAGTTATGCCTCGAGTCTGTTATATCCGTTTGATATCGCCTCGGGGACGTGATGTCACCGAGGTTGCCTAAATCTGTCTTTTGGTGTTTATTGCTTCTTAACATCTATATCTGGAAGCAACCCATGATCTATCTTGCCTGTTGGAATTGGTTACTAACTTGACGTTGTTCCAATTCTTCAGAATGGCTCCTACCCGTCGTGGGGAACATAGCAGCCCTGATCCACCACCGCCCCCTTCGATGGCGGAGGTTATGATGGCAATTGAACAAAACCGTCTGCGCAATGAGCGGTTGCTCGAGCAGCTGGTCCAGCAAGGGGCCAGGAGGAACACGGACTGCACTACTCTCAACCAGTTCTTGCGGTCCCAACCTCCCACCTTTTCTGAAGCTAAGGAGCCGCTTGATGCGGATGATTGGCTTCGGGCGATAGAGCGCAAGTTTGCCGCTCTTCACGTCCCGGCGGCTGAGCACGTCAACTTCGCCACCTACCTTCTGGAAGGAGCCGCCGGCTCCTGGTGGGAGAGCCACGTGGCTATGGTTGCCGCGGGCCATGTTGTCACTTGGGAGGAATTCCGCACCGCCTTTCGTGCGGCGTACATCCCCAAGCCCATCCTCGAGCTCAAGAGGCGGGAGTTCCTGGACCTAACCCAGGGACGCATGGACGTCCAGTCTATGGACGGGAGTTCAACCACCTCTCCTGTTACGCCCCTCGGGACGTGACGAATGATGAGGACAAGCAATACCTCTTCCGCAAGGGGCTCGCACCTCGTCTCCGATACGAGCTCCTACCCTTCAAGTTCACCTCCTACCAGGAGCTCTACAATCAGGCTCTTACCATGGAGCAGGGTAGGAAGGAGCTGGAGGCTTCTAAGAGGCCAGCTCCAGCTGATCACCAGAGCTCCTCTTCTACTGAAGGCAAGAAGCGCAAGGTATTTGTGCCTTTCAGCACCGTGCCTAAGGCGCCCTTCGCGCCGAAGCCCACCGGGTACCTGCCACCTCCGCCTCGCCCAGCTACTTCGACCTTGGGTGCGGGTGGAAGTGTGTACCACCCTCAGCTGCCTTCACCACCGCAGAGGCCCACTTGTTTCAGCTGTGGCCAGACGGGGCACTTCTCCAGGGAGTGTCCCCAGAAGGCACCGGCTACCTCAGCACCTGCACCCGCTCCCTCTACACCAGCCGCCAAGGCCGTGCCCATCAGCCGTGGTCGCCTAAACCACGTCTCGGCTGAAGGAGTTGAAAGGGACCCCCGTGTCCTTATGGGTATGCTTCGAATCAATGATTATCTAGCTTCAGTCTTATTTGATTCTGGAGCATCGCATTCATTCACATCCATATCATATGCACTCAGCCGTCAGATACCATTTGAGGATATGGACTCCCCGTTAGGGGTCAAGTAGTCCCTTGTTCTCTCAATAACCTATGGTTTTGGGCAAGAGTCATTTTGTCTATCACCTTAAGTTATCCCCTTTTTCATTCCGCCTCTTTGGCATGTCATGTTAGTTAGCTAAATCTATGCAACGAGAAAGAGGTGTGTTGTCATGTTTCCCTCATCCCTATTTCTACTCTAGAATCTCGGGACGAGATTCCTGTAAGGGGGGTAGAATTGTAACAGCCCAGATTTGGTACTCTAAAATATGGGCCAAATTTTCGCTTTTTGTGTTGCATTGCATCATGGCATCCATCTAAGTTTTGCTAAACTAAAATAAAGCAACACTTGCAAATTAAAGGCTAGGGAAGCAAAACCCTTCCTCACATTTCTTTCCAAACTAAATGCATTGCCAAAATGGCCAATCCTAATGCAAAGCTCAAGTTGTCAAAATACTTTAATTCTTGAACTTCCAAATTGTTTCGGAAGTTCCAAATTTGCTTCTTATCCCCAATTCTCCTTTTCCAAACTTTGTCAATTGAGAAGTCAATTTGGTTCTTTCAATTTCCGTTGTTGGAACCAAGTTAAGTTTTTCCAAAAATACAAAGTAAGAATATGGGGTGCTGCAGTATTATAATATGAGACTCCATAAATATTTTCATAATTTATTGAAATGTTTAATTGCTCCAAATAAATCTATTTTGAAAGTTATCAAAAATGCCCTATTTACACTCTAAGAACAAATGTGGTGCAAAACATTTTATTTTGCCACACAGATTTTTGTGGAGCACCTAAGGGCTAAATGGAGCCTAATGGAATTTTTGCATAATTTACAAAATTGCCTAAATGGCTCTTTTAAATAGCTAAACCTAGCTGCCTAAAAATCAGGAAAAGAAAAATTGGAAAAGATCAAAAATCTGACAGGGGGCCCTCCCTGTCAGCCTCTCTCCTCCTTCCTCTCCTCTCACAGTGGCGACATGGCCACTGGCGCCATGCCGCACGCGCCATTCCGCGCCACCTGCTCCCCGATGGACAAGAGGCCCTCCCCGACGCGCCTCTGCTGCCCTACCTCGTTCTCCACTCTCACCTGCCCCTTCTCTCTTCTCACCGCGCGAGGAACCCTAACCCTAGGAACCGTCCGGTCGTCGTCCTCGCCAGCTCCGGCCGCCGCACCGTGCCGTCGATCCCGGCCGCCCCGAAGCAATCCGAAGGTGGCTCCATCTTCGCCTAGGCCTCCTCCCTCTGCTGGGCCAAGCTATTCTTGCCGGGAGGCGCGGGATTGACCGAATCGACGCCATCTCCCTCGCCTCCGGCCGCCGCGTTTGAGCACGAGATCAACGTCGCCCTGCCTCCCCAGCCTTCCCCGACCACGCCATCGTACTCGGGGTAAGCCGGGCCGCCTCCGAGACATCGCCTCCCTCTCTTTTCCCCCTCCGTATCTAGTTACCGACGAGAGCCGCCGCCCGCCGCCGCGCGGAGTGTCACCGGAGCTTCTTCAGGGACCAAATGGGCACGAGCCACCGCCACCTAGATCGCCTCGCCGAGTAGATCTCGTAGGTGGTCTCCGTTCGGCCGAACAATCACCGCAGCCGCGCGCCGCCGGAGCACGATCACCACGTCGGCCACGCCGGTCTCGGCATTTGACCGGTCACGCACGCTTGCCCGCACGCCCGGCCTTCACCCCGGCCTGAACCGGCCGTGAGGCCGGCGCCCTCGGGCCACAGCCCGGCCTAACAACCGGACTGGGCCGGCCAAAAGGCCGGAGGCCTCTGGCAATGCCCCGGCCTGGCGCCCAGCCTGGGCCGGCACCGAGGCCGGACCCCTCGGGCCACCCCCCGGCCTGTGCCCCAGTCTGGGCCGGTTTGGAGGCCGGCCCGTACAGTGTTTTCTACAAATTTTGGAAAATAAATTGAAGTTTAAATAATTCGTATCTTTTTGAATAATGCTTCAAATTCGACAAATAAAGTTTCCAAATGTTCAGAAAAACAACCTCTACCACTTGGAGTCATTGTAATCTTCTTTTGGAATTAAATTATTTTGGTTATTTAAGAATTCCTAAAATGGGTTAATAAATCCCGAATTAGGAAAATTCATAACTTTTTGAATAATTGTCCAAAAATTATGAATTAAATATCAAAGTGATCAACTTGTCAAATGCTACTCAACCGTGCTGATATCATGTCATGATCACAAACTTTTATTTGATGTTGTTCATAATTTGATTAAATGAATTAAATTCAATTATTTAATTAATTTGTTATTTATTCATCGGTACTCCGAAAGTTACAAATAAATTACCGAATTGATCGGAATGACGAATCCTATCCATTCTTGTCATGTTCATGCATATTTGAGCCACCTCTATAATAATTTAATATTTTATAAAGAATGTGGCCACTAAGATAAATATGGGGTTGGTTCCAAATAATTGCACTAATTATTTGGCTCCTCATTTAAATTTGCTTTTAATTTATATAATGATATCTTTGCATCAACTTGACATGTCATCATGTGATTGAGCATTGCATCTTGAGTTCGTGTGATTTATGTGTTCTTTGCCTTTTTCTTTTGGGTATCGATAGATTCCGGAGTCGAGGGTCTCGCTAACTACCCCGACGAGCAGTACTTCACGACAGGGCAGCAAGGCAAGAGATAACCTAACCTTCTTGGCATCTAGCATCCTATGCTTTTATCAAATTATTTTATCCACCATAATATTGCATGCGGTTCAAATGTCTTTTGGTAATTATTAGAATATCCTATGATTGCATGTCTTCCCCGAGCCAATCACATGTATCCCTACCTATGAACCCTAGTGTGGATGTGTTGGCCGGATACAAATATGATTGTTGGATATATGCTTAGCCATGCTTAGAAATGCTTAGCTGAAATACTAGTTATGTCCGTATTGAATTCCATAATTATTGATGTTGATGGAATGATTCGGGCATGGTGGATATGGTGATGCTTAATTAAAATGCTAAGTAGGCTTGGGTGAGTTGCCATCGGGGATGGTGTTTTGCCTCACTCTAGCCCCTAGGTGCGAGTTCCTGTCTTCGGAACCAAGGTCTGAGCGTGCTGCCATTGGTGGGTGTATGGGCGCCTTACTGACCAAATAACTTGTGCGGGCGTATCCAAGGGTCCTCTAGTTTGCTATTTCCATTTGCCGTGTGTGTGAGCGGAAAAAGGATGATGAGGATGGTGGTGTTAGGAAGTGGCGAGGGGGCAGGGGCTGAGGCTGGGTAAACTTGCCCTGTGGCCACTGATGACTCTTGGATAGTCTCACGCGAGGTAAAGGTCTAACCGCGCCTGCTTGCCGGCCTTCCCCGGAAGAGGGCCAACCAGGTGAGCCGGACGGTACCAATGGAGAAGAAGCTGGGAGGTCCCTCGGGAACCTGGCGACTTCCACTTAGTACACCCCTGCAGGGTAAATCTTTTCGAAAAGCCCTGTCCGCGGTTATGGACGCCTTGGGAATGGATTTACGGGATCATAGAGAATGTGAACCTTAATTAATTAATTTGGCAGCTAAAGGTTGCAACTCAACGTGTGTGTAAAGGTTCATTTCCCCGAGGGTGATTCGAGGGAGTGCCTTTGGTGGAGATGTGAGTGGTGATGGTTACCAAAGGGTTCGTTGAGAACCGATGATGATAATGATACTCTCTTATCCCTTTATAAAAATATTCTGAGTAGACGAATGCCATGTGTCTATTTATGTTCGGTTATGAAAGTTAGCTTTATGCAAAAGAACTACATATACAGCTTTAGAGCCTCCGTCAGTCATTGGGCCTATATCGCCCTACTAAACTTGCGAGTACGTCGTACTCAGTCTCTCTTTGCTGCCTCTATGATTTTGTATTTCAGAGGAGGACGACACCGAGCGACTAGGTGGTTTCTTCGTTGACGTCGACTACTAGTCTGGGGTTCCCAGGTGGCAGCTTGGGACCGTGGAACAAGCTGGCTTGGGTGAATGTTTATTGTAGGCCTCTTAGGCCATATTTTTGCTTCTTGTTGTTAGACAACACTACCCGCTTCCGCTTGTTGAATTGTTGGATCTGTGATCCTTTTGCTTGTAATATTTGTATTCTTCTCATTATATGAGTTGCTATATGTTTTGTGTCGTAGAGTCATGCTTTGTGCCAGTTCTGTTCCACAAGTCTCGATCTTTGTTTTATACATTGATGGTTGTGTCGAATACATAGCCTCTCTGTATAATTCCGGGGTCGGGGCGTTACATCCCGTCCCTGTCATTGTCCTGACCGCCGTGGGTCGTCCGCGCCGCACCGTCGTCGGCACCAGCTTGGTGAGTCTCTTGTTTTTATCTTTTTTGAAGAATTTTTTTTAATTGTATGATTTAGATGCATAGTTATTAGTTGTATATTTTTTTTACTTCTATGACTGTTTATTATATGTATAGTGTCATGGTTTTGATATCCGTCCCCGTCGGCCCTCGTCCTGTCTATGATTCAGATGTGGTATATTATCTTTTTATAACTATTTGTTTAATTTCATGTTTATAACAATTATGTCGAACAACACTTGACATATATATATTCTTATCTAGGAGGTAGTTGAACCGGAAATTCCAACCGACTCTCTTGTCGAGAAGCTAAATTTATTTGAAAAATAAAACAATAATTTGAAAGCAAAATTGAAAAGAAGTGAATAAGAGAAGATGGAATTGGAGTTGTATCTTGCCGATGTCGTCCATGATCACAAGATCAAGATGGATGCAGTGCGCTTGAAGATTAGAAACATTAGAAACTATGCCATTAATAGAGAGGCTTGGTATCATTATGCTGTTGGATCAATGGTTACCTTAGTTGCGATTTTGATAGCATTTGTTGTTGCATTTAAATGCATTACATAGTTTAATTGTATGTTAATTTCAATGTATGTTTTAATTATGAGAACTATGTATTACATTTGGTCAGTACTCTACTTTGGTTTTAATGTGATGAACTTGTATTGATTAATTTGGTCACTTCTCTATTCATGATGTTGTGTGTAATGATGTTTTCCCTTCTTATGCACAAAAGGTGCTCGATGAACCGGCAATGGATGTACGATGACCGACTCTCTATCGAGTACATTCAAGGCCTGCGATCTTTTCTCAATGTGGCTGAGGCAAACGCGCGGAATGGTTTTATGTGTTGTCCATGCCGTGTCTGTCGGAATGAGAAGGATTACTCTTCCTCAAAAACCCTTCACATCCACCTTATTAAGTCCGGTTTCATGTCCGGCTATAATTGTTGGACCAAGCACGGAGAAAGACAAGTAATGATGGAAGACAACGAAGAAGAAGTGAACGATGACAACTATAATTCTATGTTCCCTGAATACGGTGGTAATGAAAGGGGGGAGCTGAGGATGGAGATACACCAGATGAGCCCATGGTAGATGATAATCTTCGTCGGGCCATCGTTGATGCACAGAGAGAAGAAGAAAGTGCAAATGAGAAGTTGAAGTTGGAGCGCATGTTAGAGGATCACAAAAAAAGTTGTACCCAACTTGCTAAGATGGCAACACAAAGCTCGGTACCACACTGGAATTGCTGCAATGGAAGGCAGAGACTGGTTTATCTGACAAGGGATTTGAGAAGTTACTGAAAATAATGAAGAAGAAGCTTCCAAAGGATAACGAATTGCCTGACAGTACGTATGAAGCAAAGAAGGTTCTCTGCCCTCTAGGATTAGATGTGCAGAAGATACATGCATGCATTAATGACTACATCCTCTACCGTGGTGAGGAGTTCGAGAATAAGAATGAATGCCCGGTATGCGATGCATTGCGGTATAAGATCAGACGAGATGACCCTGGTGATGTTGAGGGCCAGCCCCCCAGGAAGAGGGTCCTGCCTAGGTGATGTGGTATGCTCCTATAATACCACGGTTGAAACGTTTGTTCAGAAATAAAGAGCATGCCAAGTTGTTGCGATGGCACAAAGAAGACCGCAAGAAAGACGAGATGTTGAGACACCCCGCTGATGGGTCGCAGTGGAGAAAAATCGATAGAGAGTACAAGGATTTTGCAGATGACGCTAGAAACTTAAGGTTTGGTCTTAGTACAGATGGAATGAATCCTTTTGGGGAGCAGAGCTGCAGTCATAGCACCTGGCCTGTTACTCTATGTATCTATAACCTTCCTCCTTGGTTGTGCATGAAGCGGAAGTTCATTATGATGCCAGTGCTGATCCAAGGCCCGAAGCAACCCGGCAACGACATTGATGTGTACCTAAAGCCACTAGTTGAAGAACTTTTACAGTTGTGGGGCGAAAAAGGTGTACGTGTGTGGGATGAGAACAAACAACAGGAATTTGACATACGAGCGCTGCTCTTCGTAACCATTAATGATTGGCCTGCTCTTATTAACCTTTTAGGACAGACAAACAAGGGATACAATGCATGCACGCACTGTTTAGATGAGACTGATAATACATATTTGGAAAAATGTAAGAAGGTTGTGTACCTGGGCCATCGTCGATTTCTTCCTCCTAAGCATCCCGTAAAAAAGAAATGCAAGCATTTCAAAGATACAGAGCATCGGAGGAAGCCTGTCCGCCGTACTGGTCATGATATATTTGGTATGGTCATGAATCTAGAAGTGATATTTGGAAAGGGTCCTGGCGGTCAATCTGTTCCGAATGACGCCACCGGACACGCGGCCATGTGGAAGAAGAAATCAATATTTTGGGAGCTACCCTATTGGAAAGTCCTAGAAGTACGCTCTGCAATCGACGTGATGCACGTGACGAAGAATCTTTGCGTGAACCTGCTAGGACATTTGGGCGTGTATGGGAAGACAAAAGATGCGCCGGAAGCACGGCAGGACCAGCAACGTATGAAAGACCCAGACGACCTGCATCCAATGAAGACGGATAAAGGAGGTCTAAGTCCTGCCAGCTACACTCTTACGAAAGAAGAGAAGGAAATATTTTTTGAAGTCCTGAGCAGTATGAAGGTCCCGTCTGGCTTCTCGTCAAATATATGTTCCCTGGAAGTTCTGTATGAAAGCCGACTTCAACTGCTCCCAAGAATTGATTGATCTAGGAGGCAAGTTATGCATCCACACTTTGGCTGCTCCCTCCATCATAACATACATGAATTTGGCACACAGATTACCTGTGGCATTTCGGATACTCATCGCCATCTCGTATGTACCCAACCAAGAAGTCGGGTCCATGTTGGGCTCGTAATTGGGAACTTTGCGCGGCTCCTTGAAGTCGCTGGGGAAAGACTCGGACCTGATGGCATCTGACAGGCACTCTGGTCCTGTTAGTGAAGGAGAGGTACCAGGAAAAGTCACCTCTGTGTGCGCCCGGGTTGGCTGAGGCTGGTTATCTGGACCAGCTAGGGCTCTGTCCCTCTCAGCCTCCCGTGCCCTGGCCGCCTCCCTCTCTCGTCGCTGTCTTGCCTCATCAACCACCAGTTGAGGTGAAGTAGTTGGTATGATGACCCTGTTCCTCTCTTGCTCACGGCGCCTTGCGCTTGTAGAGTTGGCCGGGTGAGACTCGTCATGCCGACTCCTCGTGCCAGAGTTGAACGGTGTCGAGTGCAGCCTACTTGCATTTGGAAACGTTGGATAAAGGGCTTGCTGAGTCATTGCTGTCTTCAGCATCTCAATAGCACGGCGGGTCTCCTGTCCCGCTGCTCCTTCTGGTATCTCAATGTTCTCTAGCCTCATAGTTGCCGCGTGAACGTTGTCCATTGGGTTAGAGTAATGCCCTTCTGGCGTACGAAACCTGCCAGGTGGAGGTCCCATACCACCTGCTGATCCTCCTCCGACTCCTCCTTCAGGTGGCGGTCCGTTGGTACCGTTAACGCCGGGTCCTTCTGGTGGTGATGGTGGTGGTGGTGGTGTTGCTCCTCCTGCGCCGCCTCCCGCAGCTGATGAACTCCCTAGCCCGGCTCCTGCGCCTGGACCAGTGGGTGTGTTGAACAAAGCAGTAGGGTTGACAATGACTCCGCCACGCAGGCGACTCCTCGCCCTGCGATGCTGAATAGAGGTGAGTTCCTCCTGGCGACTCCTTACAACCTGGGCCTCAGTCTGGACCCGGGCCCGCTCTTCTGCTAATCTGCAGTTTTCCTCGTTGATTTCTGCTAGTTGTCTCTCCATCGCAGCACGCGCGCTGGCCAACTCGGCCGCCCGTTCTGCTGCGTTGCTTGCATTGATTTACTTTGTCAGTAGACTTGGATCAAATTGATTTCTGCCGTTCCCAGACATATAGACTCCAACGACACGGGCGCGTACTGGCGACTCCATGTAATCCTCCTCTTCAATCCCATACCCAAGCCGATCCTCGAACAAGGGCAAGATAGACTCTGAATCGGCGTCATAATCTGGCTCCATAAGTGGCTCCGCCAGCGACTCCTCTTCATGGTTGACAGCAAGTTGTTTCTTTGGCTCGGCGATGATGCCGACTTCTGATGTCCCGACCGACTCCTCGCCGTCGGACTCGACAACAGCTGTTGGCTCTGATACTGATTCCGCCGAGTTAGCGCGAAGACCCGACGCGAAAACCATGCCGACGAACACGTTGATCCTTCCAAAAACAAACTGATAACCCTCGTCGACTTCCTCCATCTCTGGAGTCCAGCCAGAGTCATCGATCTCGGTTTCTCCATGCTCATCAGTGTAGACTCGCCCGATGGCGAGTTTCTCCATGGCCCGGCGAGCGGCTCCCACGATCTCAACTCCACGCATCTCCAGCCCCACGGTGGGCGCCAACTGTCATGGGGTTGTCACGGCAAGTCCTTCCTTTGGGAAGGTGAGTTCTGGGGCCATTGATGCACGAAGTACGTAGGAGAGGTTAATCTCGCCTAGGGACACAAATTTACCCAGGTTCGGCCCCTCTTGATCGGAGGTAAAGGCCTACTTCCTGCTTCTCTTTATTGCTCTAGATCTGATATCGATTACAGGGTTCCGGCTCCTCTCTGGGGAGTCGGCGACTAGGTATCTCTCTCAATGGCTTATCGATCTAAGATCCAGTACCCCGCTTAGAAAGGCGGCCGGGTCCCTGGACTTACAGGTTACACCGAGTCACACTAGAACACGGAGTCCTATTCTACATCTTGGTCTTCCAAGTTAGGGCTCCGGGTGGTACTTGGACTCCTTGCTGACGAGTCCCTTCCCCATCATGGGCCTTGGTCGGCTTGTCTTCAGCCCAGCCCATGCGACTTAATACGTGACTCGGCTTTGGCCTTCTTGGTCTTGGCGGGTCTACTTTCCGGGAAAATGCGCCTACCTATAAAGTATCCCCCCATCACCGGCTACCACGCATCCCCTATCAGCAACGACGACGCCGCTCGCGAACAGCGGCGACGGTGGAACTTGCCCAACAGCATGTGCCTCCTCTACAGCAACTTCAACTCCTTGGAGCAAAACACAAGGCAACATACAAAAAATTCTCCTCGTCCACGAGGAGACCTAGGCCGCGCCTTGTCTGGTTGGTAGCTGATCGACTTCACCGGATGGCTTGCAGCCCCGCTGGGGCTACTTGCAGCTACGGCAATTTGTAGCAACTAGCAAGTGTGTCTGCTCCCAGCAATGGCAGCGGTGGTTTGTAGGCTGGAGCAATAGCGTGATCTGTTTGTAGCAAGTGCGGTGAAGCTCGCAGCTTCGACGGTTCCGGCGATAGGCTTGCCGCGTCGGTGGCGTCGCGTGACCCAGCACCGACTAGCAACGGTAGCACCGGCCGCCCTCGCTCGCAGCACCACCGCTCCGACCTTGCAGCTGTGGCGACTAACCTTTGTAGCAGCGCGGATGGTAGCATAAATCTGGCTAGACCTTGTTTTCGATAGCATCTGACTCCGGCGGGCAGCACCGCCGATTGCTCGTTGCAACCACGACCGATGGTAGCACCGCCCCTGACCTACGGTAGCACTGCCGCTAACCTATGGTAGCGTCGCCGCTGACCTACAGTAGCACCGTCGCCCACCATGGCAGGAAAAAGATAGCAAACACCGTCGACGGACGGTAGCAACGTCGTTGACCTACGGTAGCACCGTTGCTAGCTGATGATAGCACCGCGTCTCTTCATTTGTAGCATTCCCGCCCCGATATGGTAGCATGGTTCCCGACAGCAGCAGCAAGGCAGTGGTGGCTGACTGGCCGTGCTCACCGGTGCGAGCTGAGGCGGTGGCTAGCACCTCCGGCAACAACACGTAGCACAACCACATGCCACTGGCAGCACCGCCCCCGTGGTTTTCAGCAAAGACGAGCAGCACCACAGCTCCCCGTCCATGGCGGCCACCTTGGAGACGCGTCGCTGACGAACAACAACGCCATTGGCTGGCGCATCGTCCGGCCGTAGCAGTGTGTGCGTGTACTGCCGGAAGCTCCCCAATGAATGGATATTCGTCGGGACAGAGCTCGCCGGAGTTTGTGAAGACAGAGGGGAGTTATGGAGCTCGACGCGGAGGAGGGCGGCCGACCATGGCACCGGGTCGAGCTCGTCGCGGACGGAGCAGGTGCCTCGCCGACGGGGCGGCCGCACGCTTGCTTGCCGGTGGCGGCAGGGACGGCGGGCGGCGGCTGTTGCTGAGTCGGATCGAACGATATTTGGAGAAGTTTTTCGGGGAGAGAAACGGTGTTGACCAAACCGCTAAAGAGATAAGGTAAGCAGGTGGGTTCCATCGCAGGGACGCGTGTCACGCAACCAAACCGGAGGACGCAAACGCTCGATCGTCCGGGGGGAGCGAAGCGTTTCCCTATATAAAAGCTCTCTCTATGATCATGATTCGTGATCGATGGAGACCTCGGCAAGGGGTTGGTCACAACTCCACGAAGATATCCTCGCCATGGTCCTTGCGAGGCTGGACTCACCGCGTGACCACGCCCGCTCCGCGGCGTGCGTGTCATGGCGTGCCGTCGTGTCCACGCATCCCCCACCCCGTGTCCACCCGTGGCTGCTCCTCAACCCGCACGACGACGGGGGCGAGACGAAGCGCCCTCGGAGACGGCGCGGTGGTCCTGCCGCTCACTATGCGCCTGCAAGCCGATGGTGGGAGGCGCTTCGTCGGGTGTCACCCCGGTGGTTGGGTCGCCCACGACGCGCCGCCGCTCCGCATCACGAACGTCTTCTCCGGTGCCGAGGTGGCGCTACCCACGGATCAGAGAAGGACCATTGTCACGCGGAAGGTAATCTCCTCGGTCAGATGATCGGGAAGACAACCTCCTCGTCGGTCTGGGCTTGCCTCAATGGCATGTTCGCTGCCCAGGGTCGTGCAGGCGTGCGCCAAATTCGCCGCCAACTCGCAACGACGAAGAAGAAGGATTTGACAGCCGCCGCCTACTTCCATCAGATGAAAGGATTTGCAGACGCCATGGCCACGGTCGGCTCTCCGCTCCCTGATGATGAACTCATAGACTACATCATCGCCGGCCTCGGGACGCAGTTCGAAGCCCTTCAAGCCTCTCTCACCGTCCTCAACAACTCCAGCACGGTTTCCCTCAGCCTCACTGATTTCTATTCGATGCTTATATCGTGTGAGACCATGCAAGTGCAGAACGCGGAAGGCGCGGAGTATTCGTCTTCCGCGAATGCTGCGGTGCGCCGCGGTGGTGGTGACTCCAGCCGCGCTGCCGGATTCCCAGCCGACAACTCCGGAGGTCGCTTCGGTGGACGTCCAGGCGGTGGGCAGCAGACCTCGGGCCACGGCGGTGGCTATCAGGGCGGCGGCCACCAGGGTGGTGGTCAAGGAGGACGTGGAGGCAACTCCCGTGGAGGGGGCAATGGCGGTGGTGGTGGCAACCGCAAATCACGCCCGCGGTGTCAAATCTGCAAGTATTGGGGGCACGAGGCCCTCGCCTGCAAGAACCGGTTCAATCAGGCATTCCAGGGAGAGGATCCGCGGTCTGCAAACTCGGCCAGCGCCTCCCATGGCCAGGACGACCAGTCTCCTCACTGGTTTATGGACAGCGGTGCCACTGAACACTTCACCAACGACATGGCACGGCTGAGCGTTCAGGAGCGCTACAATGGCAAGGATCAAGTCCAAGTCGCCAACGGTGCAGGTTTGTCTATTGCGCATGTTGGTCATTCTCGTTTAGCTGGTCCTATGCATTCTCTTGCTTTACGCAATATTCTCCATGTTCCAGATATTAGCAAAAATTTGCTTTCGGTTCATCGAATTGTTTCCGACAACCCTGTATTTGTGGAGTTTCATCGTTCTTTTTTTTGTGTTAAGGACAAGGTCACGAAGAGGGTCATACTTCAGGGTAGAAGTCGTGGTGGTCTCTACCCAATTCCTTTCGCCCGGGCATCCACATCCACTCCGCATCATGCGTCCTCCAGTATCAAGCTTTCATCCCAGCAGTGGCATCAGCGTCTTGGTCATCCACCCAATAATGTAGTGCAAACAGTTGTCAAGAACAATAATTTTATGTGTTCCCCAAATTCTGTTACTTCTGTTTGTGATGCTTGTCAGCGTGCTAAGAGTCATCAGTTACCGTATAATCATTCATCTCGTGTTTCTCGTGCACCGCTTGAGCTTGTTCATACTGATGTTTGGGGACCGGCTTTACCATCTTCTGGTGGTTTTAAATACTATGTTAGTTTTATCGATGATTATAGTCGCTACTGTTGGATTTATTTGCTTAAGCACAAGTCTGATGTCGAGGATATCTTTTACACCTTCCAGCGACATGCTGAGCGATCTCTCAACACAAAAATTCTTGCTGTGCAGTCCGATTGGGGTGGTGAGTATCACCGTCTCCACCAGTATTTTCAGCGCACTGGCATATCTCATAGAGTCTCATGTCCTCACACATCACAGCAGAATGGGATAGCTGAACGCAAGCATCGCCATCTCGTCGAGACAGGGTTAGCCCTCCTCGCTCATTCGTCCCTCCCTCTTCGGTTCTGGGACGAAGCCTTTCTCACTGCGTGCTATCTCATTAATCGGATGCCCACGCCTGTGCTTAACAACACCACGCCCGTTGATAAACTCCTGAATCAATCACCAGACTATTCATTTCTTCGTGTCTTTGGGTGTGCGTGTTGGCCTAGTCTACGTAAATACAATTCTCATAAACTAGAGTTTCGGTCCAAGATGTGTGTCTTCTTGGGCTACAGCCCTATGCATAAGGGATACAAGTGTCTCGATCGTGCCACTGGACGGATTTATATCTCACGCGATGTCATTTTTGACGAGCGTGTTTTTCCTTTCGCTACTCCCGGCGCCGTGGTTGATGTCTCCCTATTGAGTCCTGTTTCTTTTCCTGCGCATGCACCAGCTATTCAGGATGTTCAACTACGTACATATGACACCTCCATGTTACCTGTTGATGCACTTGGTTCTTCTCCTGGTCTTGTTGTGCAGGTACCTGTCGCACCACCTGTCGCACCACCCAGCGCGTTAACGCCTGCAGCTCCGATCGACGTCCCTACCTCCGCACCACTGCATGGGACATCGCTGCATGGGACGGCCCTTGAGGAATCCTTGTCCGCGTTGCACCCTGAGCCTTCCAGTCCGGCCCAGCAGGATCAGCGGGCCGCGCCGTTCTGCGCTGACGGACCGCCTTCCGCTGATGGCCCAGCAGGATCGTCTCTCGATGGGTCGCTATCCCCGTCTGCTCCATCGCCTACTGGACCGGGTGACGTCGACCCCGACCCAGCGTCTCCCATTCTGTCGCCTGCTCCCTCGCCATCGACGCTTGTGGTTCCACCGGCGTCAACGACCCCATCGCTTCGACAGATGGTTACTCGCAGGCAGAATGATGTGCACCGTCCGAAACAGTACAAGGACGGGACAGTCCGGTATGATCCCTATCGACGGCGTGCCTTGTTCGCTACGCCGGTTTCACATCACTCCGCTCTTTCGGATCCTGCATGGCGGCTTGCAATGGAGGATGAGTTTTCAGCACTTCAGCGCAATCAGACATGGACATTGGTTCCTCGTCCCCCCGGCACTAATATTGTTGGCAGTAAATGGATCTTCAAGACCAAATTTCGTCCTGATGGCTCCGTGGACAAGCACAAGGCTTGTCTTGTTGCTCGTGGTTTTACTCAGCAACATGGCATTGACTATCATGATACCTTCAGTCCAGTGGTGAAGCCAGTGACTGTCCGATTGGTTCTTTCTCTTGTTGTTTCTCGTGGATTCCTTGATGAAACAGTTTACATGCAGCAACCCCTTGGCTTTGAGGATTCTCAGTTTCCTCGACATGTGTGCAAACTTCAGCGAGCTCTATATGGTCTCAAGCAGTCTCCTCGTGCCTGGCATGCCCGCTTGAGTGATAAACTCCATCAGCTTGGTTTCATCTCTAGCAAGGCTGACACGTCTCTCTTCATTTTCGATCATGGCAATGTGACGGTTTACATGCTAGTTTATGTGGATGACATTGTTCTCGCTGGTTCATCTACTTCTGCTCTTGACCGCTTGGTACAGACTTTGGCTCGTACTTTTCCTATCAAGGATCTTGGTCGTCTTGAGTATTTTCTCGGCATTGAGGCAGCCTACAATTCAGGGGGGATTGTTCTTACACAGCATAAGTATGCGCTTGATTTGTTGCAACGTGCAAACATGGAGAATTGCAGGGCTGTTTCAACGCCCATGTCCGCCACAGAAAAGCTGTCTAGGGATCTTGGTGACAAGCTTGATAGTGGCGATGCTTTCCGATATCGGAGCTTAGTTGGAGGACTCCAGTATTTGACGCTGACCCGGCCAGATTTGTCTTTTGCTGTCAACAAGGTATGCCAGTACTTGTCGCAGCCTACGACTGTTCACTATGAGGCGGTCAAGCGAATCCTTCGGTATGTGAAGGGGACTTTGTCAACAGGGTTGAGGATTCAGAAGGCGCAGTCTGCTGTTCTGAATATTTATACAGATGCTGATTGGGCAGGGTGTTCGGATGATCGACGGTCTACAGGAGGTTTTGCCATCTTTCTTGGACCAAATCTCATATCGTGGAGCTCTCGTAAACAGCCCACGGTGTCACGATCGAGCACTGAGGCAGAATACAAGGCCCTTGCGAATGGCACGGCTGAGGCAACTTGGATTTAGTCAGTGCTCAAGGAACTTGGTGTTTTTCAGCCTAGACCGCCCATATTATGGTGTGATAACCTTGGAGCCACCTATTTATCAGCCAACCCTGTTTTCCATGCGCGTACAAAGCACATAGAAATTTATTTTCATTTTGTACGTGAGAAGGTTGCCTTGGGAGCACTCGATGTACGATACATTGCCACAGGAGATCAGCTAGCCGACGTCTTCACCAAGCCAGCTACACAACAGCAGCTTCGTAGATTTCGCGCCAATCTCAACCTCGTTGACGATGGTTTAGATTGAGGGGAGGTATTAGAGTTGGTTAGCTAGTCATTATCCCGATACGTGATCCCTTGTGTATAGGAATGGATCCGATCGATATCTGTGTGTTTGTCTCCTGTACGTCTCCTGTATGTTGTACGGTTTCTATATAATGGAAAGGTCCCGATGGACCACGTACGGCAAATCACTCTCGCTAACTTCGCCCACCTCCGGCGGCTGTATCCTCGCCGCCATCACCGACAACCATGAAGTCGTGATCCGCGGGCTTGGCAGCCCAGAGTGTACGTGGGTGGGCCACAAGGAGGTTTTATGGGAATCCGGCCGTGGATATCGCATTCTGCAATGGCAATCTCTACTGCCTCGTGGGGAACAACAATGACATCGCCGAGTTTGTGGTCACCTTGGACAACAAATCCGGCGGCGCGCTGGTGTTCGGAGCCGTCCACTAGCTGTCCGTTCGAAACCATCAGATCATGCAAGACCGCTACTTTGGCAGCAAGGGCGATCCAGATGCGCACGTAGTATACATTGTCGAGCTCCATGGCAAGCTTGCAATGGCGGTGAGGAGGACATGGGTGCCATCGTGGCCTCAGTCAAGATTAAACATCCGTGCCTTATTCCATGGTGTTTGGGCTAGTTAGTGCTGCCACCGACAAAGCGTCGTACCAGTGGAAGGAGGTGACGAGCCTTGGACACCATGCCTTGTTCTTGGGTCCTACATGCTCCAAGGCCATGCACGTGTCGCCGGGTGGCGGCCCGCGAAGAAACCACATCTACTACTCCCACCATACATGCTACAAACACAAAAACAGGTTGCCTGACATTGCCAAGGAGTTCTTGACAAGCACCAACAAAGATGGTTGTCGTGTGTACTACAAGGAAGACGAAAGCGTTGATGAAGACGTTGACGAGATCACTTCGGTTGGGTACTATGTGTGCGGTGATGGCCATTCTCCCATGTGGCTTTTCCCTCCAGATGTTTAGCTAAGTTTGTTTTAGTGGTACTTGTCCTATTTTTTCCATTTTATTATGTTCACTAGTAGAAAACGGGCCTTTAGTCCCGGTTTTCCAATCGGAACTACCAAATCGGGACTAAAGGCCCCCCTTTAGTCCCGGTTTGTTACGAACCGGGACTAAAGGTCCCTCCACGAGGGTGCGCTCGGGCGCTGGGGCTGGAGGACCTTTAGTCCCGGTTGGTAACACCTTTTTTTTGAATTTTTTCGATATTTCGAATCTTTGAATTATTTGTCATTTTAATCTCGAATCACCCCTAATCTCACCGCACCGTGCACTGCTCCACCCATCCTCACACTAGTAGGCAAACTTCCGACCGGTCACCCATCCTCACACTGCTCCACCCCCAGCATGCTTAACTTTTGAGTTCCTTCACAACTAGCTTCCAAGATTGCATTGAGTACATCTTAATAATATTATGCTATCAATCTTATTATCCACTACATTTTGATGGCACATGATATTATTTTTTGAATTCCAAACCTATATTAACATAAACAACAATGATTAATTAATACTAATCTTTGTGTAGAATTCAATTATTAATTCCAAAAAAAATTTAAAAAATTGAAATAATTTGAATTTCTGGCAAAAAATATTCCTGCTTTCATAGTTCCCTTTGGAATTTTGAAAATAAAAAAAATCCCAAATGGGTAAACCGTGTTGCGAGCAGATGCGCATTTTCGCGCTGAACATTTTGATATTAAACAATTTTTTCCGAATTCGTACGCAAAAGTTATTGCCATTTTACTGAGAATTTGCAAAAAAATCAAAATTCAAACTTTTCAATTTTCCCTAAAAGTAGGTTGCGTGAGGTACAGGCACGTCAAAAGATTTTAAAATTTGAAGTTTTTTATCATTTGCGTTTATTCGTTTTGTACGTTTTTGCCGCGCGGGTGGGGGCGGGGGGTAGGCATGAGAGACAAAAATTCTTTTTTTTTAACCTTTAGTCCGGGTTGGTGTCTCCAACCGGGACTAAAGGTGTAGCGTTCCAACCGGGACTAAAGGCTCTCGGCCTTACACCACCCCTTTAGTCCCGGTTGGTGGTTGCAACCGGGACTAAAGGTCCTTTTTAAACCGGAACTAAAGGTGGTCGGCCGTCCTAGCCTTTTAAACTGGGACTAATGCCACATTAGTCCCGGGCCCAAACAACGCCGGGACTAAAGCTCCGGACGAAAGGCCTTGTTTCTACTAGTGGTTCTTGGTAGTCCCCGACCATAGCGTCCAACGGTTTTAGATTATAGATCGATGCAACTCTTTAAAGATATTCTTGATATCCTGCTCGTATAAGTTTGGTCATTTGTAAGTTTGTCATCTCGGTGTGATAATGAAACATAGAGGTTTTCATGATGATTGCGATGGAGTTGTTGACTGGCCCCCCAGGTCTGTCCTGTTGAGAGTCGACTCTTGAGCCATGTCATCGCCCCTTTCCCTCCTTCGCTTTGATGGCGTAGCCGTCTGGCGTGGGGACGGGTTAGGAGGTTGGGTTTTCCTAGTAAGTAGTAGATCTATGATTAGTAGTAGGTGGGTTAGGGTTAGAATCTAGCTAATCCTAAGTTAAAATGTATGTATTATGTTTTTTCTATTGATGATCATAAACCGGTGACGAACTAGTGAACGAGTGTTTCGATTGAATTCAGGCTATGCATTTCTTCTGCCGTGCTATGTGCTATACCTTATAATCATTTTTAGGGGTACCGGATACCACTTTTAAGGTTTTGCAAATTTGCGAGATCTGCTAGAGATACTCTTAGAAAGGGAGAGGCAAGATGGAGACCAAGGTGCCCGACGTACATGTGAAAAATACCCCTTCAAGATTGCATCTAGCTTCCCTCAACAACAAAAAAAGATTGCATCTAGCTGAGTTTAATTTTCTGCGTAGCGTGCACATATATACGTCGATTAGTCATCAGTAGGCCGTACCCGTCTGATTAACGATCGAGCCAACAACCTCAAAATACTCCTACATACTGTAGGTGGCTGGAAACCTAATTAAAACTAACCATCCCCGGACCCGAATCATACATACATATGTGGCTCGCAAACCCATAGCAAATCACGGCGACGGCAATGGCACTCTCCCTCCCTCCCGGACGATCTCCTTCTGGAGATCCTTGTAGTCCGTGTGGAGGATGTGGCCGCCCTCTTCCGTTGTGCCACGCACTAGTAGAAAAATGACCTTTGGTCCAGAGCCAGATTCGGCTCTAGTCCCGGGTGTGTTTTGGACCGGGACTAGAGGGGGGCTCTAGTCCCGGTTCAACGGCTACGAGGCCGACAGCCTCTAGTCCCGGTCCGTGGGGGACCTCTAGTACCGGTTCGTGGTACGAACCGGGACTAAAGGGTCTTGGCAGGCCGTGGCTAAGGTGGGGGCCAGCGCGAGACCCTGTAGTGCCGGTTCGTATCACGAACCGGGACTAGAGGTCTCACTCACTATATATCATCTTCTTCCAGCTCGAGCTCTAAGCTCATATCACCATTTTTCTCCTCTCTACCTCAAATTAATCCACATTTTTTCCACGATTTGTCAAGGTTAAGGGCGCCCCATATATCCAAGGGTTCTAATAGGTTAGAAACTTCATCCTCCCGGAGCTCGAGTTCATCCCCAATCCTAGTTTTGCTCCTCATTTCATTGCTATTGCTAGCTAGGTGTTTGATGAAATGCCTAAGTTAGTTTAGCTCAAATTCTAGGTTAGTTGTGTAATGCCCATTGCTAGTTTATTTGTGTTATATGCAATTTGAGCTCACATGAAAGTATGATTTGTTGATTTTAGTGCCGTCCCGTCCCTGTCATTGTCCTGACCGCCGTGGGTCGTCCGTGCCGCCCCGTCGTCGGCACCAGCTTGGTGAGTCTCTTGTTTTTATCTTTTTTTGAAGAATTTTTTTTAATTGTATGATTTAGATGCATAGTTATTAGTTGTATATTTTTTTTACTTCTATGACTGTTTGTTATATGTATAGTGTCATGGTTTTGATATCCGTCCCCGTCGGCCCTCGTCCTGTCTATGATTCAGATATGGTATATTATCTTTTATAACTATTTGTTTAATTTCGTGTTTATAACAATTATGTCGAACAACACTTGACATATATATATTCTTATCTAGGAGGTAGTTGAACCGGAAATTCCAACCGACTCTCTTGTCGAGAAGCTAAATTTATTTGAAAAATAAAACAATAATTTGAAAGCAAAATTGAAAAGAAGTGAATAAGAGAAGATGGAATTGGAGTTGTATCTTGCCGATGTCGTCCATGATCACAAGATCAAGATGGATGCAATGCGCTTGAAGATTAGAAACATTAGAAACTATGCCATTAATAGAGAGGCTTGGTATCATTATGCTGTTGGATCAATGGTTACCTTAGTTGCGATTTTGATCGCATTTGTTGTTGCATTTAAATGCATTACATAGTTTAATTGTATGTTAATTTCAATGTATGTTTTAATTATGAGAACTATGTATTACATTTGGTCAGTACTCTACTTTGGTTTTAATGTGATGAACTTGTATTGATTAATTTGGTCACTTCTCTGTTCATGATGTTGTGTGTAATGATGTTTTCCCTTCTTATGCACAAAAGGTGCTCGATGAACCGGCAATGGATGTACGATGACCGACTCTCTATCGAGTACATTCAAGGCCTGCGATCTTTTCTCAATGTGGCTGAGGCAAACGCGCGGAATGGTTTTATGTGTTGTCCATGCCGTGTCTGTCGGAATGAGAAGGATTACTCTTCCTCAAAAACCCTTCACATCCACCTTATTAAGTCCGGTTTCATGTCCGGCTATAATTGTTGGACCAAGCACGGAGAAAGACAGGTAATGATGGAAGACAACGAAGAAGAGAACGATGACAACTATAATTCTATGTTCCCTGAATACGGTGGTAATGAAAGGGGGGAGCTGAGGATGGAGATACACCAGATGAGCCCATGGTAGATGATAATCTTCGTCGGGCCATCGTTGATGCACAGAGAGAAGAAGAAAGTGCAAATGAGAAGTTGAAGTTGGACCGCATGTTAGAGGATCACAAAAAAAAGTTGTACCCAACTTGCTAAGATGGCAACACAAAGCTCGGTACCACACTGGAATTGCTGCAATGGAAGGCAGAGACTGGTTTATCTGACAAGGGATTTGAGAAGTTACTGAAAATAATGAAGAAGAAGCTTCCAAAGGATAACGAATTGCCTGACAGTACGTATGAAGCAAAGAAGGTTCTCTGCCCTCTAGGATTAGATGTGCAGAAGATACATGCATGCATTAATGACTACATCCTCTACCGTGGTGAGGAGTTCGAGAATAAGAAGGAATGCCCGGTATGCGATGCATTGCGGTATAAGATCAGACGAGATGACCCTGGTGATGTTGAGGGCCAGCCCCCCAGGAAGAGGGTCCTGCCTAGGTGATGTGGTATGCTCCTATAATACCACGGTTGAAATGTTTGTTCAGAAACAAAGAGCATGCCAAGTTGTTGCGATGGCACAAAGAAGACCACAAGAAAGACGAGATGTTGAGACACCCCGTTGATGGGTCGCAGTGGAGAAAAATCGATAGAGAGTACAAGGATTTTGCAGATGACGCTAGAAACTTAAGGTTTGGTCTTAGTACAGATGGAATGAATCCTTTTGGGGAGCAGAGCTGCAGTCATAGCACCTGGCCTGTTACTCTATGTATCTATAACCTTCCTCCTTGGTTGTGCATGAAGCGGAAGTTCATTATGATGCCAGTGCTGATCCAAGGCCCGAAGCAACCCGGCAACGACATTGATGTGTATCTAAAGCCACTAGTTGAAGAACTTTTACAGTTGTGGGGCGAAAAAGGTGTACGTGTGTGGGATGAGAACAAACAACAGGAATTTGACCTACGAGCGCTGCTCTTCGTAACCATTAATGATTGGCCCGCTCTTATTAACCTTTTAGGACAGACAAACAAAGGATACAATGCATGCACGCACTGTTTAGATGAGACTGATAGTATATATTTGGAAAAATGTAAGAAGGTTGTGTACCTGGGCCATCGTCGATTTCTTCCTCCTAAGCATCCCTTAAGAAAGAAATGCAAGCATTTTAAAGATACAGAGCATCGGAGGAAGCCTGTCCGCCGTACTGGTCATGATATATTTGGTATGGTCATGAATCTAGAAGTGATATTTGGAAAGGGTCCTGGCGGTCAATTTGTTCCGAATGACGCCACCGGACACGCGGCCATGTGGAAGAAGAAATCAATATTTTGGGAGCTATCCTATTGGAAAGTCCTAGAAGTCCACTCTGCAATCGACGTGATGCACGTGACGAAGAATCTTTGCGTGAACCTGCTAGGACATTTGGGCATGTATGGGAAGACAAAAGATGCACCGGAAGCACGGCAGGACCAGCAACGTATGAAAGACCCAGACGACCTGCATCCAATTAAGACGGATAAGGGAGGTCTAAGTCCTACCAGCTACACTCTTACGAAAGAAGAGAAGGAAATATTTTTTGAAGTCCTGAGCAGTATGAAGGTCCCGTCTGGCTTCTCGTCAAATATAAAGGGAATAATAAATATGGCCGAGAAAAAATTCTAGAACCTAAAGTCTCATGACTGCCACGTGCTTATGACCCAATTGCTTCCGGTTGCATTGCGAGGGATTCTACCGGAAAATGTTCGACTACCCATTGTGAAGCTATGTGCATTTCTCAATGCAATTTCTCAGAAGATAATCGATCCAGAAATTCTACCAAGGTTACAAAGGGATGTGGTTCAATGTCTCGTTAGTTTTGAGTTGGTGTTCCCACCATCCTTCTTCAATATTATGACGCATCTACTAGTACACCTAGTCGAAGAGATTGCCATTATGGGTCCTGTATTTTTACACAATATGTTCCCGTTTGAGAGGTTCATGGGAGTCTTTAAGAAATATGTTCGTAACCGTGCTAGGCCAGAAGGAAGCATCTCCAAAGGCTATGGAACAGAGGAGGTCATTGAGTTTTGTGTTGATTTTATTCCCGACATTAAGTCTATTGGTCTTCCTGAATCGCAGCATGAGGGGAGACTGAGTGGAAAAGGCACTCTAGGAAGGAAATCAATAATATGTAGGGACGAGCATTCTTTCACTCAAGCGCACTACATAGTTCTACAGAATTCCACCTTGGCGGCTCCATATATCGAGGAACACAAGAATATTGTACGCTTCAACAACCCCGGGAAGCCTGACTACTGGATTAGACATGAACACATGGAGACTTTCGGCGGTTGGTTGCAAACACATCTCAACAATAACAACACTATTGAAGATCAGCTGTACTTGTTGTCCAGGTCACCATCTTCGATTATATTGACTTTTCAAGGGTACGAGATAAACGGGAATACATTTTACACGTTCGCCCAAGATAAAAAGAGCACCAACCAAAACAGTGGTGTCCGCTTTGATGCAACAAACAACAATGGGTCACAGGACACATACTACGGTTACATAGAGGAGATATGGGAACTTGACTATGGACCTACTTTTAAGGTCCCCGTGTTTCGGTGCAAATGGGTCAAGCTGACAACAGGCGGGTTAAAGGTAGACGAGCAGTACGGAATGATAACAGTGGACCTAAACAATCTTGCGTACTTGGACGAACCATTCATCTTAGCCAATGATGTGGCTCAGGTTTTCTATCAGAAGGAGATGTCTAGCAAACCGAGAAAAAATAAGCAAAAGAATACATCAGATGATGAGCCAAAGCGCCACATAGTTCTTTCAGGTAAAAGAAACATCGTGGGAGTGGAGGACAAGACAGACATGTCAGAAGATTATGATAAGTTTCATTAAATTCCGCCCTTCGCAGTGAAGGATGACCCAAGTCTCCTGTTAATTAATGAAGATGCTCCATGGTTACGGCGCAGAAAAAACCCAAACACTAGATAGAGATGTTGTGATGTGTAATAATGTATTAAACCTTTTATGTAACTTCACCGTTGGATGTATGCAGGGAATCTGAATGATTTGTATTTGGTCGATGAACTGAAGGATTTCTATATACAACAAAACAAACGGTTTCCCCTGCATACAGCCCAACAGTGGCTCATCAGTGCCTGCATATCAAATGCACCGTTGGACGTATGCAGGGAATTCGAATGATTTGTATTCGGTCGATGAACTGAAAGATTTCTATATAGAGATGTCCTCTGTCTTTGCCTTTCGGACTAGCTTGGATGTATGCAGGGAATCCGAATGCTTTGTATACGGTCGATGCACTGGATGATTTGTAGAGGGGAACAAAACACATGGTTTCCCCATCATACAGCCCTACGGAGGCTCTTGAGAGCCTGCGTATCAAAAAATATTAGTTAATGCATTTTTAATTGAAAATGGCAAAATGGTTAATAGTTTGAATAATTATTTTGGAAAACAAAAAATGGTTTTGGATTACTTATTCAAATTCCAACACTTTTCATTTTGAATTTTTTGTCAGATTCAAAAAATATTAGTTAATGCATTTTTAATTGAAAATGGCAAAATGGTTAATAGTTCGAATAGTTTGAATAATTATTTTGGAAAACAGAAAATGGTTTTGGATTAGTTATTCAAATTCAAACACTTTTCATGTTGAAATCTTTGTCAAATTCAAAAGTATGCAGAAGTTATTCAAATTCATATTCAAACACTTTTCAAATTCACTTTCAAACACTTGTCACATAAAATTTTGGGCGAAAAAAACACCTCTAGTCCCGGTTGGAGCCGCCATCCGGGACTAGATGTGTTTTTGCGCGCGCCCTTTTCGGCTGCCCCCGAAAACACCTCTAGTCCCGGTTCGTGGCACCATCCGGGACTAGATGGGTACCCCTCTAGTCCCGGTTCGTGGAAAGAGCCGGGACTAGAGGTCCTTGCTATAAATACCTAGACCTCATCCCGGCCCGAGCCACAGACCGGGACAGAGAGAAGGAGCACTACCCGCCACCGACGAAGACGCCGTCAGGATGCCCCCTGCTCCACGCCCGCGCCGCCCTCTCCTCCGGCGGCGTGGAGGCGGCAACGGCGGCGTGGAGGCGATCACGACGACGGCGTGGAGCAGGGGCCGCCGTCGTCGCGACCGCCTCCAACCGCCGTCGACGCCTCAACGCCGCCATCGCCGCGACCGCCTCCGTCGCGGCCGCCTCCACTCCTCCGGCCGCCCCTGCTCCACGCCGCTGTCGCGGCCGCATCCACTCCTCCGGCCGCCCCTGCTCCACGCCGTCGTCACGGTCGCCTCCACGCCGCCGTCGCCGCCCCTCGGTAAGTTTGATTATAGGAAATGTAGTATATATTTTAGTATTTTAATTATATAGGATATGAATTTTAAGGCTTTGAATTCTATAAATGTTAGAAGTAATTCTATAAATTATTAGGCTATTAGGCTATTAGCTAGGAATTCTATAAATGTTATCTATAATTTGTTAGAAGTAATTTGTTAGAAAAAAATTGTTAGAAGTAATTTGTTAGAAGATAAATTATTAGGCTATTAGGCTATTAGCTAGGAATTCTATAAATGTTATCAACAATTTGTTAGAAGTAATTTGTTAGAAAAAAATTGTTAGAAGTAATTTGTTAGAAGATAAATGTTATCTATAATTCTATAGATGTTATCTATAATTTGTTATAAGTAATTTGTTAGAAAAAAATTGTGTGAAGTAATTTGTTAGAAGATAAATTATTAGGCTATTAGGCTATTAGCTAGGAATTCTATAAATGTTATCAATAATTTGTTAGAAGTAATTTGTTAGAAAAATTTTGTTAGAACTAATTTGTTAGAAGATAAATGTTATCTATAATTCTATAGATGTTATCTATAATTTGTTATAAGTAATTTGTATAATTGTTAGAAAAAATTGTGTGAAGTAATATGTTAGAAGATAAATTATCAGGCTATTAGCTATGAATTTTAAATTGTAGTTACTATTTGTTAGAAAAAATTAGTGTTACCAGAAAATTGGGTTACAAAACTAGTGTTAACAAACGTTAGCAAAAAATAGTGTTAGCAAAAATTGGGTTAAAAAATTAGTGTTATCAGAAAATTGGGTTAGAAAATTGGGAAAGATTCCATTAGGGGTTTCTAATTTGACAATTCCTGGAATCTTTATCAATTCTTAGTATTACTTTTTAACCTAATTTTTTAGTATTACTTTTTTAGTATTACTTTTGTAGTATTACTTTTTTAGTGTACAAATAGAAATTTTGACTTAGGTGTTTTTAGTTTATTGTTCTCGGCTAATGCTAACATTGCTTTATCTTACTTTTGTAATAGTTAAGCAATGGATCATTTCAACAGCAGAGACAATGAAGAGGACATTTTTGCCATCGTACGGCAATCCGAGGTTGATGGAGCAGAAGACATCGGAGCAGAAGACATCGGAGCAGAAGAAGGCTCACAATTTTTGAACGAGTCCGGTCGACACAATAAATAATTCGCTTCATTTTCAATTAGGTCTTGCTCTAGGTTCTTTAGGGGTTATTACTACCTTAGTAGCTCAACATATGTACTCTTTACCGGCTTATGCATTTATAGCACAAGACTTTACTACTCAAGCTGCTTTATATACCCATCACCAATATATTGTAGGGTTCATTATGACAGGATCGGAGCTTTTGCTCATGGAGAATGAAGGTGGAAAACGAAGCGCAAACGAGCCATGAGTGCAATGATGACTCGGAAACTGGTGGACATCCGCCGTCTGGCGAGGTATATTAAGTCTCTGTTGATCAGATGCAATAATAGAATTGTATATATATGTATTAATGAATGTTTCTTAATTTAGACCTCCGCATCGACCATATCTATTAAAAGTAAAACGAGGCCATGCGAAAGGGATGGACAAAGATGAGCATCTCATAATCGAGGTCGTCTCTTCACATGGCCAACCGTTGCTTCCCAAGACGAACGCAAATAAGTTTGTGCATCAATGCGGAGTTGTTGTTAGGGACAACGTCGCGATCAGCGTTCAGGAATGGCATAAGCCAAAGAAGCTAGAGGGAGTTACTTATGTCGAAGACAGATCGAAAGATGATCTTTGGGACAAGCTAATTGCACATGTCACCCTACCGGTCTTCGAAGATGACGAAGCAAAGACAATAGCCATGAGGAAAGCAGTCAAGCATTTCGCTCTTAAGAAGATGGCTGAACAATTCAATAAGTACAAGAACAGATTATACCGTGCGTATGTCAAAGATAAAAAAGCTCCAGATTTCACTGGCACACTTGAGAGGCAGCGGCCTCACTGGGACTCATTTCTGGAGTACAAGAATTCGGAACTAGCGAGGCAAAGGTCGGAAAAGAATAAGGAAAATGCAAAGAAACAGAAATATCACCATAAGATGGGGCAGGTGGCTACAGATCTGCTGAACCTAAGTGAGATCAAACTGAGGCCGCCATGCGCGAAAGAGGGATCATTCCAGCTGGAGATTCATTGCCCCATAGGGAAAGAAATTTCTTACTTGGGCATGGGGTGGAGTATGACATGGAAACAGGAGAGTTAAAATATGATGAAAAGAAAAAAAATTCTATACCCCAGAAAGCTCTTTTTGAAGTAATCGCCAAGGTTCAATCGGGAAAGTTTATTCCCGAGAGAGAGTGGGACGAGCTGACAAAGGCCCTTGAGAATCCCGAAAAACCGGGAAGAACACGAGGCTTTGGACCAGATGTGTCGTGGAGTCTTGGGTTTCCCGAGGACCTTCAATCTTATAGAAGTCGAGCGAGAGAAAAGAAGAGGAGGGAGCAGGAGGAGGAAGCCCGGTTGAACAACCTGGAAAAATAGAACGAGGAAATACTTACTATCGTAAAGCACCAACAAATGCAAATAGAGGAATTGCGCGAGCAAAGGCCAACTCATCAGCTGCAGCAAGATAGTCATGAAGCCGGCCCATCTCAGCGGAGAAGCTCAGTGGCGGAGGAACTTATCCTTCAAGGTGGCGGACGGATATGCTTTAACTTGTGATTCTACAGCACGGTGGCATTGCAATGCGATTCCAGATGGCTATGGTCGTGTCGGCGTGGATCAAGTTCTACCCGGATATGAATTAATGGAGCTTGAAATTCCTGGAGCTGATGATAAGAGGACACTGGGAGACATCGGGGGTGGTATCATTCTATGGCGCAAGAAATACATCGTGCTTCCTGGCTCGGTGCCAAGGCCACCATCGTCTCCTCCGAGTCGCCATTCGCCACCTCCAAACCACCACAACACGAGTCCATCTCGATCTCCGCCGCCGCATCACCCGACTCCTCAGCCGAGTCCACCGCCTCCGCTCACTAAGGATCAGAGCCAAAAGAGGAAGCGCACCCCTTCGTTTTTGATGGGTAACTGACACGGACCCCGACAGGAGCCCCTCCCAAAAGTACCGCCGGCTCCTCCCGTCCGAGCTTATGACCGGACTCTGGAGGAAAACGCCGTGATCGTGGACGCCGAGGTGAAAAGATAGTTTGCACCAAAAAAAAGCCCGAGGAAAAGCAAACATTTACCCCGGAAGCAATAAAGTGGGGTAAGGACTTTCTTCAACAGCCATCACAATCTGAGATAAATAAGGCTGATGACTATTTGCGATGTATAAGGAAAGTTAGCGCCCGCCCAAAGAAAAGTAGTAGTGCCAGCGGGAAAAGAGATGTTGCCCAGCTCGGACAACAGGCAAAACAGTCGATCTCCCTGCTCAAGGTGTTACCCACTAATCAGGGCTTGGTGGCGGACATTGCAGCTGTACCAGCCCATATGAGGGCGGTATTTGCTACAGACGCTGGTATTTCTCTTACTCAACTGGAAGCAGGAATAGACGACGGAGATATGGGGTTGGAAAGAGTATGGCCATGGATATACGGGAAGTCGCTATTGCCACCTGATCAGATCAATCGTCTACCAACACAAATGCGAATACTGCATGACTGGTACTTGGAAGTCGTAAAGGAAGACCGAAGAATGATCCCTGTGAAAATTACAGAAGAACATTTCATTGGTAAAGACGAGATGATGATTGATTTTGAAGAACTCTATCAGTTATACAAGCTTGATGCCCTCGACTTGAGTATCATCAGTACCTATTGTCTGTAAGTGATTCAATTCATTTGTTTCCATAATAAAGTTTATAGCACATCTCGTTTATTGCCTATAATTATGCTCACTACGCTATTTATGCAGAATGAAGAGTCATGAATGTGACGTAAAAAAATATTTGACATTGGGTTCGTTGACCCAGTACGAATTAATGAAAAATTGCTACTACAATTCCCTCAGGAAACGGAGAGGAACTTGCTAAGGTTCATACAAAGGCAATATTACGAAAAGAAGATACTGTTTCCTTACAACTTCGGGTAAGACTGTTACTGTCTTGCACACATTAATTTTTGCTTACTCGAATGTAATTAGTTGCAATTGATGAGTTACCGACGTATATAAACGTGCCCGCAGCTTCCATTACATTCTGCTAATCATTGAAGTTGATGTTGGAAAAGTGGAACTCCACGACTCATTGGATACAGCCGAAGAGAAGAAACAAATCATTAAAGATGTGCTCCAAAAGTAATTTCAATCATTATCACACTATATCGGTCTCTTTTGTTCATTTCCTCAGATATCAAGTAACTAATAACTCATTTATTCATATTTTTTGTCCGGCAGGATTTGGAAAGCTTTCACCGAGAGGACAACTGGTGATTTTCAAAAAGAGCTTTCGTTTCATAAAGTCAAAGTAAGTAGTACGATCTAGGTCCGTGCATCTCTTTAATTCTAATTTCAATACCATTATATCATGCTTGATTATTATTTTATTGAATTCTATTCTCGTAAAGTGCGAGAGGCAGCCATCGTCATCCAATTTGTGTGGATTCTTCGTTTGCGAGTGGATTCGTGGGGAGGTCAGTGAGCGGAATCCATCGAAATTTCTAGTGGTACATGAACAAATATATTCACAATTTTATTTCATTACCATTGTTGAGTGTCATTCATAATTATTATGATGATTGATATTCATATTGATCTCCTTCTTTTATAGTTGGATGAAATGCGGAGTAAACTGCAACCAAAGGAGCGCTTCATACCGCTTCAAGAGGAAATTGCGGGATTTTTGGTGAACCACGTCATAAACCCTGAGGGAAAATACAATGTCAACAAGAGGCGCTAGTCCCGGTTATGATCTCCATGTAATCGAATAGCTATACAGGCTTTTGCCCCGGTTGTGATCTCGCTGTAATTAAAATTCTTAATTATCATAAAGAACAAATTATATGTTTATCAGATAGATATTTCTTTTATGAACATTTTGATATGCTATATGTATTTTTCTGTTTTCTAATTAATTAGTTTTAAATTTGAGATTTGGCGGGAAAACAAAAAAGGGTGAGCCAGAGGCTGCCACGGGGGAAGAACTCTAGTCCCGGTTCGTACTACGAACCGGGACTAGAGGTCCTCGACCAGGCGCGCAAGAATGGACCACGTGGGGGGCCTTTTGTCCAGGGTCGTAACTGACCCGGGACTAGAGGGGGGACCTCTAGTCCCGCTTCCACAGTCCCGGGTGCAGATCCGGGACTAGAGGCCCTCACGACCCGGGACTAGTGAGGCATTTTCCACTAGTGACGGCGTGTAAGCGATGGCTTAGTCTCGTCGCCCACCGGACCTTCCTCCGGCGACTCTGGCCAAACCAGGGCGTCTTCTCTTTCATCGCCAGGGACAAGCTCCATGGCCGTCGGGAAGAGGTCAACGGTCTGCTAATCCCGGCACCGCGGTCAGGGCTGTCGTGCCCTCCAATCTTTCATGCCCACCGCCAACGCCACGGCCTCCTTGTTGTGCGCCTCCGTTCAGCCCTTGCAGACTCGGATGGAACTGTCATTCACCTGGCTGTGTGCAACCCGCTCGCTGGCACTTGCGATGACCATGACCTACGAGTGGTGCGGCTGTGCCATTCTAACGGATGTTGACTGTCGTGGCTCCACCGACAAGCAACCGTCGTTCTTCAAAGTGGTGATTATCGGCTCCGACGAGTCTAAGAAGAGGTACACGTTCTCGTCCTGCAAAGTGAGCTGGATTACACGTACTGGTCGCCGGTCATTCAGTGATGCCGTGGACCGTGGTGCGCCGCGGCATGGCACACTACTGGCTTCGATGGTGGCTTTACCTCATTAGCTTGGACATCCAGACCGGCCAACTCTCATGGAAGATGCTCGATGAGATTTAGAAACCCTAAACCCTAAATGCGTCTGTTTATGATTTAGAAACTGTCATATTAAACACGTCCATTTATGAATTAAAAACGGTCACAATAAACGTGTTTGTTAATGAATCAGAAACGGCTGTATTAACCGCGTCTGTTAATGAATTAGAAACGGCTGTAATAAACGTGACCGTTACTAATTAATTAATGACTCATTAATTTTTCCAATTAACAAAATATAATAATGTGCCAATGAGAATTTCTGAATTCATCTTGGGCAGTAAATACTAGTAAATTCCAACAATCCCTCACAAAGTCTCATTGGCACATATCTCATCATTCACTTCCAAAACATTGTTTTATATACCGGTACTTAGTGGAGACTGTTAAGTTGAACTTCCACTTAAAAACTTGTGCTACACTAGATCACAACTTGGATAGTGGACTATGCCTTGAACTATAAGTTTGATGCGACTTAGTTTCACACAAGCCCTTTACCAATACTGGGCTGCCGCAAGGCTTCCCCGCGGGTGGAGCTTATGCGTCATACTACAAGACCTTTCATGAGTTTATTAAAGAGCACCCAACTCTCACGGACTGTGACGTTTAACAGTCAGACTCATATAGGTGTATTTCTCAAGAGATGCTCTGCAGGATAACATCTCCGCTTATAAAAGTAAGCCGCTTGGAACGCATTAAGATAAACATCAACCTGCCATGCAGATCATGAGAGTATTGCATCTTCACGGAGTGGGAAAATGATTTAAGGGATACTCTCCTCCCAGCTGACCAACAGCTTGTCTCCCACTTCTAATTCGCGGGATCTCCGATCACATAGAGTGGTTTATCACTGTGGACAACTCATGCTGTGGGTCTCAAACCCATCTCCCTCGATGCACTATCTATCACGTTACGTGATAAACCCTTTGTGAAAGGATCTGCCAAGTTCTTAGACGTTTGGATATAATCCAATGCAATAACTCTGGAGTTTCTCAATTTTCTGACAGATTTCAATCTCCTTTTCACATGCCTTGATGACTTCAAATTATCCTTGGAACTTTTAACCTTAACTATCACAGTTTGATTTTCACAGTTCATAAGAATAGCGGGTATTGGTTTTTCAACCACATGCAAGTCCATCAAAAGCTCACGAAGCCACTCTGCTTCAACAGTGGCTGTGTCTAACGTCGTGAGTTCTGCTTCCATAGTTGACCTCGTTAAGATGGTCTGCTTGCAAGACTTCCAGGAAACGGCGCCACTACCGAGTGTAAACACATAGCCACTCGTGGCCTTAATCTCATCAGCATTAGATATCCAGTTTGAATCACTATAATCCTCCAGTACCCTCGGATACCCGGAGTAGTGAATTACATAGCTCACAGTGACTTTTAAATAACGCATAACTCTCTCAAGAGCATGCCAATGATCATCTCCAGGATTTGAAACAAACCGGCTCAACTCGCTCACAACAAAAGAGATGTCAGGACTCGTGGCACAAGCCAAGTACATAAGTGAGCCAATAATCTGAGAATATCTCAGTTGATCTCTAGCAATCCGTTTATTCTTTCGGAGCATCACACTAGGATCATATGGTGTCAGTGAAGGTTTGCAGTCATCATACCCGAAGCGACTCAAGACCTTTTCCACATAGTGAGACTGAAGCAGTGTAATCCCACCATTACCATCTCTCAGCAGCTTGATGTTCAAGATAACATCAGCTACTCCTAGATCCTTCATCTCAAAACAACGAGGTAAGAAATCCTTAACCTCCTTGATTAAATCAAGGCTGGTTCCAAAGATCAGTATGTCATCGACATACAGACAGAGAATAACTCCCTCGCCCCCACCATAGAGATAGTACACAAACTTGTCAGATTCATTTACAATGAATCCTGCAGCAGTTAAAGTTCTTTCAAACTTTTCATGCCATTGCTTAGGAGCTTGTTTAAGGCCATATAAAGACTTCAACAACTTGCACACCTTTGCTTCCTGACCAGGTACTATGAAACCATCGGGCTGATCCATGTAAATTTCCTCGTCTAACTCTCCATTCAGGAAAGTCTTCTTAACGTCCATTTGATGAACGAGAAGACCATGCGAGACATGCAACGAAAGTGGCACTCGAATCGTGGTCAGTCTAGCCACAGGTGAGTAAGCATCAAAGAAGTCTTCGGCTTCTTTCTGGGTATAACCCTTGGCCACAAGTCGCGCCTTGTACTTCTCAATAGTACCATCAGGCCTAAGTTTTTTCTTGAACACCCACTTACATCCTACAGGTTTACACCCATAAGGACGATCAATGACTTCCCCGGTTCTGTTAGACAAGATGGAATCCATCTCACTATGGACAACTTCCTTCCATAGTCAGCATCAAGTGATGCATAGGCTTCTGAAATGGTCCCGGGGGATGTCATCCACAAGGTACACAATGAAATCATCACCAAAGGATTTTGCAGTCCTCTGTCTCTTGCTCCTAACAGGAACTTCATTGTCTTCTTCCTTAGGATTGTCAGTGTGTTCTATCAAAATGGTCGGATCAGGAATGTCATCCAGTTCATGAATAGATGTATTAGGTATCTCCTGATTTGATGAGCTAGGAATATCCTTCATGGGAAATATATCTTCAAAGAAAGTCGCATCCTTCGAATCCAAAATCGTACCAACATGAACGTCGGATACCTCAGATTTTACTACCAAAAATCTATAACCAATGCTATGAAAAGCATAGCTGAGAAGAACACAATCCATGGTTTTTGGTCCAAGCTTACGCTTCTTGGGAATTGGTTTATTGACTTTCGCCAAACAACCCCAAGTATGCAAGTAAGAGAGTCTCGTTCTTTTCCTTTCCCATTCCTCAAATGGAGAAACGGTTTTCATCTTTGTGGGAACTCGGTTTAGGACATGACAAGCTGTCAATAAAGCCTCCCCCACCATGCCTTGGAGAGACCCGAAGTGTCTAACATGGCGTTAACCAAATCAGTTAGAGTTCGGTTCTTTCTTTCAGCCACACTGTTTGACTGAGGTGAGTAGGGAGGCGTCCTCTCAATGGATTATACAATGTTCCCCACAAAATGAATCAAACTCACTGGAAAAATACTCTCCACCACGATCAGACCTTAGCCGTTTAATCTTTCGATGGAGTTGGTTTTCTGCTTCAGCTTTATAGATTTTGAAGAAGTTTAAAGCCTAATCTTTTGATTTCAGAAGATACACATAACAGTATCTAGTGGAGTCATCAATAAGCGTCATGAAATATTTCTTTCCGCCTTTTGTCAACACGCCATTCATCTCACAGAGATCCGAATGTAGAAATTCCAGAGGTGCCAAGTCTCTAGCCTCCGCAGTCTTATGGGACTTGCAAGGTTGCTTAGCTTGCACACATACCTGACACTTGGAACCTTTGACAGTTGTGAATTTTGGAATTAAATCCAAACTAGCTAGCCGCGTCATGCAACCAAAGTTAATATGACAAAGTCGTGAATGCCAAATATTGGATCAACCTCATGACAAATTTGATTAATAACTTTAGTGCAAATATCTGACAAAGATCAGCGGAACAAGCCTCTACACTCATAGCCTTTACCAACAAATTGTCCATACTTAGATATTACAACTTTATTGGACTCAAAAACCAATTTACAACCATCTCAACATAGGAGAGATCCGCTGACGAGATTCTTATTGATGGAGGGCACATGATGCACGTTCTTCAAGCGCACGATCTTTCCCGAAGTAAACTTCAGATCGACCGTGCCAACACCACGAACAAAAGCATGTGACCCATTGCCCATCAGCACGGGAGAAGTCCCTGTGACCCAGATTCCTTCATCTCAGTGTCGCCCGTGACAACATTGGCAGTCTTGCCATTGTTGTCTAGTCCGCGCAGCTCATGGCGGTTGGGACAGCGAGGTGCCCAGTGACCCGGATTACCACAAACATGGCATGATCCCTTCCTCGGCTTTTTGTTGTTCTTCTTGAAGTTGGTAGGCTGTTTTGGCTTGTGCCTGTCATCAGACTTGCCTTTGCCCTCAGATTTTCCCTTGTTATGTTTGGGCTTGTGGAATTGCTGGAAATTCTTCTTCTGTGCCACGTGGGCACTAGAACCAGCCTCAGCAACTCGAGCACGAGTGTCCTTTGCTCTCGCCTTCTCTTCCACATCAAGAGAACCAATGAGATCTGAAACGGAAAACTCTTGCCTCTTGTGTTTCAAAGTAGTAGCAAAGTTGCTCCACGAAGGTGGAAGCTTAGCAATAATTCCACCGGGGACAAACTTGTCCAACAGATTGCACTTGAAGTGCTCAAGTTCTTTTGCGAGTGACTGTATCTCATGAGCCCGCTTTACAACAGAGCGCTCATCAGTCATCTGGTAATCATAGAATTGCTCCAAGACATACAACTCGCTGCCAGCGTCCGAGGCCCCAATTTTGGCCTCGAGCGCATCCCACATGTCCTTGTCGTTATCAAACGACATGTACGAGTCCACAATGGAGTCATCAAGGATACTGAGGAGGGCACTCTTGAAAAGAGTATCGAGCCTGTCATATGCCTCCTGTTGTTCAGGAGTAAGCTCGCCCTCAAGCTTGCCTTTGATGGCAGCATAGCAGTTACTGTTCTAAAACTAGTAAACTGCTCTAATGCGCCACCGTTTGTATTGCTCCCCTTTGAAAGGAAACGACCTCGTCGACACGAGAAAACTAGGCGTTGCAAGTTGCCTATAATCAGGTTTTTGGATTGTTGAAAATATAAGCAATTTTGCATATGATTTAATCCACGAAAACAGTAAACATATTATGACTAGAATAACAAGAATTAAACTAATCATGTGATCTACTAAAACAGTAGATAAACCGAACGAATCTAGAAAACTACTATAAGCAGAAACTCTAGGAATATCTCAAACAGAAAGATTAAGAGTTCATACAGTGTGGCAGCAGCGGAAGCATTGGCGTTCACGTTGTCACCCATATCGTTGATGAAGAGGCTGCCAATGTCGGGGAAGAAGTCATCGTTGGGGAAGAACTCGATGCCAGTAGCCGCGCGAGTGTGCTCCCCAAAAACCTGATCGCCCCTCTCCCGTACAAGATCACAAGAGGCGGGGTTCCGGAGGCCTACTGTCCCTTCAACCGGTGCATGCCAGAAAACGGGATGGAGATTACTTGGAAGACGGAGGCGCAAGGGTTTGGAACTGGAACAACGAGAGACCATGTGTTGCATACATAAGCCAAAATTGGCTTTGTTCGATTTTATGTAGTTCAGGTTGGGAGTCAAAGCAGCCCTCATAAACGCATCCGTTTATGATTTCGAAACTGCCATATTAAACACGTCCGTTTATGAATTAAAAACGATCACAATAAACGTGTTTGTTAATGAATCAGAAACGGCTGTATTAACCGTGTCTGTTAATGAATTAGAAACAGCTGTAATAAACGCGACCGTTACTAATTAATCGATGACTCATTAATTTTCCCAATTAACAAAATATAATAGTGTGCCAGTGAGAATTTCTGAATTATCTTGGGCTAGTAAATACTGGTAAATTCCAACAACAAGGAGATCTAGTTGTATATCTTGGGAGATAACGTGTACATTGCCGAGCTCGAAACTGGGACCATGGAGCAGGTGGTGGGCTGGCCTGGCCGGTGCGGCATCATGCCCTGGGAGCAGGGATTTGGTTACTGGTCAAAATACCACGGTTGCCGGCCGATAACCGGATTTATCGGTCCCCTCCGAGAAATGAGTTTATCGGTCGATAAATATCAGTTTGTTCGAATTTGATCCGAATTCATCTTCTCAAAATATAATTTTGGTTTTTTTGACGTTTTATATTTAAATTTCAAATTTTTCTTGAGAATCTCACCCGGTAACCGACCGGTAATTTTCCGGTAACCACGGTTACTGGAAATCTCGCTGCCCCCCCCCCCCCCCCGAGATTTTTTCAATCTGGTAACCAAATCCTTGCCTTGGAGTCCCTGTCCTTGGAGATGGATTGGCCGATGCTCTTCGTTTCTCGGCTGATTGATGATCCATGTATACTGACACGAGATTGATGATCCATCAAGGCATTAGGTAAGTTGATTATGTGGTGGTTAGGTTTTTAAGTTTATTGTGTCATGCCAGCATTGTGTGAAGCAACTTGAGAAATGCACCAGCCTTGTTCCTTTGTAATTTAATTGCACACTGGGTTGAGTTTTATTAAATATAACTAAGGGCACTGAGGTTTTTTTTCGAATTGAGGGGCTCATGCCCCCGATTTCATTCACATGAAACCAGAATATTTTTTTTACAGCGTCAACCCTTTCTAGAACCTTTTTTCCTATCCAGCAGAGCAACACCAAACCTTACGCTACTCTACTTTGTTCTTAGCAACATCCAAGGAACCAAAGCTAAATAAAGCACAACCCGAAATTCATTACAGTGCCATAACTCCATCTCCATATGAACTCTGCAAGTATTACATCTCCTCATTTCTCAGGCTTTTCCATTGGTGAAGGTAGAGTGCAGCAACGCACCAGGATTTGGTATCAGCCAACACCAATCCTTCTCGTCAGCGGCCCCCAACCATTGCGTCTATGGAAGATCTCAGTTGCCACCCCGACCAGGCGCTGCGCTGTGTTGCAAACCTCCATGCGCACGCCTGTTCTCTGCATGATAGACCACGTATCCATATAGTTAGCTATATTGTATATCACCATAGTGGGATCACGCGGGTAAACATGATAAAAAACCACAGCATTTCGGGTCTTCCAAATGGCCCAGAATACCGCTGCAACACCCACTGAAATAACATTCATATCCTATAAAGGAAAACACATAACCCACTCACTCATGTCTTGAAAATGTCTAGGTATATCTATCACACCTGTAGCACACTTCACCACATTCCAGACATAATTCGCCATGACACACCCAAAGAACAGGTGATCAATGGTTTCTAATTCATCACAAAAACAACATTTACTATCCTTACCTTTCCGTCCCCTCCTTATTAATACATCTTTAGCTAGAATACTCTTATGAAACACTAACCACAGAAAAACCTTTATTTTCAGAGGTATTCTAGTCAACCAAACCCCCTCATGCTTCCACTTAACACGACCTAGTTTTAGTGCTAAATACATCGACTTCACAGAAAAAGAACTAGATTTGGTCAGTAGCCATCTACACCTGTCCTCCTCCTCCACCAACCTAACATGTGCACATAAATCTTTTAAGTTTTGCCACATCAAAGCAGTTTCCCCCCACAAAACTCTCCTAAATTTAATTTTAGCCCAGTTTGTGTTTAAAACTGCGGCTACTAAGGCATTCTTACTAAAAGTCAGATTATACAGCCTACTGAAACGTTCACACAGGGGTCTATCCCCTACCCACAAATCTTCCCAAAACCTAGTTCTCTCGCCATTACAAATAACTTTGCGGCAAAACTTAAGGAAAATATCCTTTACCCCCATGAACCCATGTCAGAAGTGAGATTGGCCAGGTTTTTTCACACAAGCAGACATAGTTATCTTTACATACTTCCTCCTCACTAAATTCTGCCAAATGCCCTCTCCATTTTTTAATTTCCATAACCATTTACTAAGCAAACACATATTCATTACTTTTAAGTCAAATACCCCCAAGCCTCCCATTTCAGTGGGTTGGCAAACTTTTTCCCAACTCACTAGATGATATTTTTTAGCATCTGCACCTTCTTGCCATAAAAGTCTTTTCATAAAGAATTCTATTTTCTTACAAGGTCCCTTAGATAACTCAAATATCGACATCATATAAAAAGGAACATTGCTTAGACACCCCTTTAATAGGATCAATCTACCCCCATAAGAATTCTGCCTCCCCTCCCAAGCATGCAATTTATTCTCTACTTTTCCTTCAGCTTCACCCCAATCAATATTGCTTAGACGAACACAATCCATAGGGATACCTAAGTACTTAAAAGGAATTTTCCCAAAACCACAAATAAAGATAGAAGAATATTCATCAACTTTATCTCTAGCACTTCCAAAGCAATACAACTCGCTTTTGTGAAAGTTAATCTTCAGACCAGACAATTGTTCAAAGATACAGAGAATGTTTTTCAAATTCCTAGCACTCTCTACATTATCTTTGAAAAGGAAAATCGTATCTTCGGCGTACTGGAGCATACTAATATCATCCTCCACCAGGTCATCTACCAAGCTCTCTATCAAACCATGTTCAACAGCTAATTGAATAAGAATATTCAGCACATCTATTGCAATATTAAAAAGAATTGGCGACAAAGGGTCCCCCTGCCTAAGCCCTTTCATGGATTCAAATATGAACCTGTACGATCATTTACCATTGCAACTACTTTACCGTGAGTCACAGAACTCATCACTAACTCTACAAATTTAATAGGGAAACCTTTTTGTAACATAACTTCTTTCAGAAAAGTCCAATTTATCTTATCATACGCTTTCCCGAAATCTACTTTGAAAAGGACTGCATCTACTTTTTTCCTATGTACCTCATGCATTACTTCATGCAAGCAGACCACTCCATCTAAAATGAACCACCCTTTTATAAATACAGATTGCACAGGAGATACTACTTTGTTTGCAATTAAATTTGCTCTATTATTCACCACCTTAGTAAAGATTTTAAAAATAGTAACATTCAACAGACATATAGGACGATATTGTTGTATAGACTTAGCATCATTACTTTTTGGCAGCAGAGTTAAAATACCATAATTGAATCTAGATATATCAAAATAACCATTATACCGATACGTGTCAAACGTATCTATAATTTTTGATTGATCCATGCTAGTTTTGTGATGTTTTCACATATTTTTATTATCATATTAATCATTTTTATGCATTTTGTCGGACTAACCTATTGACAAGATGCCCAGTGCCAGTTTCCTGTTTTTGCTGTTTTTGTATTTCAGAAAATCCACCATAGGAAATATCGTCGGATTGAGCTCAAAATTTACTGAGATTTTTTATGCGACGGAAGACACCAGAAGACCAAAGGGCAGCCCTGGGGGCCACCCACATGGCAGGGACGGCCTCCTGCCACGGCCCCCCCTTGGCCCACGGGTGGGACCCGCCCCTGCTCCTGGTGGGTCTCCTCGGCCCCCTCCGACGCCTATAAAATCCCTAAAACCCTAAAAACGACGGGGGCGGCCATTATTTTCCAGAAAAATCATTTCGAGGCGCCGTCAACTCAAACCCTAGTTCGGGGGTGATTCTGAAGCAGATCCCGGCACTCTGCCGGAGGGGAGATTGATCCCGGAGGGCTCTTCATCGCTATGCCTTCCTCCGGGATGATTTGTGAGTAGTCCCACCTTGGACCTTGGGTCCATGACAGTAGCTAGATGGTAGTCTCTCTCTCTTGTGCTTTATGTCTTATGATCTTGTGAGCTGCCTAACATGATCAAGATCGATTATTGTAATGCTATGTGATGTCTTTGCTGGGATCCGATGGATTATAAAGTTATGATCAGATTGTGCATGATTCTTATATGTTGACTTATGTTCTTGCATGCTCTCCGATGTGCGTAGTTACTTTGGCCAAGTGATTGTATGTATCTCCAAGAGAGAGTATTTATGCTAGACAGTGGGTTCATGCCCTCTTTTGTTCCTGGGCACGAGTGACAGAAACGTCTAAGGGAGAGGGTGTGTTGTTGCTACTAAGGGTAAAACATCGGTGTTAAAGTCTATTTTGATATGTAATATTGCTTACTTCATGCGCTTTACTTAATGCAAATGTCTGTTGCTTGCAACTTAATACCGATGGGTGACAGGCTGGATAGTGATCCCACGGTGGACTTTTTAGACAAAGATGCAGTTGGACTCAACGGTCTTTGTTCATTGTCGTGATGCCTACTTAAATATTATCATGTTCTCTTTGTCATAGCTAGATTAAGTTTGTGTTATAATCTTGTCAATTGCCCAACTGTAATTTGTTTTCCCATCATATGAATGTTCTATTTACTCGAGAGACTCCACTAGTGAACCCATGGCCCCCGGTCCATCTTTTTACATTGATTGCAACCTTTATTCATCACTTTTCACCATCATTACTCCTCTGGTCCATTTTTATAATTCATCTATTTCACTATACAATTAACCGTTTTGTTTTCTGCGAGACCGGAAAGATTGACAACCTTTCCGCCTTTGGGGGCAAAGTATTTTGGTTGAGTGTGTGAAGGTCCACGTCTGTTGAAGATTAAGTGCCAGAGATCTTCAACATTCACTTTGTTGTTGATTTCAAGGTCCCACTGGTTCGATAAATCTCGGTTCGTTATCGAGGGAAAACTGCCGCTTGCTACATCTCCACCTTCGCTTGGGGCACCACCCAACTCTTCATCAGTAGCAATCATATACCAATCTTGGAAAAGGTGGAATAAATCATTACTCACTAGGGTCCAGAACACCTGATAAAACTCAATAGTAGAAACAAGGGCTTTGGTCCAGAGCCCCATTGGGCTCTAGTCCCGGATGTGTTTTGGACCAGGACTAGAGGGGGGGACTAGTCCCGGTTCATCGGCTAGGAGGCCGGCAGTCTCTAGTCCCGGTTCTTGGGGAACCTCTAGTCCCGGTTCGTGATATGAACCGGGACCAAAGGGTTGCGGCAGGCAGCAGCTGAGGTGAGGGGCAGCGCGAGACCCTTTAGTCCCGGTTTGTAATACGAACCGGGACTAAAGGAAGGTTCTCAACTACATAATCTTTTTCCTGCCCGAGGAGCTCGAGTTCATCACATTTTTTCTCCTCTATCTCCTCCCCGAGCTGGAATTTATCCAAAAAATTTCCACGATTTTTCAAGATTAAGGGCGCCCCATCTGTCCAAGGGTTCTAATAGTTTAGAAACTTCATCATCCGGGAGCTCGAGTTCATCCCCATTGCTAGTTTTGCTCCTCATTTCATTGCTATTGATAGCTAGGTGTTTGATGAAATGCCTAAGTTAGTTTAGCTCAAATTCTAGGTTAGTTGTGTAATGCCCATTCCTAGTTTATTTTTTTATATGCAATTTGAGCTAGTATGATTTGTGGGTTTTAGTGCCGTCCCGTCCCTGCCGCTGTCCTCACCATCGTGGATCGCCCGCGCCGCCCCGTCACCGGCACCACCTTAGTGAGCCACTTGTTCTTATTAAAAAAAAACAAATTCTTATTTGTATGATTTGCATAGTTACTTGTATAATTTTTTTACTTCTATGACTGTTTGTTATATGTATAGTGCCATAGTTTTGATATCCGTCCCCGTCGGCCCTCGTCCGGTCTATGATTCAGATGTGGTATATTATATTTTATAACTATTTGTTTAATTTCGTGTTTATAACAATTATGCCGACAAACACTTGACATAGATATTTTTATCTAGGAGATATATGAACCGGAAATTCCAACCGAGCCTCTTGTCGAGAAGTTAAATTTAGTTGAAAAAGAAAACGATGATTTGAAAGAAAAATTGAAAAAAATTGAAGAAGAGAAGATGAAATTGGAGTTGTATCTTGCCGATGTCGTCGATGATCACAAGATCAAGATAGATGCAATGCACTTGAAGATTAGACAGATTAGAAAATATGCCATTAATAAAGAGGCTTGGTATCATTATGCTGTTGGATCAATGGTTACCGTAGTTGCGATTTTGATCACATTTGTTGTTGCATTTAAATGCATTAGATAGCTTGTATGTTAGTTTCAATGTATGTTTTATGAGAACTATGTACTACATTTGGTCACTACTCTACTTTGGTTTTAATGTGATGAACTTGTATTAATTAATTTGGTCACTTCTCTATTCATGATGTTGTGCGTATTGATGTTTTCCCTTCTTATGCACAAGAGGTGCTCGATGTACCGGCAATGGATGTACGGTGAGCCAGTCTAGTTTTAGCATCGTGATTGCGTTTGATATACTTATATAATGCAGATGAGCCATCCATGGATGTACGCTGACCGACGCTCTAACGAGTACATTCAAGGCGTGCGTTCTTTTCTCAATGTGGCTAAGGCAAACACGCGGAATGGTTTTATGTGTTTTCCATGCCGTGTCTGTCGGAATGAGAAAGATTACTCTTCCACAAAAACCCTTCACATCCACCTGATTCAGTCCGGTTTCATGTCCGGCTATAATTGTTGGACCAAACATGGAGAAAGAGGGGTTATGATGGAAGACAACGAAGAAGAAGAGAACGATGACAACTATCCTATGTCCCCTGAATACGGTGATAATGCAAGGGGGAAGCTGAAGATGAAGAGGCACCAGATGAGCCCATGTTAGATGATGATCTTCGTTGGGCCATCGTTGATGCACAGGGAGAAGCAGAAAGTGAAATGAGAAGTTGAAGTTGGAGCGCATATGTTAGAGGATCACAAAAAAAAGTTGTACCCAACTTGCGAAGATGGCAACACAAAGCTCGGTACCACACTGGAATTGCTGCAATGGAAGGCAGAGTATCTAACAAGAGATTTGAGAAGTTACTGAAAATAATGAAGAAGAAGCTTCTAAAGGATAACGAATTGCCTGAGAGTACGTATGAAGCAAAGAAGGTTCTCTCCCCCTAGGATTAGATGTGCAGAAGATGCATGCATGCATTAATGACTGCATCCTCTACCGCGGTGAGGAGTATGAGAATAAGAATGAATACCCGTTATGCGGTGCATTGCGGTATAAGATCAGACGAGATGACCCTGGTGATGTTGTGGGCCAGCCCCCCAGGAATAGGGTTCCTACCAAGGTGATGTGGTATGCTCCTATAATACCACGCTTGAAACGTTTCTCAGAAACAAAGAGCATGCCAAGTTGTTGCGATGGCACAAAGAAGACCGCAAGAAAGACGAGATGTTGAGACACCCCGCTGATGGGTCGCAGTGGAGAAAAATCGATAGAGAGTACAAGGACTTTGCAGATGATGCAAGGAACTTAAGGTTTGGTCTAAGAACAAATGGCATGAATCATTTTGGGTAGCAGAGCTGCAGTCATAGCACCTGGCCTGTAAGTACAAGGACTTTGCAGATGACGCAAGGAACTTAAGGTTTGGTCTAAGTACAGATGGCATGAATCCTTTTGGGGAGCAGAGCTGCAGTCATAGCACCTGACCTGTAACTCTATGTGTCTATAACCTTCCTCCTTGGTTGTGCATGCATGAAGCAGAAGTTCATTATGATGCCAGTGCTGATCCAAGGCCCGAAGCAACCCGACAACGACATTGATGTGTACCTAAGGCCATTAGTTGAAGAACTTTTACAGTTGTGGGGCGAAAACGCTCTACATGTGTGGGATGAGCACAAACAGGAGTCATTTGACCTACGAGCGCTGCTGTTCCTAACCATCAATGATTGGCCTACTCTTAGTAACCTTTCAGGACAAACAAACAAGGGATACAATGCATGCACGCATTGTTTAAGTGAGACTGAAAGTATATATTGGGAGAAATGTAGGAAGAATGTGTACTTGGGGCATTGTCGATTTCTTCCGCCCAGGCATCTCGCAAGAAGGAGAGGCAAGCATTTCAAAGGTGAGGCGGGTCATGGGAAGAAGCATGTCCGCCGTACTGGTGATGATGTATTTGCTATGGTTAAGCATTTGGATCAAATAGTTGTCGGCACAGTGGAAACCAGGGTACCACGGGCCGGCCTGCCAGGGCCCACAAGATTCCTCAGAAGATTTCGCTAAGGACCAGGCTCTCCAAGCCTGGCGAGCCTCGCGAGGGTTTTTCCTCGCGAGGGACCTTTTCTCCTCGCCGAGGGTTTCTCCCTTAGCGAGGGACCTCTCCTCGAGAGGGCGTCTCGGACGCCACCAGCAATTCTGCTAAGGACCAAGCCGAAAGGCTCGGCGAGGCCTTTTGCCTCGCGAGGTTTCCTTCCTCTCGAAGCCAGCTCTGCCTCTGCGGCAGAGCGCACATGGGATCTGCATCCCCCGCAGAGTGACGACCGCGCCAGCGTGCGGTGACAGCAACTCCCCAGTTACCTTTCTTGTGTATAACGGAGTCAACAAAGCTGCCCCAAGGAAAGGAGCCCCAAGGATTGCCACTTTGGTTATAAGGGAACCGTCTGCAGCTACCCTCCAAGGACGACGTCACCGTGGGACCCATCCTGCCTCAGCAGCGCCAGCCCACCGTCCCGTTTGGACGGTGGCTTTTCCAGCTTTGGTGACCCCGCCCCTGCCGTGGACCGCGTCCATGGACCTTACCTTTATGGTGGACTCCACCTTTTTGGTGCACCGTGCCTCCTCCTTCGTCGCCATGTGGTAGCCCTTCCCGCCAAGATGTTTTGGGGAAGAGGCCCGAGACGCCTATAAAAGGAGGAGGAGCCTGTTCGGGCAAGGGGTTCGAAGATTCACAAGCCCGAAAACCCTAGATCTGAGGTTAGCAGTAGCCGTTGTTAGCCATCCAGAGCTCGCCAAGCTCGCCCCGTACTAAAACCTCTCCAAGCAAGTGCAATACAACTCGAGGCAGGACGTAGGGGTTTTACCTCACCTAGAGGGCCCTGAACCTGGGTAAGACCGTGTGTTCCTCTCTGCAGTGCTTCCCCACAGCGATCCAGGCGAGCACCGTCGCCGAGGCACGTTGAGGGTTGTTTGATTCCGTGTTCAGCCCCTTACTCGATCCTTCGTGAGACACACCCAGTTCCTGGGACAGTTCTCCGACATTTGGCACGCCAGGTAGGGGGCTGAGGCGCATCTTCAACCTCGACACCGCCATGGCCGGCTCTCGCGCCGAACGACTCGCTCGCCGGACGGCTAGCGCCGCCACCGCTCCTCACGCCGGCCGCCCGCGCGGCCGCCCGCGTGGGAGTGCTGCTCCAGAGCGCCACATCGACCCCGAGCCCCGCATCGAGCACCCGGAGGACGACGACATCGACCACGCTGAGGATGACCTCTCTGAAGAGGAGGCCTCCTCCCTGCACCCGTCGCGGGACCGAGCTGCTTCCTCGCTGGGCCACCCTGCGCCCAGCCCGGCGACTGCGCTTCTCATGGTGCAGGAGCTGCTGCAGCACCGCCCCACGCCGGAGGCCCAGGAGGCCTGGCTCAACCGCCTCTCCGAGCTCGTCGGCGCCGCTCGCGTCACCGCTCCCGCACCGTCTCGCTCGCTGGTCCTCTCTGCCCGCGCAGGGGACGTGGCGCACGGCGCGCCTCATGCTCCCCCCATTCCTCCTCGTCACCCCGTGCCCGCTCCCGCTCCGGCTCCACCGCCGCAACCTGCTCCAGCTGGGGCTCCTCCTCGCGACAACCGCGCCGCGTCGCACGCGTCGTCGCCGCACGACTGCCAAATCATGCAGCGAGCCCCGGAGGACGCACGCGTGAGCATTGAGCGCAACCAGGATCGCCACAACCGCGCCGTCCATGACGTCGCCGCCGCATGGCGCCACCTCCGCGCCACCCTCGCCAACGGCACGGTCACCTACGGCACGACGGTCGCGTTCACTCGTAGCCTCCGTCACGTCGTCTGGCCGGTCAAGTTCCGACCGGATCTTCCTCCGCGCTACGACGGCAAGAACAACCCCTTGGAGTTCCTGCAGCTCTACACTCTGGCCATCCAGGCCGCCGGGGGCGACGACAAGGTCATGGCGAACTGGTTCCCCATGGCCCTCAAGGACTCCGCATCCTCATGGCTCACCAACCTCCCCGCCGAGTCCATCAACACCTGGGAGGACCTCTGCCGGTGCTTCGTCGCCAACTTCAAGGGCACGTACGAGCGCGGCCTCACGTACAATGACCTCCGCGCCGTGCGTCAGAAGCCCGGCGAGACCCTCCGCAAGTACATCCAGCGCTTCAGCCAAGTGCGCAACAAAATCCCCAACGCCACCGACGCGCTTCGGCCTTCCAGGCTGGGGTCACGGATGTACGGATGCTCGAGAAGCTTGGCATCGACGACAACATCACCACCGTCGTCAAGCTTTTCGACTCGGCGGACAAGTGCGCCAAGGCTGAGGAGGGCCGCTTGTTCGTCAAGAACGAGCCAGGGGACCCCGCCGAGGGGTCCAAGAAGAAGAAGAAGTCCACCGAGAAGCGCAAAACCACTACGGTCCTCGCAGCAGAGCCGGACACCAAGCAGCCTCGCCAAGCTGCCACTCCAGCCGCAGGACCCGACAAGAAAGATGACCGCCCCTTCTGCGTCTACCACAACAGGCATTCCCACGCCACCGAGGACTGCTACGACCTCAAGAGGCTTCGCGAGGCTCACGAGGCTCGCGAGGCAAACGGTCGGCCGCAGGGCCGCGGAGGCCGCGGAGGCGGCCGTGGCGGCCGAGGGGGGCGACGCTGGAACAACAACTACGACGACAACTACCAGCAGAACCCCAGGCCAACGCCGCCCAGCCCATGAACGACAACCTCCCTGCCGAGACTCCTGAGGGCTACCAGGTGCCTCGCGGGGCCGCTTGCATCCTTGGCGGGGCTCAGGCCCCCAGCTCCAACCGCCACTTCAAGCAATTCGCTCGCGAGGTCGTGGCAGCCCTTCCCGGGGTTGAGGCCTCCAGGCCCCTCAAGTGGTCCCAGTGCCCCATTACTTTCGACTCCGCCGACCACCCCAAGTCCACCTCAACCGTTGGCACCATCCCGCTGGTCTGCACTCCCACCATCAACAACATTGCCGTCTCTAAGATGCTCATTGATGGGGGTGCAGGCCTCAACGTCATCTCTGTCGAGACATTCGAGAAGCTGCAGGTGCCCTACGAGCGGCTCATGCCCACCAGGCCCTTCTCAGGGGTGACTGAGGGTCTCACCACCCCCTTGGGGCAGGTGAGGCTCGCCGTCACTTTCGGCACCCAGGCCAACTACCGCACCGAGCTGATCGATTTCGACGTCGCGCACATCGGCCTGCCCTACAACGCCATCCTCGACTACCCCGCCCTCGCCAAGTTCATGGCGGTGACTCACCACGCCTACAACCTCGTCAAGCTCCCTGGCCCAGGTGGCACCATCGTCATCCGCGGTGTGGTCTCGGACGCCCTGTACGCTGCGCAAGCGGCCTACAAGGCTGCCGCGGTGGCGTCACCCGCTGATGAGGACGAGGAGCCCCTGCCGAGGCCCCTCGCGAAGAAGAGGCAACTTTTCTCTCAGGAGAAGGCCACGACAAAGCAAGTGCCCCTTGAGGCAAACGGCTTGGTGGCTAGCGTCACCATCGGTGCCAACCTGCCTCCCAAATAGGAAAGCGCGCTCGTCGACTTCCTCAGGGCAAACTCTGACATGTTCGCTTGGACACCGTCAGATATGTCTGGAGTACCGAGGGAGGTGATCGAGCACCACTTAGCCGTGTGTCCAAACGCATGCCCCGTGAAGCAAAAGGCGCGGCGCCAGGCGCCAGAAAAGCAAGATTTCATCGTCAAGGAAGTAGAGAAACTGAAGAAGGCCAGCATCATCAAGGAAGTGGTCCATCCCACTTGGCTCGCAACGGTGTGGTCGTCCCCAAACACACCGGAGGAAGCCGCCTCTGTATCAACTTCACCGACCTCAACAAGGCCTGCCCCAAGGACCCCTATCCCCTCCAGAGGATCGACTAGATCATGGACTCCACCGCCGGCTACGCGCTCCTCTATTTTCTGGATGCCTTCTCTGGTTACCACCAGATCAAGATGGCGAAGGAGGACGAGGAGAAGACAGCATTTCTCACCCCTTGTGGTGTGTTTTGCTACGTCTGCATGCCCTTCGGCCTGAAGAACACCGGCGCCACTTTCCAGCGCCTCATGAGGATCGTCTTGGGGGCTCAAATGGGGATGAACGCAGAGGCCTATGTCGACGACATCGTCGTCAAGACTCGCGAAGAAAGCACGCTCATCCAGGACCTCGAGGAGACCTTTGCCAACCTGCGCAAGGTCAACATCAAGCTGAACCCCGCCAAGTGCGTCTTTGGGGTCCCTTCAGGCAAGCTCCTGGTATCCCACCGCGGCATCGAGGCCAACCCTGACAAGATCAAAGCCATAGAGCAGATGCAGCCTCCTCGTCGCCTCAAGGACATGCAACGCTTAGCGGGATGTATGGCCAGCCTTGGCCGTTTCATCTCCAAGTTCGGCGAGATGGCGCTGCCATTTTTCAAGATCATGAAGAGGTCCGGTTCTTTCAAGTGGAGCCCTGAAGCAGCAAAGGCCTTTGAGGACCTGAAGAAATACCTGGCGAGCCCACCCATCATGGTTGCCCCACACCCTCGCGAGCCTCTGAAGCTGTATCTTGCAGCCACTCCTCAGACGGCAAGCGTGGTCTTGCTGGCTGAAAGGGAAGAGTCAGTCCTCGCCAAGCAGACCTCTACATCGCCAAGCCCAGAACCACCCGACAAGGAAGCACCCTCGTCAAGCCTCCAGCCTCATGTCGAGCCTCAAGAAACCCTCACCGAGGACTCCACCGAGCCTGGAGAGGAGCCAGCCGCTGCCACGCCAACGACTACCCTCGTCGAGCATCCCATCTACTTCGTCAGCACAGTGCTGCGAGACGCTCGCGAGCCCTACCCCATGCAGCAAAAGCTCCTCTTCTTGCTCCTCAGCTCCTTGATGCGGTCTTGGAGCTCTTTGCGTTTCGTTTTGAAGCGGTCCTCCTGTTTCGTGACCTTCTCCTCATAATCCTTGGAGAGAGTCTCGCGGACGAGCTTGACCTTGGTGTCGGCCTCCTCCTGGATTCTTTTCCGCTTCACCTCGAAGTCGGCGTTGCCCTTCTCGTGGCGCTCCGCGTAGGTGGCCTCATTCTTGGCCACCAGGCCCACGCGCTCCTGCAGCTGCCCCTCGCGGGTAGCCTGGTCCTTCTCGACCAACTAGACCTGCTCCTCGTGTTGGCGCAGCCCCTTCTCGCGGAGGGAGAGCTCTCCCTCGCGTCGCGCCAGCTCTGCCTTGCGCGGCGCCAGCTGCCCCTCGCGAGCATCCAGCAGCTCGCGAAGCTCCTTCAAGCTGGCCCTTACGACCTCGGAGTCAGCGGCGAATTTCTGCTCCGCGGCCGCTAGTTCCTGTTGCTTGGAGGCGGTCTCCACCTCGAGCGCTTCCCGGGCGGCGTCCAGCTGGTCCATCACCTCCTCCGCCTCCCGCTTGACGCTGTCGCAGGTCTCCTTGGAGAAACGAAGTGCCTCTTGGCGCTCCGCCTGGGCCGCCGCGTCCTGCCGGCGGCACAACTCCACCCTCTCGTGGAGGAGGGCCCAGGCCTCGCCAAGCCTTGTCCGCTCCTCCGCTATGGCGAGTTCTTCTTCGGCGAGCTGTGCCCCCAGCTCGTCGAGCGTCCGCCGCGCCTGGTTGAGGACGATTTGGCGACGGACTGCATGGCGCCGCGGCACCCGCATTGCCAAGGTCCCCGCATCGTCGCGGGGTGCAGAGGCCTCGATCCTTGTCGAGGCGCCCGAGGCCTCCTGCCTTGGGCTCACGGCCGCCTCTGGTGCGGCCCGGGGGCTCGTGGGGGCGCCTCCCTCGTCACCCGCTTCAGGTGCCCTCTGGGGGCTGGGCGTCCTCTCGCGCCCAGCTCCGGCGCCTGTGGGCTCTGGAGGTGCCTCTGCCTCCTGCTCCTTAGGGGCGCTTCCTGCCCCTTCCGTGACGGCCGTGTCCGCCACGGCCTCGGGCGCATCGGCCCCTCTAGAGGGAGCCTCCTCCTCCTCTGGAGGCGGCTCCATGACGATTTCCTCGTCCACTCTCTCCTCCTCCGTCTCCTACTAGACGGGAGGAGTGGCCGCCCTAGTTGGCGATGGCGGCACCACCTCTTCGGCCACCTCCTCGGTGTGGTGCTCCACCACGGGAGGAGTCGCCGCCCGAACCGGTGACGGCGTCGCCTCTTCAACCACCTCCTCTTCGTGGTGCTCACCCGCGGGAGGAACAGCCGCCTGCCGCGACTCGTCAGCCGTAGGCGTTTCCGCGGCGACACTGGCGGTCTCCCCAAGCTTGCGGAGCCACTGCCTCTTTGGCTCCACGGGTTGCCTGAAAGAAAGACAAGTAGAAGATCCTTCAAGAGGGTTTTCCAGAAGCAAAATGATAAAAGGAAAGAAGAGTCGAGGCTTACTCGTCAGCCATCACCCACACCCTCTTCTTCGCCTTGGGCGGTTGGGTGTTGCTTGCTCCGGCCTCCTCTTGAGGCGCCCTTGCCTCCTCGCGAGGAGCGGTCCTCGCGGTCGCGGCTCTCCTGTCGTGGATAGCCTTGGAGCGGGGCTCGCAGCGTCCTCCCCCGCCACCGCTCGTCTCCTCCTCCTCTCCGACGCGTCGGGAGCGGGCGACGCGGAAGGCATCCTCCTCATCGCTGGAGGAGAGCACCTGGAGGTCCACCTCGGCGGGAGCGCTCCTTGAGGAGCCGGCGGAGCCTCTCGAGGGGTTGGCGCCTCTTGAGGCCTCGTCCTCGCCAACGGGGTCGGTGCCCCTCGAGGCCTCATCCTCGCCGAAGGGATCCACGCCTCTCGAGACCACTTCCTCGCCAGACTCCTCGACCTCCTCCGGCTCCAGAGACTCGTCCATGTACTCCGGCTCCGCCGCCCATGGGTTGGGACGACGCCCGCAGTGCCCTGCGGGCACAATTCCCCACTCGTCGAACACGGGCATGCACCGGCGTTGCTCCTCGATGCTCTCCTCGGCAAAGCTGATGAGTGGCCGGGCCTCGTCGTTGGTAGGAGACGGGATCTCCGTCGTCGCGAAGAGGACCCCCATGATCTGGCGTAGCACCTCAGGCGCGAAGCCGTCCGAGCTCAGCCGCATCGCGTCCCCCTTGCCTGTGTACCGCCACACCGGCTCGGAGTGCCACTGGAGGGGGGCGACCCGGCGCCTCGTGAAGTATCTTACCACCATCTGGATAGTGACCCCTGCCTCGCGGAGGCGCCTGATGCACTCGTACACCGCGTCAAGCCTCTGGCCCCTGAAGTCTGCGCTCGCCCAGCGCGCCCACTTCCTCGGGGGGCCTCGGGCACCTCTAGGAGAGGGTTTATCTTCTTGGTGTCGACGAAGAGCCACTTCTTGCGGAAGTTCTCCACCTTCTTCGACACCTTGGTGATGGCGTTCTCACCGCACCAAGCAGTGGGAATGTAGTTCTCACTCCTGGCGGCGGTGATGCGGAAGGAGATGCAGCCGAGCCGCTCGTTGGAGGCAGTGTTCCGAAGGGAGTAGAAGCTACGGAAGAGCGCCACCGAGGGACGGACGCCGATGTAGGCCTCGCAGAGGTGGGCGAAGATGGCGAGGATAAGGATGGAGTTGGGATGAAGATGAAGAAGTTGGATCTGGTACACCTCTAGAATCGCCAAGAGGAACTCGGAAAAGGGGGGAACAAGACCGGCGTAGAGAGTATGGAGGAAGATGGGGTAGTACCCCTCGGTGAGCCTGCTGCCGGACGGCCTCATCTCGGTGGCGCCGTGCTCATTGGTGCTCGCCGCCGCCACATGGCGCACCTTTGCTATCGCCGCCGCGGTGACGCGGGTCTGCGGCAGCGCCTCCTCGAGAGCAGCACCGCGCGCTGCCGCCGCAGACGTGCCGGCTCGCATCGCAGCCTTGCCCTTCGGGTCGATGTTGGCTTTCTTGGGAGCCATTGGTCGCCGGAGAAGGAGATGAAGACCCTGGGGTTGAAGTGCTCTGGGAAGAAGGAGTTTTTTGGGGGAAGAGTGCGGCGGAGTAATGGGAAAGTGAAGGGTGCAGTCTGCGCGCCTAGGCTTTATTGACCGGCTCCGAATCGTGGTGGGCCCTGCCACGTCGCCCGTTGAAGCCGAGGGGGTCGTGGCCTCAGGTGCAACCACTGCGCTCCACGTGTCACGTCCGTGACAGGCACCGTTGGGCCCTCGACGCTTCGCCTTCATCCATGGGCTTCGGCCTGCCCATCACGGGCCTGGGGGATACTGTCGGCACAGTGGAAACCAGGGTACCACGGGCCGGCCTGCCAGGGCCCACAAGATTCCTCAAAAGATTTCGCTAAGGACCAAGCTCTCCAAGCCTGGCGAGCCTCGCGAGGGTTTTTCCTCGCAAGGGAACTTTTCTCCTCGCTGAGGGTTTTCTCCCTTGGCAAGGGACCTCTCCTCAAGAGGGCGTCTCGGACGCTACCAGCAATTCTGCTAAGGACCAAGCCGAAAGGCTCGGCGAGGCCTTTTGCCTCGCGAGGTTTCCTTCCTCTCGAAGGCAGCTCTGCCTCCGCGGCAGACCGCACATGGGCTCTGCATCCCCCGCAGAGTGACGATCGCGCCAGCACGCGGTGACAGCAACGCCCTAGTTACCTTTCTTGTGTATAAAGGAGTCAACAAAGCTGCCCCAAGGAAAGGAGCCCCAAGGATTGCCACTTTGGTGATAAGGGAACCATCTGCAACTACCCTCCAAGGACGACGTCACCGTGGGACCCATCCTACCTCAGCAGCGCCAGCCCACCGTCCTGTTTGGACGGTGGCTTTTCCAGCTTTGGTGACGCCACCCCTGCCGTGGACCGCGTCCATGGACCTTACCTTTATGGTGGACTCCACCTTTTTGGTGCACCGCGCCTCCTCCTTCGTCGCCATGTGGTAGCCCTTCCCGCCAAGATGTTTTGGGGAAGAGGCCCGAGACGCCTATAAAAGGAGGAGAAGCCCGTTCGGGCAAGGGGTTTGAAGATTCACAAGCCCGAAAACCCTAGATCTGAGGTTAGCAGTAGCCATTATTAGCCATCCAGAGCTCGCCAAGCTCGCCCTGTACTAAAACCTCTCCAAGCAAGTGCAATACAACTCGAGGCAGGACGTAGGGGTTTTACCTCACCTAGAGGGCCCAGAACCTGGGTAAGACCATGTGTTCCTCTCTGCAGTGCTTCCCCGCAGCGATTCAGGCGAGCACCATCGCCGAGGCACGTTGAGGGTTGTTTGATTCCGTGTTCAGCCCCTTACTCGATCCTCCGTGAGACACACCCAGTTCCTGGGACAGTTCTCCGACAATAGTAACCTTTGGAAAGGGTCTTGGCAGTCAATCTGTTCCGAATGACGCTAACGGCCACGCGCCCATGTGGAAGAAGAAATCAATATTTTGGGAGCTACCCTATTAGATAGTCCTAGAGGTCCGCTCTACAATCGACGTGATGCACGTGACGAAGAATATTTGCGTGAACCTGGTAGGCTTCATGGGCGTGTATGGGAAGACAAAAGATATGTCAGAAGCACGGCAGGACCAGCAACATATGAAAGACCCAGACGACCTGCATCCAATGAAGACGGATAAAGGACGTCTAAGTCCTGCCAGCTACGCTCTTACCAAAGAATAGAAGGAAATATTTTTTGAAGTCCTGAGCAGTATGAAGGTCCCGTCTGGCTTCTCGTCGAATATAAAGGGAATAATAAATATGGCAGAGAAAAAATTTCAGAACCTAAAGTGTCATGACTGCCACATGCTTATGACTCAATTGCTTCCGGTTGCATTGCGGGGATTCTACCGGAAAATGTTCGACTACCCATTGTGAAGCTATGTGCATTCCTCAATGTAATTTCTCAGAAGGTAATCGATCCACAAATTCTACCAAGGTTACATAAGGATGTGGTTCAATGTCTCATTAGTTTTGAGTTGGTGTTCCCACCATCCTTCTTCAATATTATAACACATCTCCTAGTACAGCTAGTTGAAGAGATTATCATTCTGGATCATGTATTTCTACACAATATGTTCCCCTTTGAGAGGTTCATGGGAGTCTTAAAGAAATATGTTCATAACCGTGCTAGGCCAGAAGGAAGCATCTCCAAAGGCTATGGAACAGAAGAGGTCTGAGTTTTGTGTTGACTTTATTGCTCACATTAAGCCGATTGGTCTTCCCGAATCACGACATGAGGGGAGACTGAGTGGAAAAGGCACTCTAGGAAAGGAAATCAATAATAAGTAGGGATGGGCATTCTTTCACTCAAGCACACTACACAGTTCTATAGAATTCCACCTTGGCGGCTCCGTATATCAAGGAACACAAGAATATTGTACGCTCCAACAACCCGGGGAAGCCTGACTCCTAGATTAGACATGAACACATGGAGACTTTCTATGGTTGGTTGCAAACACATCTCAACAATAACAACACTGTTGAAGATCAGCTATACTTGTTGTCCAGGTCACCATCTTCGACTATATGGACTTTCCAAGGGTACGAGATAAATGGAAATACATTTTACACGATCGCCCAAGATAAAAAGAGCACCAACCAAAACAGTGGTGTCCGCTTTGATGCAACAAACAACAATGGGTCAAATGACGGGAGTGGCGTTTCTAAACCCGAGCTCACATGCTCCTGTTAATTTCGACGAAAATAAAAAAATGGAAAAACATTGTGAAAAATTCTGAAAACATTTGGAGTCATACACATATGAGTTGTTTACATTCGTGCAAAATTTCGGAACGAAAAGACATTTTCTGTGCTCTACACAAAAAAGACAAAATGAGTGGTCAAAATAGATCTAAAAGCACATTTTTGAAAACACTGATTTTGTCTTTTTTACACAGAGCGGTGTATATATCTTTTCATTTTGAAATTTTGCACGAATGTGAAGAACTCATATGTGTATGTCTCCAAATTTGTTTTAGAAATTTTCATAATGTTTTACTATTTTTTTATTTTCGTCGAAAGTAATAGGAGCATGTGAGCTCGGGTGCAGCTTTGAATTTCCGGTCAAATGACACATATTATGGTTACATAGAGGAGATATGGGAACTTGACTATGGACCTACTTTTAAGGTCCACGTGTTTCGGTGCAAATGGGTCAAGCTGACAGCAGGCGGGTTAAAGGTAGATGAGAAGTACGGAATGACAACAGTGGACCTCAACAATCTTGCGTACTTAGTGTAGCGACCTTGCCTTTTAAAAATGGCCAAGTTCCCTGTGTTCTGTGCTAGTCACTGGATCGAATAGCTAGCACCACAGTTCAAGATGTAATATCATGCAAATGCGTCAAATATCTATTACATCGAAGATCCAGAAAAGTAAAACATTATAAGTTGCATAGTACAAGGCTAGCATATTACAAAACTCAGCAGCGGAAAACATAAATAGCATGGAGCCCTCATCATCTTCATGTGCCACAGGCAGACATGTTGGTTGCAGACTCGAAACCTATAGCGTTCCTTACTCATCGTCAGACGAACCTGCAACGATAAAAGCGTTGCAGCCAAATATTGGCCAGAACCATTTGAATGGGTCTGGCAAATGATACTTGTGGACTCATAAAGGAAAACTTCTAACATCTACATGCATATCTGGCTGGTGGGGTTGAAAGGCTCTTGCGCAAAGCAAATTTTATCCTATACTTTCATAAATCATTTCTTTCTTTCCAAAATCCTTAAGAGACATCCCTGGGCGCACCAGTGTCTCGAACCCGCCCATGTTCACCCATCAAGTTTTAATTTAGAAATTGGAATGAATGAGATTCTTCTATCAACCACCTTGTTTAGTTACTCAAATTGTCCATAACCGGGGACACGGCTAAGATCTTAGTTGTAATTACTCTCGAGAGTTTGTGGCACTTTCCCCACTAGACTCAACTAACCCAAACTTCCATATCACTCATTTAGTGAAAAGGAAAGGAGAGAGTCGAGACGAGATCTTTCAGAAGAGCTTTCCCATACACATGTCCGAACGATACCCACCTACATCCCCTACATCTGCTTGTTCGTCCGGTCAGGTCCACTCAACATACTTAATCAAGACAAAGCCCATATGACTAGTGGCTGCACTGGAAGTAAGCTAGACACGGAGTGACATGAAATCTCGAGGCCCTGGGTGGCGAGCACAAGTGCACGTACTCAGATACCCACAGAACTGGGCCTGAGCAGCCACTCAACTATAAACCACCAATAGAGCAACTCCAAAATCCACCCAGGCGATTCATTAATTTAGTAGATTTTCCATAACCCATATACAACAAAACAATTCATTTTTGCAGCAAGCCAATCTACTAAATTAATATAGGTCACTAGTTAGCTAATTCATGTGGCTAGCCTAACAGGTTTGCATAGCATATAATTTTTAATAAGAACATTCTATCATGCATGCTACTGGAAAAAAGTCTACAATGCAATATAGTAAAATAGTAGGTCATCTATGCTAGAGTATCACTTGCCTTTTGAAAGTTGTCGTTGCTCACACACTCTTTTCAACGTAAGTCGTATCCCTCTGTACAATCTATACAGTACAAACACATAGCAATCAACAAACAATACAACAATAAAATAATACAAACATGGATCGTAGCAAAGGTAAGTAGGTTGATGGTCTAGGTTTTAATACATGATTCAATATGCAAAAGAATCAATGTATTTAGGTTGAGGCTTTCCATTAAAGGTCAAGGGATGGTCAAGAGTCAAATTTGAATAATTCAAATTTAAATGGGTTGGAGTGGTGTTCCCAAGGTATCAATAGGGTTTACATACTGAACTTGGTCAAAAGGGTTTAATGCTAAGTAGGCCAAGGTTTGCAAAACAAGTTAATAATGGGTTCTAAACCAAATTCAACATTCCTATGGTGGAAGGGTTCTAAGAAATATAGGTTCTGGTTCTACTGGACAGAGGACATTAATTTAAGTCATTTTCCAGAAGAAACCAATTTAAAATAATTTATAGATTTAAAGTTATGACAAAAATACTCAAATTGAGTTCTCTGATTTTTAGATCATCAAAATAATGCTCAAAAATATTATAAAACAGAGGAACTATATTGCACATATTTTAAGGTTTCTAAAAATATTTTTCTTGCAATTTTTGGACTTATAGAAATAAAGTTATGTTAAAATTACTCAAATCACACATTTGAAAATTTAATAATTTAAACTAACTCAAAACAGAAAACTAAAACGGCAGAAAGATTCTACAGATTCCAAGGATTTCAAATATATAAAAATATTTGAATTTGGCCAAACCAATAAAAAGTTATAAGGGTTTTTCTACAAAACTGACAATTCGGGTTTAAACTAGAAAATAGGCGGCGACGTGTCGCTGACGGGGCGCTGACTGTGCTGCTGACTGTGCGCTGACGCAGCTGTTTCTGATTCGCCGATACCCCTTCGGTTAAATGATCTAATCCTAGCCGTTAGATCGGGATCGGGTGGCCTCAGATCTAGGGTTTCTTACCCCGGCGGCGGTTGGTCGCCGGAGAGGACGGGTGTGCGGCGGCGACGGCTCGGGCGTCGCGACCGCTGGCGCTCAGGTGGTCCCCGGAGATGAAGAAGTTGTCGACTGCGTGCAGCGCGACGAGGCGGATCCGATGGCGAGGCAGCGTCGTCGAACTCATCGTGGAGCGGCGGCGAGATCTGGCCGGAGCGGAGGCGGTCGTCGGTGAGCCTCGGTCGAGCACGGAATCGACGATTGGCTGCGGAAAAAAAAATCGAACATGAGGTTAAGGAGGTGCGCCATAGCGAGGGGAGAGGATTGGGAGTCAAAGGAGCGGCGTCGACTCACCGGGGCGGCCGGGAATGACCTCGACCCGACGGTGGGAGGCGGAGCTCCGGCGAGTGATTCCGGCGGCCTGGCGGCGTCTCGGGCTAGGGTTTTGGGGCAAAAGACGGCGGAGGTTGTGGGCTTTATATAGACGGAATTTTCTTGGCCGAGGGATCAAGAAATCGACAAGATTTTTGCGGGATTTGGTTCGGCCGGACGAACTCGTGTTCATCGCGAACTCCGGCTCGAGCTGGATGAGGACCCGACGGGTGGGTCCCACATGTCAACGAGGGAAGGAGAGAGAGGCGGGCTGTTGCAGGGAGCTGGGCTGCTGGTGGGCTGGCTGCTGCGCGCGCGGGAGAGAGAGGAGTGGGCCGGCTCGGGCTGCGGCCTCTCTTTATTTTTTTTGACAAAACAATTTCTCCCTTTTCTTTTCTCTCGTTTCAAAAACTGATTTTAAAACTAGACCAAAACTTTTTATAAAAAATTCGTAAAAATACTTTTCAGAGAGTTTATCACAATTAGAATATTATGGCCTTAGTCTTGCCATCAAATAGAATCAAAATATTCGAAATATCTAACCATTGCATAAAGGCCTATTTGTAGCCTTCATGTCATTTTACAAAATAGGGTTTTGTAATCTCCTTTTTCAAATAAAAATTAAAAACCAGAAAATATCATTTTCTTGATAGGATAATTTAGTACAAATCTTTTTATTAAAACAATAGTTTGATAAAACTTTTGAAAACATTTTACTCATTTTTAAATAATGGGTTTTATCCAAATTGAAATATTTTGCCAAAATGGTTTAAATAAAATCAAGGAAACAAATAGTATTATTTTTCAAGATAGAAAAATGAAATCAATTTTTATAATTTAAACAAGTTTTGACAAAATCATTTTAAATACTTTGAAACCCTTTTCTAAAACATTTGTAGAATTTAAATAATTTATAAAGTCATATTTGATAGCTTTATAAGAATAAGGTTTGTGAACTCCTTTTGTTTCCAATGAATACCATAAAATACTATGAGTAATATCATTCAAAATAATTACTCATTTTTCATAATAAAATAATTTAGTCTAAAACATTTTATAAAAGAGAGTTTGGGAAATCCATTTAAAACAAATACCCATTTAATCCTGGGCTTTATAAATATCAAAATATTTATTTTATTTCCAAAACTTGAAACTTGAAAACAGAAGGTAAAGGAATAATAATTAAAACAAAATACCCTTGAAGATTTCAATATAATCTTGAATTTTGGAGACTTTCTTTATCTAACAATAAAAGTTTTAATTTTTTTGTGATTTTTAAAACATTCCAAAGTTTTGGGATGTTACACACTACCATCCTTAAAAGGAATCTCGTCCCGAGATTCAAAGAGGCTAGAAAGAAAGATGGGTTTGGAATCACAGGGTTTAGGTAATTGGGTGGGCTACCACCCATAAAAGGAACTTTTGTAGGTAGTATTGAATTCTTGCCTTCGGGTTATGGTCCATCTCGTGAGTCTTGCTGTCTCACTCGAGTCAACTATACTTTCACTCTTATAGTGCTTCACCTTCCTAAATCCACTGATATAGCATGTACTGGCTCTTCATGAGATTTTGGTAATTCTTTCATCCTTAGATGATATGTTGGGATCATTGAATCATAGAATTACACTATGCTAGTTCACAACTTGATAGTGGACTATGCCTTGAACTACAAGTTTTCTGCGAAACTAGATTCACATAACGTCTAGACCGATACTAGGCTGCCGCAAGGCTTCCCCGCGGGTCGAGCTTATAAGTCATACTCCAAAGCCTTTCATGAGCTTACTAGAGAGAACCCAACTCTCATAGACTGCGACGTTTAACAGTCAGACTCATATAGGTGTGTTCCTCAAAAGATGCTCTGTAGGACAACATCTTCGCTTATATAAGTAAGTCAATCGAAACACATTAAGATAAATATCAACCTGACATACAGATCAGGAACATGAGAGTATTGCATCTGAGTGGGATAAATAATATTAAGGAATACTCTCCTCCCAACTGACCAACAGCTTGTCTCCCACTTCTACTTCACGGGATCTCCGATCACATAGAGTAGGTTACCACTGTGGACAACTCACAAAGTGGGTCTCAATCCCATTTCCTTAGATGCATTATCTATCACATTACGTGATAGACCCTTTGTGAAGGGATCTGCCAAATTTTTAGACGTTTGGATATAATCCAACGTAATAACTCCAGAGTTCTTTAATTTTCGGACAGATTTCAATCTCCTCTTCACATGTCTTGATGACTTCATATTATCCTTCGAACTGTTTATCTTAACAATCACAGTTTGATTATCACAGTTCATAAGTATGGCGGGTATTGGTTTTTCAACCATAGGTAAGTCCATCAAGAGCTCACGAAGCCACTCTGCTTCAACAGTGGTTGTGTCTAGTGCTGTGAGTTCTGCTTCCATAGTTGACCTGGTTAAAATGGTCTGCTTGCAAGACTTCCAGGAAACAGCGCCACCACCAAGTGTAAAAACATAACCACTGGTGGCCTTAATCTCATCAGCATCAGATATCCAATTTGAATCACTATAACCTTCCAGTACCCTTGGATAACCGGAATAGTGAATTCCATAGCTCGCAGTGCCTTTTAAATAGCGCATAACCCTCTCAAGCGCATGCCAATGATCATCTCCCGGATTTGAAACAAACCGGCTTAATTTGCTCATGGCAAAAGAGATGTCAGTCCTAATGGCACTTGCCAAATACATAAGCGAGCCAATTATCTGAGAATATCTCAGTTGATCTCTAGCAATCTGTCGATTCTTTCGAAGCAACACACTAGGATCATATGGTGCTGGAGAAGGCTTGCAGTCACTATACCCAAAACGACTCAAGACCTTTTACACATAGTGAAACTGAAGCAGAGTAATCCCACCATCGTCACCTCTCAGCAGCTTGATATTCAAGATAACATCAGCTACTCCTAGATCCTTCATCTCAAAACAACGAGATAAGAAATCTTTAACTTCCTTGATTAAATCAAGGTTTGTTCCAAATATTAGTATGTCATCGACATAAAAACAAAGAATAACTCCCTCACCCCCACCATGGCGATAGTACACACATTTGTCACCTTCGTTTACAACGAAGCCAGCAGTAGTCAAAGTTCTTTCAAACTTTTCGTGCCATTGCTTAGGAGCTTGCTTAAGGCCATATAAAGATTTTAGTAACTTGCACACCTTGCCTTCCTGACCTGGTACTACGAAACCATCTGGCTGATCCATGTAAATTTCCTCATCTAACTCTCCATTAAGGAAAGCCGTCTTAACGTCCATTTGATGAACGAGAAGACCATGTGAGGCAGCCAATGAAAGTAGCACTCGAATAGTGGTCAACCTGGCCACAGGTGAGTAAGTATCAAAGAAGTCTTCACCTTCTTTCTGGGTATAACCCTTGGCCACAAGCCTTGCCTTGTACTTTTCAATTGTACCATCGGGCCTAAGCTTTTTCTTAAACACCCACTTACATCCTACAGGTTTGCACCCATAAGGACGATCAGTGATTTCCCAAGTACCATTAGCTAAAATGGAATCCATCTCGCGATGGACGGCTTCCTTCCAGTAGTCAGCATCAAGAGATGCATAAGCTTCTGAAATGGTGTTGGGTGTGTCATCCACGAGGTACACAATGAAATCATCACCAAAGGACTTTGCAATCCTCTGTCTCTTGCTCCTAACAGGAGCTTCATTGTCGTCCTCCACTGGATTCTCAACGTGTTCTATCGAAATGGTGGATTCAGGAATTGCCATTAAATCCTGACTCGATGAAAAAGGTATCTCCTGATTAGATGAGCCAGACATATCCTTCAGAGGAAATATGTTCTCAAAGAAAGTCGCATCATTCGACTCCATAATTGTACCAACATGTATGTCGGATACCTCAGATTTTATTATCAAAAATCTATAACCAATGCTATGAAAAGCATAACCCAGAAGAACACAATCTACAGTTTTTGGTCCAAGCTTTCGATTCTTGGGAATTGGTATATTGACTTTAGCCAAACAACCCCAAGTACGTAGGTAAGAGAGTTTCAATATTTTCCTTTCCCATTCCTCAAATGGAGTAATGGTTTTATTCTTTGTGGGAACTCGGTTTAGGACATGACACGCAGTCATTAGCGCCCTCACCCCACCATACCTTGGAAAGACCCGATGTATCTAACATGGCGTTAACCAAATCAGTTAGAGTACGGTTCTTTCTTTCGGCCACCCCATTTGATTGAGGTGAATAGGGAGGCGTCCTCTCATGGATTATACCATGTTCCGCACAAAAAGAATCAAATTCGTTGGAAAAATACTCTCCACCGCGATCAGACCTAAGCCTCTTAATCTTTCGATCAAGTTGGTTCTCTGCTTCAGCCTTATCGATCTTGAAATAATTTAAAGCTTCATCTTTTGATTTCAGAAGATACACATAACAATATCGAGTGGAGTCATCGATCAGTGTCATGAAATATTTCTTTCCACCTTTAGTCAACATGCCATTCATCTCACGAAGATCAGAATGTATAAGCTATAGTGGTGCCAAGTCTCTTGCCTCCGCAGTCTTATGCGACTTGCGAGGTTGTTTAGCTTGAACACACACTTGACACTTGGAACCTTTAACAGTGGTGAATTTCGGAATTAAACTCATATTGGCTAATCGCGTCATGCAACCAAAGTTAATATGACAAGGTCATGAATGCCAAATATTAGATTCATTATCATGGCAAACATGATTAATAAATTTAGTGCAAATGTCTGACAAAGATAGGCGGAACAAGCCACCGCACTCATAGCCTTTTCCAATAAATTGTCCATACTTAGAAATTACAACTTTATTGGATTCAAATACCAACTTAAAACCATCTCGACATAATAGCGAACCGCTGACGAGATTCTTATTGATGGAGGGGACATGATGTACGTTCTTCAAGCGCAAGATTTTCCCTGAAGTAAACTTCAGATCGACCGTACCAACACCACGTACAAAAGCATATGACTCGTTCCCCATCAGCACGGGGGATGTCCCTGTGACCTGATAAGAAGAAAACATGGAAGCATCAGCGCAAAAATGTACATTGGCACCAGTGTCAATCAACCATTCAGGAGAATGACATACTGAAAGAATGGTGGGAATTATACCATACCCATTATCAGTATCGGCCATGACAATATTAGCAGTCTTGCCACTCTTCTCAAGTTCGCGCTGCTCCTGCCGTTTAGCGCATCTAGGAGCCCAATGATTTGGATCACCACAAATGTGGCAGAATCCCGTCTTCTTCTTAAAGTTGGTGGAATGAGACAGCTTGTTCTTCATGTCAAACTTGCCTTTGCCCTCAGATTTGTTCTTATTGTTTTTGAACTTGCTGGGCTGCTGGTAATTCTTCTTCTGTACAACATGGGCAGTAGAACCAGCCTCGGTAACTCGAGCTCGTGTGTCCTTTGCTCTCGCCTTCTCTTCCACGTCAAGAGAACTAATGAGATCCGAAACGGAAAACTCTTGTCTCTTGTGTTTCGGAGAAGTAGCAAATTTACTCCATGAAGATGGGAGCTTAGCAATAATGCCACCGGCAACAAACTTGTCCGGCAACACACACTTAAAGTGCTCAAGTTCCTTAGCGAGTGACTGAATCTCATGAGCTTGTTGAAGAACAGTACGCTCTGTAGTCATCTTGTAGTCATAGAATTGCTCCATGAGATACAACTCCCTGCCAGCGTCCGAGGCCCCAAATTTGGCCTCGAGCGCAGCCCACATGTTCTTGCCGGTGTCAAACGACATATACGAGTCCACAATGGAATCGTCAAGAACACTGAGAAGGGCACCCTTGAATAGGGTATCAAGCTTGTCAAAGGCCTCCTGCTGTGCAGGAGTAAGATCGCCTTCAAGCTTGCCTTTAGTAACGTCAAAACAATTCATGTTTTGGAACCAATATACTGCTCTCATGCGCCACCTTTTATAGGTCACCCCTTTAAAGGGAAACGGCTTCATAGACGCGAGAAAACCAGTTGGAGCAAATTGCCTATAATCAGGTTTTTGGATTGTTGAATATATAAGCAATCTAGCATATGATTTAATCCACAAAAATAGGAAACAATTCATGACTGGAACGAGTATTAAACTAAGCATGTGATCCACTAATACAGTAGACATAGAGATTAAATCTACAGTCAATACTATGAATATGAACTGCAATAAGATCTCAAACAGAAGGGACCAAATCACGTACACTGCAGTGGGAGTGGAACCGCTGCCATTCCCGGTATCACCCATGTCGTCGATGAATAGGTTGCCGATGTCGGGGAAGAAGTCATCATTGGGGAAGTAGTCGCAGCCAGTAGTCGCGCGAGTGCACTCCCCAAAAACCTGATCGCCCCTCTCCCGTACAGGATCACGAGCGGCGGGGTTCTGGGAGGCCTACTGTCCCGCCTAGCGGTGTACGCCGGAAGACGGGATGGAGAAGACTTGAAAAACCACGGCGCAAGGTTTTGGAACTAGAACGACGAGAGACCATATGTTTCACACATGCGGCTAGGGTTCGCTCAGCATGTATATGTAGTGTGAGTCGGGTAGGACGTGGGCGCAGCCCCACATTCGATTCGGTAACAGCCCCACGATCCAAAAGAATCGGAAATGGCTGAGTGATTAACGCGTCCGTTAATTACTAATTAATTGACTCATTTATTTTCCTGAACAGCAAAAAGATAGCCATCAGCTCAGATCATTCCCGCAACCCGCGGCGCGTCGTGACGAGGCGAGGCGTGGCGAGGCGGGCGGCGGAGGAGGAGCGCGCGTGTGGCATTCTCTTATTCTCTCTCTTTTCTATGCTTATACAAGTGCTAGTAGAGCTCACCTTATAAGCTGGTGCAACTCTCATCCAACTAGCAGTATGGGACTAAACTTTAGTCCCACCACTTGCATGCATGAATGGGCCATGAGAATTTTAGAATTTATTAGGCTATTGGGACAATGGCCCTCTAGTAAATACTAGTAAATTCCAACAGTGATATGGTGGACTCACTGGAAAAACTGTGGTTGAAGGTGTTGGAAAACAAGTTTTTACTTGTTGGAAATATTGGGCTAGCAAAAGGGAGAAAGTTGACCGTCTAAATGGATGCACAAGTGTCCATAGAACTAACCAATCCATGTTAAACAAAGTAAAGTAACATTCAGCATCAAAACATGAATAAGAGATAGCTCTTGATAAAACACTTGCAAATTAACACTCATTAAAAAGCACATGAATCATGCAACTATATGTATCTTTTTAAATCAACTCAAACATCCCTTTCCCAATCTTTTTAATAGCATCCAACTTAATTAAACCAACATTTCCAGTAGCTCTCTCATATAAAAATGATAGTGGTGGTCTCAAAACAAAAATCAAACCAAAATAAAAAGCAAACAAAAGACGCTACAAGTTTATGCGATAATGTGCATTGATCGAAAAACAGAAGTTAGACGTGTGCAAACCGAGAGTGTGTTGGTCCAGTGGGGTTGTCTTCACATCCCCAAGCTTATGATCTTCACCATCCTTGAATAGATCTTGGTGCATCTCCTCTAATCCCTGTGAAAAAACTTCAAAACACTGTTTCTCCCATTTCTTTTCTGTGGGGTGACATTACTAGTGATAGACAAATGAATTGCTTGCTGCATAAAATCCTTAGACAAAAATTCATATGAATTTCCAGAAAGTGTATAATGTTGTATGCCTACTTATAAACTCAATTGGATAAAAAATATTCAAGATAAAAGTTTAAAGAATGCATCAAACAAAATGGGACAGAATCTGTCCAGAAAAACAGCAGCTGTGAAAAGCATTTTTCTACCCAGCTTAAGAATTTTGAAAAATTCTGAAAAAATTCATGCATACAGAGAATGGAAAGTTGCAGTTACAGTATAAATTCCAGCTCTTTAGGAGTTACAGAATAGGAATGAAAAATCAAACCATGCACATATTCGTGTTGGAATAAAATCTCCGAATGCAAATAGCAACTTTTTCAAACCAAAATGGGTAAAACTTGGTACTTTATTAAAAATTCCAGAAACAAAACTAAAAACTAAGTCTCTTGTTACATCAAGAGGACACAAAGAAAATCAAAAAAATAAAAACAACCGGGTTGCCTCCCATAAAGCGCTTTCTTTATAGCCATATAGCTAGGCTTCTTACTTGATATTTATGATGGACGAAGCTCATGAGGGAGCTTGAACTTTGGTATGTCCCTCTTCCTTGGGAAGTGTTCCATGCACTTCTTGTGTGGAAACTGAAACTTCACATTCCCTTCTTTTGAATCAATGATAGCGCCTGTGGTACGAAGAAAAGCTATTCCAAGAATAATTGGACTAGAGGTTTTATTCCCCATATCCATGATTAGAAAGTCAACAGGTACAAATGTCATATGCAACTCTACCATAACATCACTTACTTTTCCTAAAGCATGTTTAATGGAGTCATCAGCAAGTGCAAGTTCAATAGAGCATTTTTCAAGATTCTTTAATTCAAGAACTTCATATAATTCTTTAGATAAAACAGAGACACTAGATCCTAGATCTAATATAGCATTGTGTGTCTCTTTTCCAATGGTTACTAGTACTTTGGGAATCCATACATCCCCAAGCTTAGGTGGTATCATAGCTTCTTGGTTGTACCTAGCAATCTTTTCTTTTAAAACATGATTAGCAATGTAAGAACCAAAACCTGCTTGGTTAACATTAATGGAAGGATCACTTGCAAATTTTTGTAAGATAGATATTAATTCATGCAAGCTACAATTATCTAAGTCAAGTAGTGGTTCCTTGACTTCACTAAGCATTTTAACTTCCTCAACTTTTCTTTCTAACTCAATTAACAGAAGAGATTCATCATATTCAGTTTCATTAACTTCTTCTTTTAAACCAACAAGTTGAGACATTTTTTCAAAAAAAAAAAACAAGTTGAGACATAAATGGCAACAAATATTCAGGATAGTACAATAATTCAATAAGAGTTTCCTCCAAAGTAAGAGGAACATTTTCAGCAATATTAATAGAATTCATTCCAACCACAGGTGGTGCTTGTGGTTTCCCTGCAGACATACTCAATAAAGTGGCTTCGTTATCAACTAGTTTTGAAAGGGCTTTGTCTAGTCCTGCAGCTTGGAGTTGTAAGCCTTTAATATCAGAACTAATAGAAGCAACAGACTTATTGAACTCTTGTATCATGGTATTATAACTAGCAACTTGTTCCATAAGAATTTTATTAGCCTCAAAATTATCATTACTTGGTGGCATAGGCTTCCATTTATTATCACTAGTATTAGGATATGGAACAAAAGGATGGTTGTTGGGAACATATGGGGTTTTATTATAAGAATTATAATTGTTGTTACCATACCCATTATTACCATAGTTCCTAATGAAGTTAACATCAACATTTTCAGGATTGCAAAGGGACATTTTCAATATTTTGTTTATTAATGAAAGCAAGAATAATGTCCAATTTAGATCACAAATCATTTGTTTCTTCTATGGAGTTTACTATCTTAGATGGATTAGGTGCTCTTTCAGTATTCCATTGACTATAGTTTTGCAAAATACTTTCGAAGATGTTCTTAGTTTCTACTATAGTTTTTCCCATAAAAGCCCCTCCAGCAGCGGAATCAAGAATATTTCTAGACATGTAATTTAGACCATTGTAGAAAGAGTGTAATATGGTCCATTCGTTGACCCCATGTGATGGACAAGTTCTAAGCATAAGTTTTATCCTATCCCTTTGTAACGCCCCGGGATCGGCACTATGCAGATTTGAGCAATTCCGCCAAATCCGCATAATAACGATCCTAGGACGCCCACCAGGCATAACGTGCACGTCGCAACACACACGTTATGCGGGTGGAATTGTGATGATCATTACAATAGTTCACGATGGAACCCACAAAACAACATTTATATACAACAACTCACCGAGTCAAGAGTACAAAGATACAATACAAAGATCCAAATAACAACGGAAGCGAAATAGAGTCCGGCTACGGACAAGATACAAATTGGACTAAGAGTCCTGAAGATAACCAAAGGAACCATATCCCTGCCCAGGCCAAGCCGGAGGGATTCCCAAGCTAACGTCGTCAGACTTCAAACCTGTCGGCTGCATTGGAATAGCAGCCCCGAAGGGGTCAGTACTAGTAGAAGTACTGGCAAGGAATACTCACAAGATATCAAAACTTGAATTCCGAGGGAAGAGGGTTAGCGATTGAAGCGGTGGCAAGCAGCACTAACAACTTATAGAGACACGCTACGACTTGCGTCTATTTAGAATAAGGAAAGAGAGCGCAAACTCGTAGAACCTGTTCTACTCACCAAACAATATCCGCCCTAAGACAACTCCATCGTATCAGAAACCCACGAGGAAGAAGTCCGGGCACTCACACGTTGATCAAGTTTTAATCATATTATTATTCGAGTATGGCTATTTACTAAGCAAATTAGCTATTTAATTCTACGGTGATGTCTATGATATTTTTAGCCAGCACAGTACCCAAGTCGTCCATAACCGCGGACTCGGCTTTTCGAAAAGATTTAACCTTGCAGGGGTACCCAAATGTAACCATACACGTTCAATCAACCACATACCACAGAGGCATTTAGGTATGTCAACATGACCTTCCCCATCACTACTACATTGGATAGAGAGCCGCCTATCTGAGACTGATCCACGTGGGGAGCCCGGCCGAAACTCCCTTGCGGGCCCAAACGTTGCGTGGACGGCTTCGGGAGAATAACACTCATACGATTGCTCCTCCTTCCACACTCGATAAACGAACGTACCGCAAACCTATATGCGCCCCCCATAGTTGTAACCTCTCATCTTCATCATCATGCATGTGCGTATGCTCCAAATGGTAAACACCCGAACTACTTGTGGCTCCCTAACCAATATAGCAGATCCGGTACTAAGTTGCGGGGGTTCCATAAGTCTTCCCACGTGTGGGTAGGGCGCTCAGTCTTGGATAAGCGGAAAAGAAAGGTTTTTCCTAGGCGACACTAGCAGAACAAAACACCATAGTTGGCCTTCCGCCGGTGCCTTATCTTATTATATTAATTATACCCACATAGCATGTCTTCAATTAATTAAACTATACCATCTAAACATCAGCAGTATATGAGATAAACCACAAACAACTCCTAAGCATGCACTACGACTCGCAAGGCTAACAAACAACAGGTTAAAAAGGATGTGGGGGGTGTGGCTATATCATGGCTGCAAGGTAAACATGTGAATAGGATCGAGACACAAGCATCGATATATAAGGCTAGCAAGGGACAAAAGATTGGCGGAGTAAGAGACAGAAAACAAGCAAAGATAGCAAGTGAGCAGTCCTTGCCTGCAATCCGGTAGAGGTAGCAGAACTTGTCGTTGCTCACATCAACTCAACGGCCTATTCCCGAATAAGCAACGAACACTGAAAGCGCAAAACATGCATCTTACTACTACGGCAAAAGATCCGGCATGTTGATGCAATGCATGCATGACATGGCAAAATGCAACTTAAGCAAAATTAAACGGAACCGAGATTCCGACATTTAATTATATAAGGTTCAAGTTATTTTCCTAACCATCAAAAATTAAATGTTGGTTAATAGGTCTAACAATGCATTGGTGAGATACACAAAATTAAATGGAACGGGGGCATTATTTTAAATTTATCCCCCTCACATTCCATATTTCATTATTTAGGTGTTATACAAAAATACAACTAAAGTGCAACTACATGATGCAAACATGAAGCATGGATGGCAAATTATTATTCATTACATTTTTCTGATATTTCTAGGTATATTATTTATATTATTTGCAATTGTAGAACAAAAAATATGATAGATACAAGATTAATGTATTTCCTGCAAAAGAAGAAAAGAGCAAAAAGGATGGCTTGCAGCCGTGGGGATTTGAGCTCGGGTCTGCTGGGTCTAGGAGAAGGCAGCAAGCCAGATGACCTACTGTTTATTCTTGATAGGATCCGGAACAGACAGTATATGTAGAGACGACATGGTGTTATCTGAACTTTAGACAGACAAACATGGAGACTTCGGGTTCAGGTTCAGAACAGGCCACGGCGACGATCTCCATCGGGCTGGGAGGCTGAGGTGCAGGTGTAGTGCGAGGTGCAAGCAGCCGGGTGTGCGCCGGGGTGTACGGGAGCAAGAGCAGCAGCAGCTCAAGGCGGCCATGGCGTGTGCGCATACGGGAGGGCACGTAGGGCGCAGATCGAAGGGGAAAACGAGGGGAAGTAGGAGGCGGACGTGGGGGCTCACCCAGGGGTTGGTCGGGGTCGCCAATCGATCTCGGGGACGAAGGATCTTGGACAGATGCAGAGGGAGGCGTGCTCGGCGTCCCCGGGCGTGCACGCGGCTGACGACGTCGAGGAAGATGAACACGGGGCCGACGCTCCAGGGATCCCCAACACGATCCCGTCGACGAGGAAGTAGAGGATAAAGAGGCGCAGCTCCTGGACATGAAGGGGAGGCTCGGAGATGACCGGAGGCGACGAATTCATGGTCGTCGTGCACGCGGCCGGAGGAAGAAGAAGGCCTCGTTCCCGGTGCGTCGTAGGTCCTTCTTGACCCTTGGCTTGGCGTCGATGGTGGAGGACGACGAAGCACACCTCCTGGACATGGTCGTTGTCGAATTAGGCGTCCATCGCGTCGGGTACGTCCTCCGGTGGGGGGGTGCTCTCGGTGGGGAAGAAAAGAAAGAGGAGGGAGAGGGAGATCGAGGGAAGATGGTGGCGGCGGCAGATGGGGAAGGGCAGAGGGTCTAGGGTTTCTGGAGGGAGAGGGGAGGCTTTAAGGAGGAGGGGGAGCAGGTGGTGCGGTGGCATGGTGGCCTCGACCACGGGCGCCTCACGCGTGACGGAGGAAGACGACAAGACGGTCGAAGGGGTATCACTAGCTGGAGGGAGCCCTAAATTTTCCCAGGTCGGGAGCGTATATGTGTGACACGTGGTGGGCGGTGGCCTGTAAAAGGTGGAGAAAATGAATTTGAACACTCTGATCCATCTGCGCGTAAGGTACCCGCGCGCGTCGCGTACGGCCGGGAGCAAGGCCCCCGCGCACGTACGTACGTTCGGCCGGCAGCGCATGTATGTTTCCCGCTGGTACGCGAACGAGCGAACCTCTTTGTACTATCGCTGGCACATTTTCTCTGGAGCTGAACGTCACTACAAACATAAGAAATAATATTTCATCCCGTCCAGACATCGAATTTGTCCTGTACGGTGTACAAATTACACAGATGTACAAACTAGAGAGTATAAACTAAACAATAAATCTAAATCTCTCTTGCATACCGGTATATAAATTGGGTTACTTGCCACCCCCACCTTAACCCTAAGTTATATATACAAGTTACAAGTTTTTCGTAATCTAGCGGCTCGGCTTCGTCCCGCGTCGCCGCTACCGCGGCGTACGGGCGGACTCAGCCTCGGGACGTTAGGGTACGGAGTACAAAGTACGTTGATAGCGGAAGTACAAGTAAGTTAAAACCCGAAATACAGGTACGTTCAAACCGAATGTACAGATGTTCAACTTTTGAATGTACAAAAAAAAGTTCGTCAGAACCTATCGACACGGGATCTAGTTTTGAAGATCTCGACGCGATAAGTTCAAAAGTGAAAACGGTTCGTAATTCGGATAAGCGGTTCTAAAGATATTTCGTTTTTTAAATTCGGTTCAAAAAATAAAACGGAAAAGGCTACCGTCCAACCGAATACAAATAAACAGAAAACGGAGTACAAACTATGTTGACAAACGGAAGTACAAGTACAATCAAACCGGAAGTACAATTGGGAAAACTCCCTCCCACCCGTACCCTTCCTTTCTCTCTCTTCCTTTCCACTTTAACTCTGGTTGCGACACGTGGCGAATATTAAAACAACAGCATAAAGGTGAAGGCGCCACTTGACGCGAGGAGAGCGGAGGAAAAGTTCCCTTTGCAAAGGGTTCCCTTTTTTTAACGATTTCCTGGTCGAAGGGGTAAGGTGGGCCGAAGAGGAGAAGATGGGCTGGAAGGGGAGCTGGGCCGGGAGAAAAAGAAAGGAGGGAAAGAAAAAGGCTGCGGCCCTTTAAGAATTTGAGGATTTTTCCCAATTGCAGAATTAGGAAAAGATAGAAAGCAAAGATAGGAAAAGAAAGGATAAGAGGGAAAAGAGAAGGGGGAAGATTTGCAAACAAAAACAATATATATATATAGGTCTTGCCAAACAATTAAAAAATCTTTATTTTTATTTGAAATAACTTTATAAATATTCTCAATATTATTTTGGGGTTTGTTTGAAAATAAGAAAAGAGAGGGTGATGGATTTATTAAACCCTATGATCAATTTGCAAAACAAAAATAGTTTAGGTAAAATATTATTTTGATTTTTCTTTTGTAAAAAAAATGCAAGGTGATTGATGATGATGTCATGATGATGCAAAAATAAAATAACAAGCAATTATAATTTGGGGAAAACCCCGGGACATTACACCCAAGCCATGGCAACATGTTCATTTTCATTTTGCCTAAAAGAAAGAATATTGTTTCTATTTTGCAAAATTTTAACAGGAGGATAATATTTCTTAATGAAACCTTCTTTTCGATCATCCCAAGAATTAATACTATCAGTACTTCAGTAGGTAGTGAATGCAACCACTCTTTAGCTTTTCCTCTAAGTGAGAAAGGAAATAACTTCAGTTTTAGAATATCACTTTCCACATTTTTAAATTTTTGCATGTCACATATTTCAACAAAATCATGAAGATGCATAGAGGCATCCTCCATAGCACTACCGCCAAATTGTTCCCTAGTTATCAAGTTCAACAAACTAGGACTTACTTCATAACTATCAGCTTTTATCTCAGGTGTGGCAATGGGCCTAGCAATAAATTGATCATTTGGAGTGTTTGTGTAGTCACACAACTTAGTTCTGTCTCCCATTTTTGCAAGTTTTTTATGTGTTTTTAATTTTTTAAATGCAAAACTGAAAATAAAATGACACTAAACAATGCAAACCGAAATAACAAATGCAACACAAAATGCAAAACTGAAAATAAAATATGCAAACCGAAATATAAATATGATATGCAAGACAATAACAAAACAAAACAAAATGCTTTGAAGGTAAACATGGATAAGATGATGCTCACGTAGGTGCAACCTCCCCAAGCTTTGGTGTTTGCACAAGTTGGTGATGAAGTTGACTTTGCTGTGAGATATTCCTTTGGACAAATCTTTACAGCAATGATTCCCCGGCAACGGCGCCAGAAAACGTCTTTGATGGCCTTGAACTTAGCTTAGGTTGAGACTCCAAGCGCAGAGTGTGTAGTATAGGAAAGATGGTTTCCCCACGAGGGGTGACTCAAGGGTTTAATATCGAACTCTCGGGGAATCAGTACTGAAAGATTTATCTTCTTATCCTTCTCTTGAAAACCTGCAAAATAAAGTAAATTGTTTTGTGCCCTCAACCTCACCAAGTGGTTGTCAAGCACAAGGTGTGAGAATGATATAAAAATATAACAAATGCAAAACAAGAAATAAATATGCAATGATGATAAATAAATATGCAAGGATGGTGGAAACAATGATGGATAATATTTTTGGGTTTTGTATTGTGAATGCAAGATATAAAAGTGTTTTTGTATTTTCGGATTTTTAAATGGCAGAAAAATGGAAAATGCTTATAAGTTGTTGGAAAGCTGTTTCTTATGATTAAAAATGGACCGGGGTTCATGGTTTCACAAATGCACTCTCTCTTTAATAAAGTGGTAGATAATGGAACACTAGAATTGACATATGAGATTGCAACAAAAAGGTTTCATGACAAGTTACTAATTATATGGGCATCACATCCTAACATAGAGATCTTTTGTTTATTAATCTCTCTTATACTCCACCAAGATGTGAACTAAATCTTAGCACCTCAGTAATTAAGATAAATCAGAGTATAGCTTTAAGTCTTATGACATGAAGTTAAAATAAGAACATGCTAGATCTAGTCATGGAGAAGTGGCAATGGTCACACCCACACCTCCGGTAGCATGGCATTTTTCTTTATCCCTAGTGAGGCAACAAAGTAAGGTAAAAATACGCAAGTGGATCGCGGAACATCTCTCACTTTCACCGCACTAGCCACCCCCTCATTACTCCAACTAATGCACACGTTCCTCCACACACGCTCTCATAAACATGCTTGATCAAAACAAGTAGACAAGAATGGGGTACATAATATGCATCTACTTTTATAACTGAAACAAAACAATTGCAATCTCAAACATATATTAAGTCATAAAGAGATCCACCACAAAGGAATTACATAGATGACCGTAATCATGTTCGGCAGCTCATACGGTGCTAATTAGTGAAGCTCAAGAGAGAGGAGAGATACATAAGTTACTTCCACAAACCCATAGTCCAGGAGTGGACTACTCCCTCTTCATCATGGAGACGGTGGAGATGTCGTTGGGGGAGATAGAGACCACGCCGGCAGCGCTCTGCCGGAGTTTTCCCCCTCCAATCTGCAGCTCCAGATCTCTATTTCGGTGTTTCTGTGTTTTCGGCCACCTCTCCTCCGAAGGGCGTCGGGGACTATTTTTATAGTCGGTTTTAGGTCAAGACGAAGGTTCTGGAGAAAAGATCGACGGCAACGGAGCCTCGAGGCCCTAGATGGTGGGTCCCACGCGACCAAGGAATCTGGCCGCGTGGGCCACCCTCTTCTGGCCCTCGGGCCTCCGTTTGTTCGCTTCCTTCGCTCCTACGCTTTGTTCCTTCCAAATACTAATGCTCGTAAATTTTCAGGTCATTTGGACGTCGTTTGGGTCCCTGAAACATCAAAATATAGAAAATAGGGTTTTCTGCCAGTGCAGGGTTAAGTCCAGAAAAATAGGAAAACTGTGAAATCTTCCCAAAATCATTATAAAACAATGATATAACCCTTATATGATGCAAATATGATTGAAATATGAGTATTATAATGCAAAGTTCATGTATGCATTTTACATGCATCGCCGTGTCTGTCGGAGTGAGAATGATTATTCTTCCTCAAAAACCCTTCACATCCACCTGATTCAGTCCGGTTTCATGTCCGGCTATAATTGTTGGTGTCGGGGGGTGACCCCCGGATAGGGTCAAAATAATGAGATATGTATAGACCCGAAGTTGACCGAGTCAAAGCTAACCGACATACCGTACCGGCATACAGAACCCGACATACAAATTAGATGTCGGATCATCTTCTTTGTTCTTCATATGTGCAGGGAAGAAGAACCGAGTTGAGATGTATCTGGAATGCCTATGCCGGATAAGTGGAGATGGAGTTATATCCCGGTGGACAGTCAAGGCTCACGTCTTGTCCCTGCAATCACGGAGCAGGCGTCGTGCCACTGGCACGATGGGACGTCGCTACCTAACCCTTGATCCGAGAGTCATGGGATGGAGTGTCAGGTCTCCATACCGCTGACCGAAGCGGTACGGGGGAGCGTGGGACAGGCATGGAGGCTCGTCTTGTCTCTGGCAGAGGCGACCAGGACTGTCAGAGGATGACGCCGGCCCGGCATGGCCACAGTAGTGGGTACATCAGCATGTACGTCAGCCCTAGCTTGTGCCCTGGGTTCCATTATAGAAGGAGCACCAAGGGCTCCTCTTACGGACACACAACATCAGATCCTACGACGAAACGCTGAGCAACCAGACTCGGTTAGAGAGCCCAAGTGATACACATTTCCTTAGTTCATAGCTCTTTACATACAACTCGAGGAGCACTTTGTAGCCCGGGTTGTGATCCACCTTATAGTCAGACAAGCAGGAGTAGGGGTTTTACCTCCTCACGAGGACCCTGAACCTGGGTAGATCGTGTGTCTTTGTGTATTTTGGTGTGCGTATTCCATTGCACCATCCCTCCCCGGTACCTCCAGCGTCCATCGGCCCCAACATAAGCCTATCTATGGCATCTGCCGTGACACCACCACGACAGTTGGCGCCCACCGTGGGGCCAGCAGCGGCGCTGGCTGGTGTTTTCATCCGGACGGGTTCCCTCATCGCTTCGGATGAGCGCGTGCTTTGTGGCCTTGTCCACAGATTCGGCTCGCTCAACGTCATCAGCGACAACGCAGGATGTTTCGGCAGCAGGCCGTTACCTCGGAACGGCTGCCTTATCGACTTCGGCGCGCTCACGGTCTACGTCGCCACCGAGGTCCCCTGCTGGTTTCCCGAATGGGTGCAGGTTGGTGCGGATCCTCCCGCAGTCTGCGCAGCTCGCGGCCGGCGTACCGCTCACCCCGCTAGTGGCATGGAGGTCATGATGACCGCTCCGGACGTCGGTGCTGGCATTGCCACGGCCGGAGAGGCCGAGGCCAGCACCAGGTCTACCAGGACGGCGCGCCCGCCGTTAGAGAGGTCGGAGAACCGCACGGCGCAGGCCGGTACATCAGGTGTGCCGATGGCGCCGAGTCCTCTTCAGGACGTGATCGAGAAGCTGGCCACCCCAGTTGCTCCGAGTGCAGATGCGGCTGTAACAGCCCCAGCTTGGTAATGAAAAATACGAAGAATTTTTCCACTTTTGCATTCTTGTTTTGCATCATAGCATCCATATGCAATTGCTATTTCTAACATTCACTTGGAAACGAATTGAAATGGGGAAGCAAACCCTCCACAACCCTCCACCAAATGTTTTTGCTCAACTTAGCAAACCAATAAACTTGAACTTCCAAATTGTTCAGGAAGTTCCAAGTGTACATGTTAAATTCATTTGATGAAGCAATTCCTTATTAAGCAAGGAAATAAATTTGATAATTCAAATTGGCTTAATTCAATTTCTATTTTTGAACCCAAGTTAAACATTCCAAAAATTCAAACTAAACTCATGGGATCTTCAATGTTATTGGTAGAGCCTCCATGAATAATTTCATTATTTTTGGAAATGTTTAAGTGCTTCAAATAAATACAAATTGGAAATTGTAAAAAATGACCATAATTAAAAACTGTGAACAAAGGTTGGCCAAAACATTTTATTTTTCCTCCCCAATTTTTGTGGAGCACCTAAAGGTCAAGTGGAGCCCATATGAAATTTTGCACATTTTATAAAAATGTCCTGGTGCCTCAATTAAATTGTTAAGGCCTGCCGCTGGACCATTTTGCAAATTATTTAAAAGTTCTCAGGGGGGTTTCCAGAAAAGTGCATCGCCACTTTGGCGCCATGGCGTCCTGGCGCCATGCCGCCGAGCTGGCCGACGCCCATGCCGCTTGCCGCCGTGGCCCTGGAGGACTAGGAGGCCCCCACCGTCTCCAACTGCTCCCCTCACCCTCCTCTCTCCATTTCCTCCCGTGAATCCCGGATCGAGATCGCGTTCTTCCTCCCGAGCGTCCGCACTGCTTCCTTGCTTGTCAACCTCGCTCTCGTCGTCTCAGGACCTCCCCGCGCCAATCCAACAGCACAGCGGGCTCCGCCTCGGTCTTCTCTCCCTCCTCGCCGGTGGAATCGAGCCGGGAGGGCTCGAATCGCCGTTGGCGTCTTCTTACCCATCCGCCTCGAACCGGAGCCGTCGGGCACGCTCCCGTCGCCGGCGTACTTCCCCGTCGACGCCGACCACGCCCTCTTGCTTCCGGTGAGTCCCGCGTTCGATTTGGCACCTCCCCGCTCCCCATCTTCCTCTCCCGCCGCCGAATCTTGCTCGCCGCCGGCGCCACCGTCTCCGAGCGCTCGGCCTGGCCGCTGCTTGGCTGGCCTGACACTAGTAGGAAAAGGGTTATAGGTAGGTTGGCATTCTGTGGCGCACCCTTAATTGGTGCGCCACAGAAATTATTTCTGTGGCGCATGCAAAACAATGCGCCACAGAACTTTGGAATTCTGTGGCGCACGAAAACTAAATGCGCCACAGAAATATAGCTTTCTGTGGCGCACGGGACTGGGTGCGCCACAGAAATCTGCCGCACCAGTCCCGTGCGCCACAGAAAGTCATATTTCTGTGGCGCACACTGTCCCGTGCGCCACAGAAATGTGACTTTCTGTGGCGCACCAACCTACATGCGCCACAGAAATGTGCAATTCTGTGGCGCATGCAGTCACATGCGCCACAAAATCTTATTTCAAAATATCAGATCCGGGCATCCGGCCAGATCTAGTTTCTCTCACCTAGCTAGTAAAGTGGTCAAACGCTCCATTTGATCTCGTTCTCGTTCCTTTCTGGCCACATCTTTTTTCCTTGGCTGTTTCTTTTTCTCCTTATCTCCTCACGCTGAACTCCTCCAGGCAGAGTCTTGCACATAGCTAGACATCAAATTGAACCAGAGCTGGGCTCGTTTCTCACAGGGGGCGGCGCAGGACAAGGATGCCGGAGGTCAGCGCGGCGGGCGCCGGACGCGGTGGCGAGACCGTGCCGGGCTCGTTCATCACCGGCGGGCGGGCGGCGCCGGACGCGGTCGCTGGATGAGCCGGAGACCTGCACGGCAGAGGAGGGCGAGCCGAGGCGAGCACGGCGGCATCCGAGGAGAGCATGGCGGAGGCGGGGACGGACGCGACGGCCAAAGCAACCCCTCCTGCCAAGCCCAAGCAGAATCCCCTCTGTTCCTTCCCGACCCCAACCCCAAGATGGACGCGCGCCGGGACCTCACCGGGACGCGCTGCCCGTCCTCTTCTCCGAGCCGGCGCGTGGTCCTCTTCCCCTTGTCCTTTCTCTCTCTCTCTCTCGGCGATGGAGGCGGAGGCCAGCGCAGCGGCGGAGCCAGATGCGGTGGCGGAACCGAGGCAGCCTCATTCCTCACCGGCGGTCCTAAGGGAGGCGGAGGCCAGCTCGTCGGGCGGCGGACGACGTATACGACTTTGTATACGTCGTATTTGAATTTTTTTTTAAACCTGAAAAACACTTTTAGTGGCGCATGCAGTGGGGTGCGTCACAGAAATTTTAATTTTCTATGGCGCACGGACAAGGTGCGCCACAGAAAAATAATTTAGTGGCGCACTGGCCGTGCGCCACAGAATTAAAAAACAGTGCGCCACTGATAGGCTTTTCTGTACTAGTGTGAGGTCGGAGGCCTCGGGCTGGTGCCCGGCCTGAGCGCCCGGCCTGGGCCGGCACTGGGCCGGACGCTTCGGCTACCCGCCCGGCCGTCTGCCCAACCTGGGCCGGCGGCTTCGGGCTAGTACCCGGCCTGCCAGGGAAATGCTTTCCCTTTTTAGTTTTGAAACAAATTTAAATAATTAATAACAAATTGAATATTGGTTCATATTTGACAAACCAAATTTCAAAATGTTTAGAAAAATAAACTCTACAAGGTAGAATAATTGTATTTGTCTTTTGGTTTTATAATTTTGTTGTTTATTTAAGAATCCCTAAAATGGGTTGAATAATGCCAAATTAGGAAAAATCATAACATATTAAATATTGATCCAAAAATTATGAATAAGATATCAATGTGATCAACACTTCAAATGCAATCAAACAATTCTAATATCACATCATGATCACAAATATTTATTTGATGTTATTCATAATTGGTTTAAAAGAATTAAATTCCTTTAATTATTTAGTTTGCTATTTACTCATTGGTGCTCCGAAAATTACGAATGAGGTACCAAAATGATCGGAAGGGAAAACCCTAACTATTCATGTCATGTTCATGCATATTGAGCCACTTCTCCAATAATTTAAAAATTCATAAAGAATGTTCTCACTAAGATAAATATGGGGTTGTTTCCAAATAATTGCACTAATTATTTGGCTCCCCATTTAATTTTGGTATTAAATTTATATGATGGTATCTTTGCATCAATCTGACCTGTCATCATGTGATTGCGCATTGCACCTTGTGTTCGTGTGATTCATTTGTTCTTTGTATTTTATTTTGGGTACCGATAGATTGCGGAGTTGAGGTCACCCCGACCTATCACGACGAGTAGTACTACACGCCCCGGCAGCAAGGCAAGAGATAACCTAACCTTCTTGGCATCTAGCATCCTATGATTTTATCAACTTATTTTATCCACCATAATATTGCATGCGATTCAAATGTCATTTTTGATCAAGACATAGAGTATCCTATGAATGCATGTTTTTCCCCGAGCCAATCACATGTATCCCTACCTATGAACCTTAGTGTTGATGTGTTGGCCTGAGACAAGAATTTAATTGTTGTAGTTATATGCTTAGCTATGCTTAGCCATGCTTAGTTAAATGCTACTTATGTCCGTTGTTTAAATTCCATATTGTTGAATGATGATGGAATGATCGGACATGGAGGTTGTTGTTGTTGTTACTAAATTAAATTGCTTAATAGGCTTGGGTGAGTTGCCATAGGGGATGGTGTTTTGCCTCACTCTTGCCCCTAGGTGCGAGTTCTTGTCTCTAGAACCAAGACTGAGCGTGCTTCCAATGGTGAGGACATATGGAATCCTCTTTAACCAAATAACTTGTGCGGGCGTATCCAAGGGTCCTCTAGTTCGGTTTTCCATTTGCGTGTGAGTGGAAAAGAAATGTTGCGGAGGATTTGTGTTTAGGACGTGGCGATGAGGCAGGGGCTGAAATAGGCTGGGTAAACTTGCCCTGTGGCCACAGATGACTCTTGGATAGTCTCACCTGAGGTAAAGGTTTAACCGCGCCCACTCGCCGGCCTTCCCCAAAAGAGGGCCAATCAGGTGAGCCGGACGGTATCGGTGGGTAAATTAGTACACCCCTACAGGGTAAATCTTTTCGAAAAGCCGTGTTCGCGGTTATGGACGACTTGGGGACGGATATACGAGACCATAGAGAACCTTAACCTAATTAATTAATTTGGCAGCTAAAGGTTGCATTGCAACGTGTGACCAAAGGTTCATTTCCTCAAGGGGGGATTCGAGGGAGTTTCTTTGTGTGAGATAAGTGGTTTTGGCTACAAGTTGGTTCGACGAGAAACGAAGATGAAAAGTTTACTCTCTTATCCCCTTTATGAAAAATATTCTGAGTAGACGATGCCTTGTTTCTTTTATATCTTTTAATTGAAAATCTAGCTTTATGCAAAGTAACTACTTCATACAGCTTTAGAGCCTCCGTCAGCATGGGGCCTATATCGCCCTACTAAACTTGCGAGTACGTCGTACTCAGTCTCTCTTTGCTGCCTTTATGACTTTGTTTCAGAGGAGGACGACACCGAGCAGCTAGGTGGGTTCTTCGTGGACGTCGACTAGTAGTCCGGGGTTCCCAGGTGGCAGCTTGGGACCGTGGAACAAGCTGGCTGGGATTCGTTTATCTGTAGGCCTCTTAGGCCATATTTGCATCTTGTTGTTAGACAACACTACCCGTTTCCTCTTGATGTATTGATGGTCTGTGACCTGTTGTGTGTAATAGTTGTATCTTCTCTTATATGAGTTGCTATATGCTTTTGTGTCGTAGAGTCTGCAATGTGCCAGTTGTTCCACAAGTCTTGGTCTCTTTACTATACGTGATAGAGATGTCTGAGCTTATGGCATGATCGAGGTGTTGTGTGCCGATGATCCATTCCGAGCACACCTGCCAATGGGTTTTGGCCTGGGATTGGTAAACCCAGTAACCTTCAATTGTGTAGCATGACCGGTTGCACAACGCTCCACTGTATAGTTCTGGGGTCGGGGCGTGTAGCGACCCCGAATTCAAGGTTATACATAACTGTTATGTCCTATCATTCATGATAGCCGAGAGTTACTGGGGTACCAATCCCAGGCAGCATTTCACTGCAGGCGTGCCGGGAACACCGGTCACACAAAACCCCTCGGAAGACTACCACACGCTGATCATAACCAGGGATGCATAACGAAGAATCCTAGGATCAAGCTGAGCTGTCGGACTCGGCCTCAGAGTTATACAGAAATGCTATGTGTCACTGATCATGCTACACAACCGAGGGTTACTGGGGTTACCACTCCCAGGCCGAGTAAACATCGGCAGGCGTGCTCGGAATGGATCATCGGCACCACGATCCCTCGGCTGCGCCATAACACGGGCATAGCCAAAACCGCATAACAATGAGCCCAAGAACCATAACCCCTCAACCGTGCACTTTATATCCATACACACATCATGCACGGGAAGGGAAGCGGACAACCGGTCAAAGCAGTGACTCTACGACACGAAGATATATGATACAAGTCTTACTAGAGTAAGATAGCATTACACGCAGAGGTCACATGACCCAACATTACAACAAGCAACGGAAAGCAAATTATGTTGTTCTAACAACAAGTTTAACAAAAGGCCTAAGAGGCCATAAGTAAGCAGACGGCGAAGTCCCATTCACAGATTCCAGGCTGCTACCTGGGAACTCCGAACTACTCGTCGATATCCACGAAGAAACCTCCATCGGTGGTGTCGTCGGGATCTGAAACAAAATTAGCGCAGGCCTGAGTACAAAGTACTCAGTCAAGACTGTAACCCGTTATGGTAAAATGCAAGGCTTAGAGGCTATCTGAGGACCCATTTGCATAAAGCCAACTTTTCAATCGAGATAGAAGAATTAGAAATTCGTCTACTCAGAAGTTTTCAAAAGGAGGTAAGAGATCATTTTTCTACCATCTTTGATCATCTTTGAAACCACCAGAAACTTCATCAACTGCACCTGCTCTACTAGGATCACTCCCTCGACTCTCCCTCGAGGAAGCAACCCGCACACGTTGTTATCAAGTTTTACGAATATGTTCAGGTTGTCATCTATGATCAAACAGCAAGACCCAAGTCGTCCTTAACCGTGGACACGGCTATTCGAATAGATTTATCCCTGCAGGGGTGTACAATTTGGTCCACACGTGCCGACCGACTCCTAGTGCCAAGCTATTAGCACTCTCCCGGGGAATGCCGGCAGATGGGGGTCGACCACGACTCTTAGCTTGCCTAGATGTGCCCATAAGCCAACCCAAATAGGGCCATTCCGCCATTAACAAGAGATGGCCATCTCCTGACGGTCCCTATTTCTGTGCGTGGGGACCAAGATCAGTTCGTCCTTCACTTGTCCCAGACACGACCTATCTTTTCTCTTAAAAAGGTTTTCAACTTTCTGCAAATAGAACACGGCAAACTACGTGTCCTACGGGCACACCTAAACAAGTAACAGCCGAGGGGCTTCACCTAGGCCCCGTGTGTCGTACTCTTAGTCTTGGTTCAAGCGATAAGCACAAGAGGTCCTAGGGCAGCAAGAACAAGACAACCCACCACATCCCACCGTGGCCTCATTGTCCAAGCCTTTAGTCAAAAAAATACCATGTTCACATTAACTTTCCTTGTTATCCTGTCATGCTAGATTCGATCGGAGCTCTGATTCATCAACCTGGACGGATCAGACCATAAAGCTAAGCATGGCTAAGCAACACACATGTATAGGCTCTGGCGAAACACAAGCAACCCTAATCATGCTAGGATGGATAACAGGTAATGGCGACAAGGGAACATGCAAGGATAGGCTGACCTACTTATTGACCAAAAGCACCGGAACCGATATGATGCTTAACAGAGCAAAGTACTTGAAAATATGGGTTCAGATAGAAAGAGGGGGTTGTGCTTGCCTTGATCGACAAGGTTCAGCTGTTCGTCGTCGTTGGCGGTATTGAGCTCAGGCTCGGGCTCGTCTCCTATCGCAAAGAAGCAAACACCGGAAAGGAAAACAACAATCAATACATAGCATCGATGCAATGCGCAATATGAGTGCATGTCAAATTTCAGATATTGGAATTGAAAGTTGAACCCTATACGAGTGCACATTTTAAATGGGGTCCATTTGTCATTTTTATAGCATTTATAGAAAAAATCCCCATTTTAAGCCGACAATGGCATTTAAGTGATTCTAAACAACTTTTAATTTTAGTTGCTTAAACATGCATGATTTTAGCATAAATAGGTAGATCTCACTTTTCTGTAAATTTTGATATTTTCTTAACATTTTTCTGATTTACAGAATAAAAGATATTAATTTTACAATTTTATTCATTTTCTGGAATTTCTGAAATTATTAAATATCTGACAACGGGTCCCACCCGTCAGGGTTTTAACATTTTTCCAAAAAAAATATTAAACTCGTGCTGACGTCAGCATGACGTCAGCCGAGGAACCAGTGGGGATGTCGACCACATCCCGGTCGATTCCGACCACGTCGGGCGACGCGGACACGCGCGCTGGACTCGCCGTGAGGAGGCAAGCCTAGGGCTGGCGGAGCTCAAACCAAATGGTCACCGGAGTAGCTCCGGCGACCATGGCCAGCGGCGGCCAAGGGCGGAGCACGGCGAAGTCGACAAACTAGGGGGCGAGAAAGAGGGATAAGGGGTCCCTGAGGACCCTCTACTCACCAGGAACGCGATGGTCAGGACGGCGGAGGTGGAGGAGGTCACGGTGCGGCGAATCAGGCGGCGGAGGCTCGCCGGCCGTGAGGAAGAAGACGGCGATTGCCGGCGATTGGAGGCGTTCCAGCAAGCGCGAGTGGAGGAGGAGAGAGAGGAGCTCGCGGCGATCCTGTTGGTGGTCTTCGATTCGTCGGGGACAGTCCGTAACGGTGGCGGACGTCGGCGACGGTGAGGCTAGGGTTCGGTCGCACTTGAGGAAGGAGAGAGGAAGCAAAGGAGAAGGGAAGAGAGGGAGGGGAGAGTGAGCGATGGGGACGGCACCGGGCTTCTTATCCTCGAAGGAGAACAAGCAAGGAGGCAGGGTGGAGGACGTGGCGCGGCCGGCGGTGACCTTTGTCCACGGCCAGAAGGAGGAAGAAGAGGAAAACCAAAGGAAAAGGTAATTTTCCGAATAACCCCCTAGGTTTTGAGAAAATTAGTTAGAGCAATTAAACAACTTCAAAAATATTGAAAAATTTCATGGAGCCTTATAATATTATCAAGAGGCCCCACAAAGTTTATTTGAATTTTAAAAAGCTTGGTGAAGTTTGAAAAATTTGAGGAGGATTCATTGCATTTATGACTTCCTTTAACTATTTTATAATGCAAAATTTTCTTAGGGCAAAAATAATGCATGCCATGAACATGATTTAGTAATTTACACTTTATTACAAAGTTGGGATGTTACAAGTCTACCCCCCTTACAAGAATCTCGTCCCGAGATTCCTAGGTTTTAGAAAAGAAGGACGGGTACTCAGATCGTAAACGATCTTCTCGTTCCCAGGTTGCTTCTGCTTCGGAATGATGAGACCACTGAACTTTGAGAAACTTGATACTCTTGCGCCGGGTTTTTCGTTCAGCTTCATCAAGAATACGAATAGGATATTCCCGATAAGTGAGATCTTCCTGGAGATCAAGTGCTTCATGGTCAACACCACGTACAGGATCCTTGAAGCAACGCTTCAGTTGGGAAACATGAAAGACATCATGAACATCCGGGAAGTTGGAAGGCAATTCCAACTGATAAGCAACTTCACCTCGTTTGGCAAGAACACGGAATGGTCCAACGTAACGAGGAGCCAATTTGCCTTTAATACCGAAGCGATGAACACCCTTCAAAGGTGTGACTCGAAGATAAGCTTTCTCGCCAACTTCATAACGAACATCTTGATGATGGCGATCATAGTAACTCTTTTGACGAGATTGAGCTGTCTTCAGACGTTCATGGATGATGCGAACTTGTTCTTCGGCTTCACTGATCATATCCGGTCCAAAGTATGATCTTTCCCCGGTTTCTGACCAATTCAACGGAGTTCGACATTTTCGGCCATAGAGAACTTCAAAAGGAGCCATGCCCAAGCTGGACTGGAAACTATTGTTATAGGTGAATTCGGCGAAGGGAAGGCACTTTTCCCAATCTTTACCGAAAGATATAACACAAGCTCGGAGCATGTCTTCAAGAATTTGATTCACCCTCTCGGTTTGACCACCGGTTTGAGGATGATAAGCCGTACTAAAGGAAAGATGAGTTCCCATAGCGTGCTGGAGGCTTGCCCAAAATTTGGAGATAAACAAACTTCCTCGATCAGATATGATCTTCTTAGGAACTCCATGAAGAGACACTATCCGGGAGATATATAGATCTGCCAGTTGACTAGCACTGATATCTTCACGGACAGGGAGAAAGTGAGCAACTTTGGATAGACGATCAACCACTACCCAAATAGCATTGTGCCCCTTTTGAGTTTTGGGAAGGCCAGTAATGAAATCCATACCGATCTCATCCCATTTCCATTCAGGAATTGATAGAGATTGAAGGGTACCAGCTGGCCTCTGATGTTCAGCTTTGACACGACGGCACACGTCACATTCAGCAACAAATCTTGCAATTTCTCGCTTCATCCGGGTCCACCAAAATCTTTGGCGTAGATCTCGATACATCTTAGTACTACCAGGATGGATAGAAAGAGGTGATTCATGAGCTTCTTGAAGGATTAGCTCTCTCAGCTTTCGTTTCTTCGGCACAACCAAACGGTCACCAAAGTAAACGGTACCTTGATCATCAACGGAGAAAGATTTAACATCCCCACTAGCAATTCTCTGCTTGATCTTGGTAATGCTAAGATCTTGCTTTTGAGCTTCCTTGATCTTGTCTTCAAGAGAAGGTTTCACTTCCAGATTAGCCAAATATCCGGAAGGAACGAGCTCGAGATTGAGCTTGGAAAACTCTTCGCAAAGAGAAGGTTGATGTTCCTGAATCATCAGGTTATTGCAATAAGATTTCCGACTTAGTGCGTCAGCCACGACGTTGGCTTTGCCGGGTTGGTAGTTGAGACCCAAATCATAGTCTTTAATTGTTTCCAACCACCGTCTCTGTCTGAGATTCAGATCTGGTTGGGTAAAGAAATACTTCAGACTTTGATGATCCGAGTACAACTCACAGCGGTTACCAAGAAGGTAATGACGCCACTGTTTCAAAGCATGGACCACAGCTGCAAGCTCAAGATCATGAGTTGGATAGTTGAGCTCATGCGGTTTCAACTGACGAGAAGCATAAGCTACCACATGACCTTCTTGCATTAACACACAACCGAGTCCTTGATGAGAAGCATCACAGAAGATAACAAAGTCCTTGCTTGTATCCGGAAGTACGAGCACAGGAGCGGTAGTCAGCTTGGTTTTCAAGAGCTGAAAACTCTCTTCAGCTTTTTCTGACCACTCAAACTTTTTATCTTTCTTGAGGAGATCAGTCATTGGCTTGGCGATCTTGGAGAAATTCTCAATGAATCGGCGATAGTAACCAGCCAATCCGAGAAAACTCCTAACCTCCTTGACTGATTTAGGTGTACCCCAGTCCAGAATGGATTGAATTTTATCTGGAATGACGGTAACACCTTCAGAGGACACCACGTGCCCAAGGAATATGAGCTCTTTCAGCCAGAACTCACATTTGGAGAACTTAGCATATAAACGATGCTCACGAAGCTTCATCAATACCAAGCGAAGATGTTCAGCATGTTCATCTTCGGTTTTAGAATAGATCAGAATGTCGTCGATGTAGACCACGACGAACTTGTCAAGATACTCCATGAAAACTGAGTTCATAAGACGCATGAACGTAGCTGGAGCATTGGTAAGACCAAAAGACATAACGGTATACTCGTAAAGACCATAACGAGTTGTAAAGGCCGTTTTTGGAATGTCCTCCTTTCTGATCTTGATTTGATGGTATCCTGATCGCAGGTCCATCTTGGAAAAGACAGTTGCACCAGCCAATTGGTCGAACAGATCATTGATCCGTGGGAGAGGATATTTGTTTTTGATGGTCATAGCGTTCAAAGGCCGGTAATCAACGACCAAACGCGGAACATTGGTATCTCTCTTCTTGACGAAGAGAGTAGGGCATCCCCACGACGAAGTGCTAGGTTGAATGAAATTCTTTTCTTCTAACTCTTCAAGTTGTCTTTTCAACTCAACCAACTCTTCTCGAGGCATGCGATAAGGTGTTTTGGAAATAGGAGCAGTTCCAGGGACCAACTCGATAACAAACTCGATGTTTCGATCAGGTGGCATGCCTGGCAACTCTTCAGGGAAGACATCAGGAAAGTCGCAGACCACCGGAACTTCATGAATTTCTAGAGGAGTTTGACCTTCCATAGCATACAACTCAAGTTCAGGCGAGAGCTGAAAACGGGCTGATGGAGGTATTGCTTGCGGCGACCAATACCGAACAACTTCACCAGAAGGATGTGTCAAAGTGACGGATTTGGCTGCACAATCAATCACAGCTTGATACTTCACCAGCCAATTCATACCCAAGATGATATCGATATCGGTGGACCTTAGGGCAATGAGGATGGTAGGGAACAACAGATACCCTACATCAAGTAATAGCTCAGGCGTAACCAGTGTAGTTAGCCAGCTAGAACCTGGAGACTGAACCCTTAAAGGAGTAGACAACTCCGTAAAAGATATACGGTTCTTTTTAGCAAACTCATGTGACATGAAAGAATGCGATGCTCCAGAATCAAACAATACTGTTACTGAATTTGAATTGAGTCGAAGCGTACCCATAAGAACGCTTGGATCATTCTGAGCTTCTTCAGCATTGACGTGGGTCAGACGACCACGTCCAGCACCATTGGGTTTTGCCATTTTCTTGGGCGGAGGGACTGCTTGATCAGCTTTGTTCTGAGGGCAGTTCTTTGAGATATGACCAGGCTCACCACAGTTGTAACAAATAACGCCAGCTGGAACACCAGTTGGACGATAACTTGACCCACCACCATAGGTTGAAGTAGCATGGGGTGTAGTCTGGCGAGGAACATAGCCAAAAGTCTTTGGTGCATATTGAGCTTTCGGAACAGCGCTGTATGGAATGAACACACGGCGCTTCTTGGAGCCAGAAGAAGATGCACGAGGATCACCAGAAACTTGCTTTATAGCAGACTCCATTTCCTTCCTTCCATGCTCAAGAGTGATAGACTGATTGTACAACTCCTGGAAGGTTCGGAACTTGAAAGGCAACATCTCATAGCGAAGTGAGGGATTGAGTCCCTTGCGGAACAGTTCTTGCTTATCCTCATCATTAGTAACATCACGCGGAGCATAGCGAGCCAGACGGGTGAACTCACGCCCATAAGTCTCGATATCCCGCTTACCCTGAGAAAGCTCTAAGAACTCCTTCCTTTTGATGTCCATCACTGCCTTAGGGATGTAAGCAGCACGGAACGCAGTACAGAATTCTTCCAAGTAACCTCATGTCCTGGCGCCTGCAATGCCAAGAAACCTTCCCACCAAGCACCTGCTGCACCCTCTAGCTGGTAGGTGGCGAAGTTCACACGGTCACGGTCTTGAACACGGAGAGCGTTAAACTTGCGCTCAATGGTCCTGAGCCAATCATCAGCATCGAGAGGCTCTTTTGCAACCGAGAAGAAAGGAGGCTGAGCTCGAATGAACTCTACAAGTGTAGCACACTCATTCTGACGACGGTCCGTGTTCTGTGCCACACGCTCCAGGAGACGCTCAGTATTTAGGCGGTTGTTCTCGATGTTCTGGAGAACCTGCGCCAGTGTTGGATTAGGAGGTGGTGGCAAATCTTCCCCAGCATTGTTCTGACCATCATGGCCACGATTGCGGCCAAGCGAACCTCGAGTACCATGAGACATCCTGAGGAAAAAGATAGCATCCATGAGTAACACATCCAAGGGAAAAGATAGATATGGACGATAACAAGATGCTGATCTTAACGGAACAGGAAAGCAATGGAATGTAAAGGAAAACAAGATATGTGATACAATGCATGTCATTCATCAGGCATGGCAGTATCAAAGCATACAAAACGTATACACTAACCAGCCGACGTGCAAACCATGACTATGGAGTGCAAAGATGACATACGACCACAATATCATGTTCGATGCATTACTTGTCCAAGGACAACAAGAAGATCCGGGACTTGATAGGGATTTCTGAAGCAAATGTAGAAACAATGCTCCGGAGCAACTGAGTTAACTTGGATACTCTGATAGCTTTAGCAACCTAGCACGGAGTACTAGAGGAAAAACAACCCAACCCTCGAGAACCTGATTTTGAATTTAACAGATGAGAAGTCAAAACCTTTTGAATCAAATGAGGTAAGGTGACTCAGATTTCAGAGCGATACCAGATAAGGAGTAAAAAGAATCCTAAGAAGTTTTCACAACTCATTTTCAGGTTCAAAATAGTTTTCACAAATACTAGACTCAACATCGTCCAGCAGTAAGGGTTTCCTACAGGCAGTCCTGCTCTGATACCAAAAACTTGTAGCGACCCCGAATTCAAGGTTATACATAACTGTTATGTCCTATCAGCCATGATAGCCGAGAGTTACTGGGGTACCAATCCCAGGCAGCATTTCACTGCAGGCGTGCCGGGAACACCGGTCACACAAAACCCCTCGGAAGACTACCACACGCTGATCATAACCAGGGATGCATAACGAAGAATCCTAGGATCAAGCTGAGCTGTCGGACTCGGCCTCAGAGTTATACAGAAATGCTATGTGTCACTGATCATGCTACACAACCGAGGGTTACTGGGGTTACCACTCCCAGGCCGAGTAAACATCGGCAGGCGTGCTCGGAATGGATCATCGGCACCACGACCCCTCGGCTGCGCCATAACACGGGCATAGCCAAAACCGCATAACAATGAGCCCAAGAACCATAACCCCTCAACCGTGCACTTTATATCCATACACACATCATGCACGGGAAGGGTAGCGGACAACCGGTCAAAGCAGTGATTCTACGACACAAAGTTATATGATACACGTCTTACTAGAGTAAGATAACATTAGACGCAGAGGTCACATGACCCAACATTACAACAAGCAACGGAAAGCAAATTATGTTGTTCTAACAACAAGTTTAACAAAAGGCTTAAGAGGCCATAAGTAAGCAGATGGCGAAGTCCCATTCACAGATTCTAGGCTGCTACCTGGGAACTCCGAACTACTCGTCGATATCCACGTAGAAACCTTCGTCGGTGGTGTCGTCGGGATCTGAAACAAAATTAGCGCAGGCCTGAGTACAAAGTACTCAGTCAAGACTGTAACCCGTTATGGTAAAATGCAAGGCTTAGAGGCTATCTGTGGACTCATTTTGCATAAAGCCAACTTTTCAATCGAGGGGAAAGAAGTAGAAATTTGTCTACTCAGAAGTTTTCAAAAAGGGGTAAGAGATCATTTTTCTACCATCTTTGATCATCTTGAAACCACCAGAGACTTCATCAACTGCACCTGCTCTACTAGGATCACTCCCTCGACTCTCCCTCGAGGAAGCAACCCACACACGTTGTTATCAAGTTTTATGAATATGTTCAGGTTGTCATCTATGATCAAACAGCAAGACCCAAGTCGTCCTTAACCGTGGACACGGCTATTCGAATAGATTTATCCTGCAGGGGTGTACAATTTGGTCCACACGTGCCGACCGACTCCTAGTGCCAAGCTATTAGCACTCTCCCGGGGAATGCCGGCAGATGGGGGTCGACCACGACTCTTAGCTTGCCTAGATGTGCCCATAAGCCAACCCAAATAGGGCCATTCCGCCATTAACAAGAGATGGCCATCTCCTGACGGTCCCTATTTCTGTGCGTGGGGACCAAGATCAGTTCGTCCTTCACTTGTCCCCAGACACGACCTATCTTTTCTCTTAAAAAGGTTTTCAACTTTCTGCAAATAGAACACGGCAAACTACGTGTCCTACGGGCACACCTAAACAAGTAACAGCCGAGGGGCTTCACCTAGGCCCCGTGTGTCGTACTCTTAGTCTTGGTTCAAGCGATAAGCACAAGAGGTCCTAGGGCGGCAAGAACAAGACAACCCACCACATCCCACCGTGGCCTCATTGTCCAAGCCTTTAGTAAAAAAATACCATGTTCACATTAACTTTCCTCGTTATCCTATCATGCTAGATTCGATCGGAGCTCTGATTCATCAACCGGACGGATCAGACCATAAAGCTAAGCATGGCTAAGCAACACACATGTATAGGCTCTGGCGAAACACAAGCAACCCTAATCATGCTAGGATGGATAACAGGTAATGGCGACAAGGGAACATGCAAGGATAGGCTGACCTACTTATTGACCAAAAGCACCGGAACCGATATGATGCTTAACAGAGCAAAGTACTTGAAAATATGGGTTCAGATAGAAAGAGGGGGTTGTGCTTGCCTTGATCGACAAGGTTCAGCTGTTCGTCGTCGTTGGCGGTATTGAGCTCAGGCTCGGGCTCGTCTCCTAACGCAAAGAAGCAAACACCGGAAAGGAAAACAACAATCAATACATAGCATCGATGCAATGCGCAATATGAGTGCATGTCAAATTTCAGATATTGGAATTGAAAGTTGAACCCTATACGAGTGCACATTTTAAATGGGGTCCATTTGTCATTTTTATAGCATTTATGGAAAAAATCCCCATTTTAAGCCGACAATGGCATTTAAGTGATTCTAAACAACTTTTAATTTTAGTTGCTTAAACATGCATGATTTTAGCATAAATAGGTAGATCTCACTTTTCTGTAAATTTTGATATTTTCTTAACATTTTTCTGATTTACAGAATAAAAGATATTAATTTTACAATTTTATTCATTTTCTGGAATTTCTGAAATTATTAAATATCTGACAACGGTCCCACCCGTCAGGGTTTTAACATTTTTCCAAAAAAAATATTAAACTCGTGCTGACGTCAGCATGACGTCAGCCGAGGAACCAGTGGGGATGTCGACCACATCCCGGTCGATTCCGACCACGTCGGGCGACGCGGACACGCGCGCTGGACTCGCCGTGAGGAGGCAAGCCTAGGGCTGGCGGAGCTCAGACCAAATGGTCACCGGAGTAGCTCCGGCGACCATGGCCAGCGGCGGCCAAGGGCGGAGCACGGCGAAGTCGACAAACTAGGGGGCGAGAAAGAGGGATAAGGGGTCCCTGAGGACCCTCTGCTCACCAGGAACGCGATGGTCAGGACGGCGGAGGTGGAGGAGGTCACGGTGCGGCGAATCAGGCGGCGGAGGCTCGCCGGCCGTGAGGAAGAAGACGGCGATTGCCGGCGATTGGAGGCGTTCCAGCAAGCGCGAGTGGAGGAGGAGAGAGAGGAGCTCGCGGCGATCCTGTTGGTGGTCTTCGATTCGTCGGGGACAGTCCGTAACGGTGGCGGACGTCGGCGACGGTGAGGCTAGGGTTCGGTCGCACTTGAGGAAGGAGAGAGGAAGCAAAGGAGAAGGGAAGAGAGGGAGGGGAGAGTGAGCGATGGGGACGGCACCGGGCTTCTTATCCTCGAAGGAGAACAAGCAAGGAGGCAGGGTGGAGGACGTGGCGCGGCCAGCGGTGACCTTTGTCCACGGCCAGAAGGAGGAAGAAGAGGAAAACCAAAGGAAAAGGTAATTTTCCGAATAACCCCCTAGGTTTTGAGAAAATTAGTTAGAGCAATTAAACAACTTCAAAAATATTGAAAATTTTCATGGAGCCTTATAATATTATCAAGAGGCCCCACATAGTTTTATTTTGAATTTTAAAAAGCTTGGTGAAGTTTGAAAAATTTGAGGAGGATTCATTGCATTTATGACTTCCTTTAACTATTTTATAATGCAAAATTTTCTTAGGGCAAAAATAATGCATGCCATGAACATGATTTAGTAATTTACACTTTATTACAAAGTTGGGATGTTACAGGGCGTTACAAGTTGGTATCAGAGCAGGACTGCCTGTAGGAAACCCTTTCTATTGGTCGATGTCGAGTCTAGTTGAAAATTATTTATAACCTAAAAATGAGTTGTGAAAACCTTCTTAGGATTCTTTTTACTCCTCATCCAACTAGCTCTACTCTGATTCTTATCTCTATTTGTTTTAGCTTGGTGTCAAGTTTAGGTTCTCGGGGTTTGGGTTCTTACTGTCCAGTTATGTCTCGAGTCCTTTGTATCCGTTTGTTATCGCCACGATGACGTGATGTCATTCGTGGTTGCCTAAATCAGTTTCTGTGTTATTGCCATCTTCAATATCTATATCTGGAAGGAATCTTTTGATCTATCTTAAATGCCGGATATGTTTCCTAACTATGTCATTGTTCCAATCTTCAGAATGGCTCCTACCCGTCGTGGGGAACAAAGCAATCCTGATGCACCGCCGCCACCCTCAATGGCGGAGGTCCTGATGGCCATTGAGCAGAACCGGCTACGAAATGAGTGCCTGATCGAGCAGCTGGTGCAACAAGGGGCTAGGAGGAACACGGACTGCAACACTCTCACGGATTTCTTGCGCTCCCAACCTCCTACCTTCACCGAAGCTAAGGATCCGCTTGATGTAGATGATTGGCTCCGGGCTCTTGAGCGCAAGTTTGCCGCTCTGCACGTTCCGGTGGCGGAACAGGTCAGCTTCGCCACCTACCTGCTGAATGGAGCCGTCGGCTCCTGGTGGGAGAGCCACGTGGCAATGTTTGCTGCGGGCCATGTCTTCACTTGGGAGGATTTCCGCGCCGCTTTCCATGCGGTGTACATCCCCAAGCCCGTCATGGACCTCAAGAGGAGGGAGTTCCTGGATCTAACCCAGGGACGCATGGACGTCCAAGCCTATGGGCGGGAGTTCAACCACCTCTCGCGTTACGCCCCTCGGGACGTGACAAACGATGAGGACAAACAATACCTCTTCCGCAAGGGGCTCGCACCTCGCCTCCGATATGAGCTCCTACCCTTCAAGTTCCAGTCCTACCAGGAGCTCTACAACCAGGCTCTCACTATGGAGCAGGGTAGGAAGGAGCTGGAGGCTTCCAAGAGGCCAGCTTCCACCGACAACAAGAGCTCCTCTTCTTCTGAGGGCAAGAAGCGCTGGGTATTTGTGCCCTTCAACACTGTGCGTAAGGCACCCTTCACGCCAAAGCCTACGGGGTTCAGGCCACCTCCGCCTCGCCCAGCTACCTCGACCATGGGTGCGGCTGGAAGTGGTTTCCACCCTCAGCTACCTCCACCACCGCCGAGGCTCACTTGCTTCGCTTGTGGCCAGCCTGGGCACTACTCCAGGGAGTGTCCCCAGAAGGCACCGGCTACCGCAGCACCTGCTCCATCACCCTCTACCCCAGCCGCCAAGGCCACAACCGTCAGCCGTGGTCGCCTGAACCATGTCTCGGCTGATGGAGTTGAGGAGGACCCCGGAGTTCTCATGGGTACGCTTTGAATCAATGATTACCCTGCTTCAGTCTTTTTTGATTCTGGAACATCGCATTCATTCATATCAATAGCTTTTGCACACAATCATCAAATTCCATTTGTGAACATGGGCTCCCCGTTAGTGGTCAAGACCCCAGGCTCTAGTTGGCACACAAAATGGGTTGCTCCGGAAGTCCCGATTACCATAGGCTACTGGTCTTTCCCGTTCCAGCTGATAGCACTGAAGTCAGATGGGCTAGATGTAATTCTGGGGATGGATTGGTTAGTCAAATATCAGGCCAACCTAGACTGTGCTGCCAAGTCTATCACCGTGATCCACCCAACCGTCGGGCTGGTGAGTTGTTGGTCACCCTCGTCCGCAATTCCCTCCGCTACCACTCCACTCTCACCGGAGATCAGCTTATGTTTCCTGGAAGGAACCACACCGCCAGAAATGCATGAAGTTGCGGTGGTGTGTGATTTCCCCCGATGTTTTTCCAGAGGAATTGCCCGGCATGCCACCTGATCGCAGTGCGGAGTTTGTGATTGAGTTGGTTCCGGGAAACCGCCCCAATTTCCAAGAGGCCCTACAGTATGCCAACGGAAGAACTAACTGAATTAAAGAAGCAACTTGATGAGCTGCTAGAAAAGGAATTCATCCCGGCCGAGTAGCTCACCTTGGGGCTGCCCGGTCATCTTTGTCAAGAACAGGGATACAAATGTTCCACGTCTGGTTGTTGATTACCGCCCTCTGAATGCGGTGACCATCAAGAACAAGTACCCTATTCCCCGAATGATTGGCCTGTTCGATCAGCTCGCTGGTGCAACAATATTCCCCAAGATGGATGTGAGGTCAGGATACCACTAGCTAAAAATCCGAAAGGAGGATATCCCGAAGACGGCTTTCACTACCCGCTATGGGTTATATGAGTACACCGTCATGTCCTTCGGCCTCACAAATGCTCCGGCTACACTCATGAGGCTGATGAACTCCATCTTCCACGAGTACCTTGACAAGTTTGTCATTATTTACATTGATGACATCCTTGTCTATTCCAAAACTGAAGAAGAGCATGCTGAGCATCTTCGACTAGTCTTGACCAAGCTTCGAGATCACCGCCTCTATGCCAAGTTCTCCAAGTGTGAGTTTTGGCTAAAGGAACTCATTTTTCTCGGTCATGTGGTGTCAGCTACTATAGTAGCGGTGATACCAGACAAGATTCAGGCAATCCTGGATTGGCCAACTCCCAAGTCTGTCAAAGATATCCTAGCGATCCTGCCCTTTTAAAATAGGCCAAGATCCCTGTGTTATTGTGCTAGTCCCTGGATCGAATAGCTAGCACCACAGTTCAAGATGTAATATCATGCAATTGCGTCAAATATCTATTACATCGATGATCCAGAAGAATAAAACTTTACAAGTTGCATAGCCAAAGGCTAGCATATTACAAAGTTCAGCAGCGGAAAAACTTAAAATAGCATGGAGCCTCATCATCTTCATGTGCCACAGGCAGACATGTTGGTTGCAGACTCGAAATCCTTATTCGTTTCCTTACACGTCGTCAGAAAACCTGCAACACGTAGGTTACAGCCAAAAATTGGTCAGAACCATTAGAATGGATCTGGCAAGTGATACTTGTGGACGCATAAAGGCAAACTCCTAATAGCTATATGCATATTTGGCTGGTGGAGTTGAAGGCTATTTTGCAGAAGGCCAACTTTTTTCCTAACTCTTTGTAAAACTTCTTTTCAACTATACGAGACTTTCATGGCATGAAAACCACCGTCTCAACTACTCTTGTTCACCCATCAAGTTTTAACTTAGAGAAATTGGAATGTTGAGATCTTCAGTTGACATCCTTGTTCAGCTGCTCAGAATTTTCCGTAACCGGGGACACGGCTATGATCATAGTTTTGACACTCTCGAGAGGTTGTGCACTTTCACCACAAGACTTCATCAACCCATTCTGTCCTTGACCTTCTTGAAGTGAAAAGGAAAGGTGAAGATGAAGACGAGACCTTTGGGAACCAGTCCCCTGTTCATCAGGCAGACCCATACAAGAAATTCATCCGCTGAGAACTGCCGGAATCAGGTTCCTAGAACTTACTTAGTCAAGGCAGAGCCATAATACCAAGTGGTTGCACTGGAAGCAATCTTCACATGGAGTAACTTCAAATCTCTTTGTTCCTGGGTGGCCATCCACAAGTGCACATATTCGGGTAAAACCATAGACATGGCCCCGAGTAGCCACTCAACATACCACATCCACCCAGGTGTTTCATTAACTTAAGTGAATTTTCATCCTTTTACTTTTAGAAAACATTTTCAGCGTAGCAACGCTAATATATACTAAGTTATTAAATAGGTGCTAGACTCTTAGGAATATTTGGAGTAATACTAAACAGGTCTAGCATAGCATAGTAATAAAACCTGACATGCAATTCTACTTAGAAAAAGTATACTACAATGCATATCAAAATACTTAGGAAATTTATGCAGTGAGCATCACTTGCCTTTGAAAAACTTGTCGTCGCTCACACCCTCTTTTCAACGTATCTTGGAGCACTCCGTTCACTCTAAACAAGGCAAGAGATAGCAATAAACAAACAAACATACAACAATCAATAAAACAAACAAAACATGGACAACAATAAAACAACAAGGTTGATGGTCCAAGTTCATCACATAATTCAATATACAAAAAGAATTATTATGATGAGGTAGGTCAAAGTTTGCAAAACAAGTCACTAAAAGATTTCAAACCAATTTCCTCATTTTCATGATGAAATGGTTCAATTAAAAAGGGTTTTGGCTCTACTGGTCAGAGGACTAAATTTCAAAACATTTTCCCAAAAGAAAACGATTAAAGCAATAACAAAAACATTTTAAAACTCCCAAAATAGCATAAACACAATTTTATATAAAACAATGATTCAAAACATTTTATAAAATTTTGGGAAAGTTCTTACTGGACAGAGGACATCTATACAAATCTAACCCAATTGGATTTACTCAAAAAGCTATTTTAAAACTAAAGTTATGCCAAAATTACTCAAATTATACATTTGAAATTTGAATAATTTAACTAAGGCAAAACTAAAAACTAGAAAAAGCTATTAAATTCTATAGATCCAGAGGATTTCAAAAAGGTAAATTTTGTTAAAATTGGCCAAACCAATAAAAAGATATGAATGTTTCAAGTTGCAGGGACTTTTCTGCAAAACTGCCATTTCTGTTTTTATTCCGAATTAAAATTTAAGAATCTGGGATCGGCTCACGGCTCGGCTTGAGCTGCGGCTTGGCTCGGCTGGGCTCGGCTGGGCTCGGCTAGATCTGATCTGGGCCGCGAGATCTAGATCGGACGGTTGGAAGTGAACCATACCGCTTCGCCTAAGTGATCTAATCTCGGCCGCTGGATAAAGATCTAAGGGTTGAGAAGCTAGGGTTCCTCACCGGCAGCGCTGGGTTGCTGGAGACGAAGGGGACGGCGGCGACGGCTTGGGCAGGGACGACGGCGGTGCTCCAGTGGTCTCCTGGGCTAGGGAAGGTGAAGGATAGGCGCAGGAGGGCACGTCGGAGACGATGGCGTGCTCGGAGTTGTCGATTCCTTCCTGGAGAGGCGGGGAGGCGTGGCCGGAGTGGTGGCGGACGCCGGCAAACTTCGGTGCAGAGGGATAGCTCGAATTAGAGCGCTCCTAGGCAAACAAAAGGGTCAGGGTGATGCACGCGTGCATGACAAACATGAAGGACAAGATGTCTATGACGAATTGAGGCTGACCGTGTCGAAATCGTGGTCGTGGCAGCGGTGGCATCGGGTCGACGACGTGTTCGTCGTCTCGGTGTCCTTTGGGGCACGCGACGATGTCCAGGAGGTGCGTGCCGGCAAGGGAAGTAGAGGAACGACAAAATGGAGGCGGGGCTTTCACCGTGGTGGCCGGAAACGGAGGAGTACGGCGGCGGTGATGTGGAACTCCGGCGACGAAATTGGGCAGCCTAGGGGCATATCGGAGAGGGCTTTCGGGGGCAAAGAGAAGAGGAAGAGGAGGGGTATAAGAGGCACGCGATGGTGCGGCAGTTCGCACTTGCGGGAGTGCGCAATCAAGCGAGGGAGTCGACGGGGCGACGGGCGAGCTCCCGTGGCGTTGGAGAAGAAGCTGGCAGGTGGGTCCTGCGTGTCAGTGAGAGGGGAGAGGAGAGGGCGCGGGTGGGCTGCTGGGCTGAGCGCGCGCAAGGGTGGAGCTGGGCCGGTGCTGGGCTGGCTCGGTCGGGTGGCTTCCTACCTTTTTTATGAAGCTTTTTCCTTTTTCTGTTTTCTTTTATAACTTTTGATTTAGGCCTCCAAATCAATCAAATAAATTTGTAAAAATCTGTAAAATTCCAAATAGCCAAAATAGACATTTAGGAACTATTTTTGGTCAAAACAAAATTACCAAAATACCCTTTTGGTCAAATTTTCCTTATATGGCTATTTGGGAAATTTCCAAATTAAGGTTTATAAAAAACCCAAAATATTTAATTAAAAACCAGGGGATAATATATGTAATATCATTCAAAATGATAACTCATTTTCATATTAAAATAATTTAAGATAAAACATTTTTATAAAACAAAGCTTGGAAAAGTATTTAGATTATTTCCACAAATGAAAATACGGTTTATAATATCCCCATATTATTTATTTTAAAACAATAAACCAAAGGGGGAAATACTATTTGAAAACCCCATTTAAATATTTTATTTCCAAGACTTTAAAATTGAGATTTGAAGATAAATGAATATTTAATTTAAAATATAACTTTGAAGATGTCAAAACAATCTTCTATAAAAGCTTTTCTTGATTTTTGGAGGCTTTATTTAATTATTAACAAAAATTTTAAATTTTTGTGATTTTTAAAACATTCCAAAATTTGGGATGTTACAAGCTTCCTTGGGTTGGCGGGTTATTACCGCCGATTCATCGAGGGCTTTTCCAAGATAGCCAAGGCACTGACTGACCTCCTCAAGAAGAATAAACAATTTGTGTGGTCAGACAAGGCTGAAGAAAGTTTCCAAACTCTCAAGGTCAAGCTCACCACCACTCCGGTGCTTGTCCTTCCCAACACCGACAAGGACTTTGTCGTCTATTGTGATGCATCACTCCAAGGCTTGGGCTGTGTTTTGATGCAAGAGGGCCATGTTGTCGCTTATGCTTCCCGTCAACTCAAGCCACATGAGCAAAATTATCCAACTCATGATTTGGAGCTTGCCGCCGTGGTACATGCTCTGAAGCAATGGAGGCCCTACCTATTGGGCAACCGTTGCGAGATCTACTCCGACCATCAAAGCCTAAAATATCTCTTCACCCAGCCGGATCTGAACTTGAGGCAGAGGAGATGGCTGGAATTGATTAAAGATTATGATGTGACCCTCAATTATCAGCCCGGCAAGGCCAATGTCGTGGCGGATGCTCTGAGCCGCAAAGCCTATTGCAACACCTTGATGGTTGAAAAGGCCCAACCTGCTCTCCATGAAGAGTTTGCTCGGTTAAATCTGGAGATTGTTCCCTCCGGGTACCTATCCAACTTGGAGATCAAATTAACACTTGAGGATGAAATCAAGGCCTCCCAGCAACAGGATGCTGGAATCCTCAAAATCAAAAAGAATATTGCAAGCGGGAAGGCCAAGTGTTTCTCCGTTGATGATTCCGGTGTTGTCTATTTTGGGAACCGCCTTGTGGTGCCCAAGACGGGAAATACCAAGGGGTTGTTACTCCAAGAAGCACATGAATCTCCCATATCCATCTATCCCGGTAGCACAAAAATGTACCAAGACCTCCGCAGTAAATTCTGGTGGACTCGCATGCAGCGGGAAATTGCCAAATATGTTGTTGAATGCGACGTGTGTCGCCGAGTGAAGGCGGAACACCAAAGACCCGCGGGTACCCTTCGCCCCATAGCCATTCCCAAGTGAAAATGGGATGAAATCGGTATGGACTTCATCACTGGCTTCCCAAGGTCACAAAAAGGTACTAATGCCATTTGGGTAGTCATTGATCGACTATCCAAGGTCGCTCATTTCCTTCCTGTTCGCGAGGATATAACTGCTAAGCAACTAGCTGAGTTGTACCTTGCACGGATTGTTCCTCTCCATGGAATCCCTCTGAGCATTATATCGGACCGTGGAAGCCTATTTGTATCCAAATTTTGGCAGAGCTTCCAAAGTGCTATGGGAACCCGTCTGAAACTCACACCGCCTATCATCCTCAAACCGACGGTCAGACTGAAAGAGTGAACCAAGTTCTTGAGGACATGCTTAGAGCTTGTGTCATCTCCTTCGGCAAGGGTTGGGAAAAATACCTCCCTCTCGCCGAGTTCTCCTACAACAATAGCTACCAAGCCAGTTTGCAAATGGCTCCCTTTGAGGTCCTTTATGGGAGAAAATGCCGGACTCCTCTAAATTGGTCTGAAACCGGAGAGAGGCCACTCTTCGGTCCTGATATGATCCATGAGGCTGAAGAGAAAGTCTGTATCATTCGGGATAATCTCAAGGCTACTCAATCTCGGCAGAAAAGCTACTATGACAAGCACCATCAAGAGGTCCACTATGAAATTGGTGACAAGGCCTATCTTCGAGTCTCTCCCCTCCGAGGCGTTCATCGCTTCGGGATCAAGGGCAAATTGGCACCTCGCTATGTTGGCCCTTTCACCGTCCTAGCCAAGCGAGGAGATCTCTCCTATCAACTTGAGCTACCCTCCAACTTCCCGAATGTGCATGATGTATTCCATGTCTCCCAACTCCGTCGTTGCTTCAAGGATCCAATCCGTGGGGTTGATCATGAGGCGTTGGACATTCAGGAGGATTTGACCTATCGCGAGCATCCTATCCGCATCTTGGATGAAGCGGAGAGGAAAACCCGCAACAAGACTATCAAGTTCCTAAAAGTTCAATGGTCGAACCATTCCGAGGAGGAAGCCACATGGGAGCGAGAAACTAGCCTTCGTTAGGAATACCCCGCCTTCTTCACTCAAGCCTAGAATCTCGGGACGAGATTCCTGTAAGGGGGGTAGAATTGTAATAGCCCCAGCTTGGTAATGAAAAATACGAAGAATTTTTCCACTTTTGCATTCTTGTTTTGCATCATAGCATCCATATGCAATTGCTATTTCTAACATTCACTTGGAAACGAATTGAAATGGGGAAGCAAACCCTCCACAACCCTCCACCAAATGTTTTTGCTCAACTTAGCAAACCAATAAAATTGAACTTCCAAATTGTTCAGGAAGTTCCAAGTGTGCATGTTAAATTCATTTGATGAAGCAATTCCTTATTAAGCAAGGAAATAAATTTGATAATTCAAATTGGCTTAATTCAATTTCTATTTTTGAACCCAAGTTAAACATTCCAAAAATTCAAACTAAAATCATGGGGAGCTTCAATGTTATTGGTAGAGCCTCCATGAATAATTTCATTATTTTTGGAAATGTTTAAGTGCTTCAAATAAATACAAATTGGAAATTGTCAAAAATGTCCATAATTAAAAACTATGAACAAAGGTTGGCCAAAACATTTTATTTTGCCTCCCCAATTTTTGTGGAGCACCTAAAGGTCAAGTGGAGCCCATATGAATTTTTGCACATTTTATAAAAATGTCCTGGTGCCTCAATTAAATTGTTGAGGACTGCTGCTGGACCATTTTGCAAATTATTTAAAAGTTGTCAGGGAATTTGCAGAAAAGTGCATCGCCACTGTGGCGCCATGGCGTCCTGGGGCAATGCCGCTGAGCTGGCCGATGCCCATGCCGCTTGCCGCCGTGGTCCTGGAGGACTAGGAGGCCCCCCACCGTCTCCAACTGCTCCCCTCACCCTCCTCTCTCCATTTCCTCCCGTGAATCCCGGATCGAGATCACGTTCTTCCTCCCGAGCGTCCGCACTGCTGCCTTGCTTGTCGAGCTTGCTCTCGTCGTCTCAGGACCTCCCCGCGCCAATCCAACAGCACAGCGGGCTCCGCCTCGGTCTTCTCTCCCTCCTCGCCGGCGGAATCGAGCCGGGAGGGCTCGAATCGCCGTTGGCGTCTTCTTACCCATCCGCCTCGAACCGGAGCCGTCGGGCACGCTCCCGTCGCCGGCGTACTTCCCCGTCGACACCGACCACGCCCTCTTGCTTCCGGTGAGTCCCGCGTTCGATTTGGCACCTCCCCGCTCCCCATCTTCCTCTCCCGCCGCCGAATCTTGGTCGCCGCCGGCGCCACCGTCTCCGAGCGCCCGGCCTGGCCGCTGCTTGGCCGGCCTGAGGCCGGAGGCCTCGGGCTGGTGCCCGGCCTGAGCGCCGGCCTGGGCCGGCACTGGGCCGGACGCTTCGGCCACCCGCCCGGCCGTCTGCCCAGCCTGGGCCGGCCAAAGGCCGGCGGCTTCGGGCTAGTGCCCGGCCTGCAGCCCGGCCTTGCCGGCTTGAGGCCGGCCTGCCAGGGAAATGCTTTCCCTTTTTAGTTTTGAAACAAATTTAAATAATTAATAACAAATTGAATATTGGTTCAAATTTGACAAACCAAATTTCAAAATGTTCAGAAAAATAAACTCTACAAGATAGAATAAGTGTATTTGTCTTTTGGTTTTATAATTTTGTTGTTTATTTAAGAATCCCTAAAATGGGTTAAATAATGCCAAATTAGGAAAAATCATAACTTATTAAATATTGATCCAAAAATTATGAATAAAATATCAATGTGATCAACACTTCAAATGCAATCAAACCAAGCTAATATCACATCATGATCACAAATATTTATTTGATGTTATTCATAATTGGTTTAAAAGAATTAAATTCCTTTAATTATTTAATTTGCTATTTATTCATCGGTGCTCCGAAAATTACAAATGAGGTACCAAAATGATCGGAAGGGCAAACCCTAACCATTCATGTCATGTTCATGCATATTGAGCCACTTCTCCAATAATTTAAAAATTTATAAAGAATGTGGTCACTAAGATAAATATGGGGTTGTTTCCAAATAATTGCACTAATTATTTGGCTCCCCATTTAATTTTGCTATTAAATTTATATGATGGTATCTCTGCATCAATCTGACCTTGTGTTCGTGTGATTCATTTGTCCTTTGTATTTTATTTTGGGTACCGATAGATTCCGGAGTTGAGGTCACCCAGACCTATCACGACGAGCAGTACTACACGCCCCGGCAGCAAGGCAAGAGATAACCTAACCTTCTTGGCATCTAGCATCCTATGATTTTATCAACTTATTTTATCCACCATAATATTGCATGCGATTCAAATGTCATTTTTGATCAAGACATAGAGTATCCTATGAATGCATGTTTTCCCCGAGCCAATCACATGTATCCCTACCTATGAACCTTAGTGTTGATGTGTTGGCCTGAGACAAGAATTTAATTGTTGTAGTTATATGCTTAGCCATGCTTAGTTGAATGCTACTTATGTCCATTGTTTAAATTCCATATTGTTGAATGATGATGGAATGATCGGACATGGAGGTTGTTATTGTTACTTAATTAAATTGCTTAATAGGCTTGGGTGAGTTGCCATAGGGGATGGTGTTTTGCCTCACTCTTGCCCCTAGGTGCGAGTTCTTGTCTCTAGAACCAAGACTGAGCGTGCTTCCAATGGTGAGGACATATGGAATCCTCTTTAACCAAATAACTTGTGCGGGCGTATCCAAGGGTCCTCTAGTTCGGTTTTCCATTTGCGTGTGAGTGGAAACGAAATGTTGCGGAGGATTTGTGTTTAGGACGTGGCGATGGGGCAGGGGCTGAAATAGGCTGGGTAAACTTGCCCTGTGGCCACAGATGACTCTTGGATAGTCTCACGCAAGGTAAAGGTTTAACCGCGCCCACTCGCCGGCCTTCCCCGAAAGAGGGTCAATCAGGTGAGCCGGACGGTACCGGTGGGTAAATTAGTACACCCCTGCAGGGTAAATCTTTTTGAAAAGCCGTGTTCGCGGTTATGGACGACTTGGGGACGGATATACGAGACCATAGAGAACCTTAACCTAATTAATTAATTTGGCAGCTAAAGGTTGCATTGCAACGTGTGACCAAAGGTTCATTTCCTCGAGGGGGGATTCGAGGGAGTGCCTTTGTGTGAGATAAGTGGTTTTGGCTACAAGTTGGTTCGACGAGAACCGAAGATGAAAATTTTACTCTCTTATCCCCTTTATGAAAAATATTCTGAGTAGACGATGCCTTGTGTCTTTTATATCTTTTAATTGAAAATCTAGCTTTATGCAAAGTAACTACTTCATACAGCTTTAGAGCCTCCGTCAGCATGGGGCCTATATCGCCCTACTAAACTTGCGAGTACGTCGTACTCAGTCTCTCTTTGCTACCTTTATGACTTTGTTTCAGAGGAGGACGACACCGAGCAGCTAGGTGGGTTCTTCGTGGACGTCGACTAGTAGTCCGGGGTTCCCAGGTGGCAGCTTGGGACCGTGGAACAAGCTGGTTGGGATTCGTTTATCTGTAGGCCTCTTAGGCCATATTTGCATCTTGTTGTTAGACAACACTACCCGTTTCCGCTTGATGTATTGATGGTCTGTGACCTGTTGTGTGTAATAGTTGTATCTTGTCTTATATGAGTTGCTATATGCTTTTGTGTTGTAGAGTCTGCAATGTGCCGGTTGTTCCACAAGTCTCGGTCTCTTTACTATACGTGATAGCGATGTTTGAGCTTATGGCATGATCGAGGTGTTGTGTGCCGATGATCCATTCCGAGCACACCTGCCAATGGGTTTTGGCCTGGCATTGGTAAACCCAGTAACCTTCGATTGTGTAGCATGACCGATTGCACAACGCTTCACTGTATAGTTCTGAAGGGGTCGTTGCATACAAAACAAAAATTTTCCTACGAAACAAGCGGAAGAAACCCCAAGGATCTAGATCTATTAGACGAAGGTAGCGAAGGTGAGATCCAATCTCTTACCCTTGAAGATCAACAAACGCGTTTTGTCGGTGCAGGGGTTGGCTAGTCGATCCCCGCAACTAGACTCATCTAGTCGCGAGGAGATGTATTTCCACGCGATCCAATCCGATGAAGTGCCATGACGGGCAGCACCTCCGCGGTATCCACACATACGGCTCGATGTAGATCTCCGCCTTCTTGATCCCGCAAGCAAGGTGGAGATGGCTAGATGGATCCCGGCACCACGACGGTTGTGGTGGCGTTGATGGTGTAGTCTCCACGAGCAGGGCTTCGCCAAGCCAAGAAAGAGGAGAGGGAGAGGAGGAGGTGCAGCAGCAGCCCTACACTAGGGGTGGTGCGGCTAGGGCATGGAGGTGGTGGTGGCGGCAGCCCTCCGGGGAGAGAGGTGGCGCCGGCTATGGAGGTGAAGGGGCGGCGGCTAGGGCGCCAAGGGAGGGTGCGGCTAGGGCAGCCATGGGCTGGTGCGCACCCCTCCCTTCCCCCTCCTTTTATATGGGGCGGCTAGGGTTAGGGCAAGGGCTGGCCGGCCCCCCCTTGCCTTGGCTCCCAAGTTGGGGCGCCCCCCTTTGGGCCCCTTGGCCCTTTGGTTGGTGCGCACCCATATGGTTGCTGCACCCCCTTTGGCCCATGTGGTTCCATACGATATGGGCTCCACTTCTAGACTCTTCTAGAACCTTCCAAAACCTTCTGGTACCCCCGCTGAAATATTCCAGAACTTTTCCGATACCTCCGGAAACCACTTTCCTTATATGAATCTTATTCTCCGGACCACTCCGGAACTCCTCGTGATGTCCGGGATCCTATCCGAGACTCCGAATCACCATTCGTTCATACCATCAAAATATCTCATCGCTAACCCTAGCTACATCGGAGCGTTAAGTGTGTGACCCTACGGGTTCGAGAACATGCAGACATGATCATATCAATAATCAATAGCGGGACCGGGATGCCCATATTGACTCCTACATATTCAACGAAGTTCCTTATCGATTGAACCACGATGCCGGAGATTCTTAATCTCGTATACGATTCCCTTTGTCTCACCAATATTTAATTTGCCCGAGATTTGATCGTCGATATCTCTATATCTAGTTCCATCTTGTTACCTAGCAAATTCTCTTTACTCGTCCATAATATAGGATCTCCGTGATTAACACTTAATCACATGGTTGCAACCTTTCTGATGCTATATTATCGAGAGGGCCCAGAGATATCTTTTCCGTCACAAGGAAGGACAAATCCCACTCTTGATTCATGTCACCCAACAAATACCATCGGAGATACCTGAAAGCCACCTTTATAATCACCCAGTTACGAAGTGACGTTTGATGTCCACAAAGCATTCCTCCGGTAAACGGGAGTGACATAATCTCATGGTCTAAGGAAACTATACTTGGCATACTAAAAGCGTTGGCAATGAAACTTGTGTGACACGATCAATTCCAACTCTTTATTATCGGGTCTTGTCCATCACATCATTACTCCTAATGATATGACTCCGTTATCAAGTGACTGTAATAAGTCCATGGTTAGGAAACTCTAACCATCTCTTGACTAACAAACTAGTCCGGTAGAGGCTTACTAGGGACAACTGGTTGTTTATATTCCACACATGTATTATGTTTCCGGTTAATACAATTATAGCATGGAGAATAAACTATTATCATAAACATGAATATGCTAATAAACCATTTTATTATTGCCTCTAGGGCATATTACAGCGGCTATGGCTCAGGCTGAGCTGGATGAGCAGCGCAAGAACATACTCCTGGAGGGTATAGAGGTAGCCCGAGTCAGGAAAGAGTTCGACATCTCTCTCCGTGAGTATAACAAGGCTCATGGTTTTACTCCAGTAGCAAACCCTGTTAGTCGCATGGATGAGGTGCGCACCAGAGGTAGAGACCTCAATGCCGAGATTGATAGAGATGGTAGACCCAAATCTAGTAGAACTGATAGTCATGTGTCGGCCGATAAGCCGAGGTATACTCCTGGCAAGAACCTTAGGGCTGTAGAGGCAGCCGTAGCCGACTTACCTAGCTTATCCGGTGACGCTCGTCGTAGGCAGCAGGACCGGGTAAACGAGTTGGTAGCTATAGCCAATCGTTAGAATGAGGCTTTCCAGAACGCAAACCTGGATGCAGGTGGATCCCGGTACATTCACTCGAATGGTGGTGCCGGTGGAATGTCCAAGGGACAGGCCTCGTCGCCACATGTCGGCAGAAGTCGTGACCGGAGTGTAAACTCTGGTAAAAACAAGTAGCTGCAGACTTATGATCCGGTCTATGCCGGAAAGCAGATAGCCGAGCAAGGCCATGCCAGTCAGGGAGCCCCTGAACCCGCGTAGGGCAGGCAAGGAGCCGGCCGGGTTCACCCGGCAAATCAGGGGCAGCCACCTTGGTATCCGGCACCTAATCCACCTCGGCAACGACATGGTGTTGGGTATGACGAGCAGGCCGCCGACCGATATGACGATGGTTACTTGGCCATGGAGTGGGCCGGGTACACAAGATTCAGAGACCTGGCGTCTGAGGGTGCACTCGGTGCTCGGCTGGGAACTCGACAGCTGCCGGCACATGATGTCCGCAATAAGCTTGACAGAATTTATCTGTCTGAACTTCTGGAGGAGCAAGGCCCACCGGGTCCGGCATGTTTTGGACCCCGGATAATGAAGCAGGCACCGGTGCCAAACTTCCAGCTTCCCCGGGGTGCCAAGACGTATGACAGCAGTACTAAGCCGGAAGATTGGTTGACCGATTATGTCACAACAATGCACATTGCTGGTGGCAGCTGCCGATGGGCAGTGCGGTATGTGCCGCAAATGCTGGAGGGACCAGCCCGAATCTGGTTCAACAACCTGGAGGAGGACAACATTGATTGCTGGCTAGACTTCTCAGATTCTTTCGTCAGCAACTTCTCCAGCACGTACAAGAGGCCAAATCGTCCTCAACAACTGTCCATGTGCTGGCAGAGGGAGGATGAAACTGACCGAGAGTATTTGACCCGGTGGAGTACAATCCGCAACTCCTGTGAGGGAGTCATCGAGTCGCAGGCCATCGCATGGTTTGCACAAGGGTGCCGACATGGTTCCATGTTGTGGTAGAGACTCCGGAGAGAGATGCCGGCCACCTTGGCCGAGACAATCAAGATAGCGGACAGCTATGCCCTGGGTGATCCGACTCAGCCTTTACTGGCCCCGGTTGAAACGGGCAGGAGGTATCCCGCTCAGGATAGGGATAGATCGGGCAGGCGTAGCGATCGCCCGGAATACAGGAAAAGAAGAGATGACAGGCCGGACTACCGATATGGGTCAGACCAGGTCGCCGCTGTTGATCAAGATCAGGTGGATGCCAGCAGTAGGCAACACCAGAAGAACGATGGTCCCTCATGGGGCCAAAACTCAGAGGGAAAAGGCCATGGAATGGAGAGAAGAGGCCATGGAATGGTGAAAGGAAGCCATGGAATGGTGACAGGAAGCAGTGGGATGACGAGCAGAGGTATACCTACGAGATGATGTTGGATGGGCCTTGCAGCTTCCACACTAAGCATCCCAGCAGACCGGCTACCTACACTACCCGGAACTGTAGTTGGTACCAGCGCAAGCCGGCAAGTGTCGGTCCGGTATCTCGACCTGCACCTCTCACGGGTGCAAACACTCAGCCTTTGAACACCCAGTAGAGGCCGGAGAATGTCAACCAGGTGGCCAATGCGGCCAACAACAACAACAACTACAACAACAACACCAACAACAACAACAACAATGCTGGCCCGAGTCGGCAGAACGAGTACCGAGAGCCCCACCAGAGTTTGCTCATCCGATGCGAGTCTTTGGACTCGCTAACTCGGCTTTCATGAGCCAGAGCTCTCTCCTGAACCTGCCCGACAGAGGAGAACTCGTGTCCTTCTAGCTTTTCTTTAAGAAACGTCCTTAACCCGTTAAAAACTAAGTCGGCCATATCTCTCTCAGTTATCACCAAGCTATAACATCGATTTCTAGTGTTTCAAAATCTCTTGATATAATCGAATACCGATTCATCATGCTTCTGCCTAACCGATGTAAGATGGGACAACTTTAACTCGATTTCTCCGACATAGAAGTGCTCATGAAACTTTTGCTCTAGGTGAAACCAAGTGTGTATAGAATTAGGAGCTAAAGCTGAAAACCAAGAAAACGCAACCCCGGTTAACGACAAAGAGAACATGCGAACTTTGATATGATCATGACTAGCCTCGCCTAATTGAGCTAGATATTGACTAATATGCTCCTATGTCGATTTGTTGTTATCCACCCCATTAAACTTAGAAAACTCGGGATCTCTATAGCCAGGGGGGTAAGGTTGTAAATCAAAATACTCGGGATAGGGTTTAGTGTAGCACTAGTAGGAAAAGGGCTATAGCCGCCGGGGCCTCACTGGCGAACAAGAAAACAATGTTCGCCAGCGGTAAATAGCACTGGCGAACATGTATTCATGTTCGCCAGTGGTAAGACAAATTCCACTGGCGAACAAAGCTGTCGGAGAACTGTCCCAAGAACTGGGTGTGTCTCACTAGGTATCAAATAAGGGGCTGAACACGGAATCAAACAACCGTCAACGTGCCTCGGCGACGGTACTCGCAAAGATCGCTGTGGGACGGCACTTCAGAGATGAACACACGATGTTACCCAGGTTCAGGGCCCTCTTGGAGAGGTAAAACCCCTACGTCCTGCCTTCGTTGTATTGCACTTGCTTGGAGAGGTTTTAGTACAAAGAGAGCTTGGCAAGCTTGAGGTGGCTAACAATGGCTATTGCTAACCCTAGATCTGAATCAGAAAACCAACGCTTTGCCCGAACGTGCTCCCCCTCCTTTTATAGGTGTCTCGGACCTCTTTTCCCAAATATCTTGGCGGGAAGGGTTACCACATGGCGAAGAAGGAGGAGGACGGGTGCACGATAAAGATAGAGTCCATGGACGCGGTCCACGGCAGGGAGCGGTGTCACCAAAGATGGAAAAGCCACCGTCCAGCCAGGACGGTGGGCTGGCGCCGCTGAGGTGGGATGTGTCCCACGGTTACGTCGCCCTTGGAGGGTAGCTGCAGACGGTCCCCTTATCACCAAAGTGGCAATTCTTGGAGCTCCTTTGCTTGGTGCAGCGTTGTTGACTGCTTTATACATGAGAACGGCAACTGCGGCGCTGCCGTCACCGCGCGTTGGCGCGCCCGTGGCTCTGCGGAGGGTGCAGAGCCCATGTGCGCTCTGCCGTGGAGGCAGAGCTAGCTTCGTGAGGAAAGTAACCCTCGCGAGGCTGGAGGCCTCGCCGAGCCTTTCGGCTTGGTCGTTGAAGATGCCCTCTCGAGGGGAGGTCCCTCACGAGGGGAAAAGCCCTCGCGAGGAGGAGAGGTCCCTCACGAGGGGAAAAACCCTCGCGAGGCTCGCCAGGCTTGGAGAGCCTGGTCCTTAGCGAAATCTTCTGAAGAATGTTGTGGGCCCTGGCAGGCCGGCCCGTGGTACCCTGGTTTCCACTGTGCCGACAGTAGCCCCCGGGCCCGCGATGGGCACGCCAAAGCCCATGGATGCAGGTGAAGCGTCGGGGGCCCAACGATGCCTGCCGGGGCCGTGACACGTGGGGCGCAGCGGTTGCGCCCGAGGCCACGATCTCCTCGGCTTCAACGGGCGACCCGGTGGGGCCCACCACGTCCCTGGTAACTGGCCAATAAAGCCTGCACGCGCAGATGGCGCCCATCACTTCGTCCATTAGTCCGCCGCACACTTCCCCCAAACACCTCCTTCCCAGAGCTCGCCACCTCCAAGGTCTCCTTCTCCTGCGACCATGGCGCCCAAGAAAGCAACCGATGTCTAGAAGGGCAAGGCCACGATGCAGGCCGGCAAGTCTGCGGCAGCGTCGCGGGGTCCTGAACCCCAGGGGCGCTGCCGAGGTCCCGCGTCCACTCGGCGGCGGTTGAGAAGGTGCGCCACCTGGCGGCCGTGAAGACCAACGAGCTCAGCGCCACAAGCATGGAGCCGGCCGGCAGCAGCAAGTTCTGCGAGGGGTACTACCCCATCTTCCTTCACACTCTCTACGCCGGTCTCGTTCCTCCTTTCTCCAGCTTCCTCATGGGGATTTTGGAGGCATACCAGATCCAACTCCTTCACCTTCATCCCAATTCCATCCTCATCCTCTCCATCTTCGCCTACCTCTACGAGGCGTACGTCGGCATCCGTCCTTCTATGGACCTCTTCCGCAGCTTCTACGCACTCCGGTCCTCCACGCAGAACGAGCGGACCGGGTGCGTCTCCTTCCGTATCGCCGACGCCAGGAGCAAGGACTACATCCCCATCGCGTGGTGCGGTGATAATGCCATCACCAAGGTGTCGAAGAAAGTGGAGGACTTCCGCCAGCGGTGGTTCTTCGTCGACACCAAGACGTCGAACCACCTCCTGGATATACCCGTGGCGCCCCCGAAGAAGTGGGCGCGTTGGGCGAGCGGTGGCTTCGAGGGCCCAAAGCTTGACGCGGTGTACGAGTGCATACGGGGGCTCCGCGAGTCCGGGCTCACCGGCCAAATGGTGGCGAAGGATTTCACGAGGCGCCGCATCGCCCCCCTCCAGTGGCATTCAGAGCCGATGTGGGTGTACACAGGCCGGGGGGATGGGATGCGCCTGTGCACAGACAGCTTCTCTCTGGAGGTGCTGAGCTAGGTCATGGGGGTTCTCTTCGCCACGGCAGCCATCCCATCCCCAGCCGTCGACGATGCCCGGCCGCTCTTCACCTTTGTGGACGAGAGTGTGCGCGAGCACCACAGGCGCCTGCCCAGATTCGACGAATGGGGCATCGTGCCCGAGGGACACCGCGGGCCCTGCAGCAACCCGTGGGCGGCGGAGCTGGAGCAGATGGACGAGTCACCGGAGCCGGACGAGGTTGAGGATTCTGGCGAGGACGAGGCCTCGAGAGGCGCTAACCCCTCTGGCGAGGACGAGGCCTCGAGAGGAGCTAACCCCTCGGGAGGCTCCGCCGGCTCCCCAAGGAGCGTACCGCCTGAGGAGGACCTCCAGGTGATTTCCTCCAGCGGCGACGAGGATGCCTTTCGCGTAGCTCCCTCCCGGCGCACCGCAGAAGAGGAGGAGGAGAGCGGCAGCAAGGGAGGACGCTGCGAGCCCTGCTCCAAGGCTGTCCACGACAGGAACGCCGCAGCCGCGAGGAGGCAGGAGCGCCTCGAGAGGAGGCCAGAGCGAGCAGCCCCCAGCCGCCAAAGGCGAAGAAAAGGGGGTGGAGGATGGACGACGAGTAAGCCTTGGTCCTTCTTCTTTCCCTTAGCATTTTGCTGTCGAAAACCCTCTTGACGGATCTTCTGTTTGTCTTTTTCCTCAGCAACCCTGCGGCGCCGAAGAAGCGACGGCTCCGCAAGCTTGGAGAGACCGTCGACGCCACCGTGGCGACGCCTGCGGCTGACGAGCCGCAGCGTGTGGCTACTCCTCCCGCGGGTGAGCACGACGCGGAGGAGGTGGTTGAAGAGGTGGCGCCGTCGCCAGCTCGGGCCGCCACTCCTCCCGTACTGCAGGAGGCAACGGAGGAGGAGGCGGCGGCCGAGGCCGCACGAGCCTCGGCGAGGCCGGACGAGGAGGAGGAGATTGAAGAGATCATCGTGGAGCCGCCTCCGGAGGGAGAGGCTCCCACAAGAGGGGCTGACGTGCCCGAGGCCGCGGCAGGCGCGGCCACCACGGAAGGGGCAGAAAACTCCCCTAAAGAACAGGAGGCGCCTCCGGAGCCCATGGACGCTGGAGCCGGGGGCGAGAGGACGCCCAGCCCCAGAGGGCTCCTGACGCGGGCGGCGAAGGAGGCGCCCACACGAGCCCCCAGGCCACACCAGAAACGGCTGTGAGCCCGAGGCAGGGTGCCCCGGGTGTCTCGACAAGCGTCGAGGCCTCCACACCCTGCGGCGATGCGGAGACCTTGGCGCTGCGGGAGCCGTGCCGCCACGCGGTTCGCCTCAGCTATGTCTTCAGCCAGGCGCGGCGGACGCTCGACGAGCTGGAGGCGTAGTACGCCAAAGAGGAACTCGCCAGTGTGGAGTAGCAGGCGAGACTCGATGAGGCCTGGGCCCTCCTCCGCGAGAGCGTGGAGAGCTGCCGCCGGCAGGATGCGGCGGCCCTGGCGGCACGCCAAGAGGCCATGCGCTTCGCCAAAGAGACCCGCGACAGCGTGAAGCGGGAGGCGGCGGAGACCATGGAGCAGCTGGATGCCGCACGGGAGGTGCTCGAGGCGGAAACTGCCTCCAAGCGACAGCAGGTTGCAGCCTTGGAGCAAAACTTCATCACACACTCCAAAACTATGGAGGGCAGCTTGAAGGAGCTCCGCGAGAGGCTGGATGCTTGCGAGAAGCAGCTGGCGCAGCACGAGACGGAGCTGACGCGACGCGAGGGAGAGCTCTCCCCCCGCGAGGAGGAACTGCGCGGGCGCGAGGAGTAGGTCCAGCAGCTTGAGGCGGACCAGGCCACCCGCGAGGAGCAGCTGCGGGCTCGCGAGGGCCGGGTGGCCAAGGACGAAGCCTCCTATGCGGAGCGCCTCGAGAAGGCCAACGCCGACTTCGCGGCAAAGCAGAAGAAAACGCAGGAGGAGGCCGACGACAAGGTCAAACTCATCCGCCAAGATCTCTCCAAGGATTATGGTGAGAAGGTCAAGAAGCAGGAGGAGCGCTTCACGACGAAGCGCAATGAGCTCCTGCACCGCATCAAGGGGCTCGAGAAGGAGGAGAAGCAGATGGCTTCCCGCCTTCAGAGCGCCAGGGCCGCCCAGGCCCGCGCGGAAGAGGAGGTTGCCGCCCTGAAGAAGGACCTGAGCGAACTCCACCAGCAGGTGGGGCCGGTTGAGGACCTCGTGGAGGAGGCACGGCGCAACGCGCAGATTGGCCGAACCATGTCACGCCAGCGCCAGCGCATGCTCCAAGACCTGGTGCTCCGTGCGCGCGCCGTTGGGGATCGTCTGGGGGCTGAGGTCCCCTCCTTCGCCACAGGGGGGAACGATGATGAGGCGGGGTACACGTTCTTCTTCGAGCAATTCCTTGCGAAACTTGAAGAGACCGCGAAGGACCTCGACAACCGCGTCATGGAGGAGAGCCGCGATCTCCTCGTCCTCGCCACCTGCTGCATCTTTGCCAACCTGGTGAGGCTCCAGCCTTCCCTCGACCTCGAGGCCGTGACGGCGCCCGTCGACCTCATCAGCCGCGTCACGCTGAGCGACAGGATGCAGAAGGCTGCCGAGGAGTACGCCAAGAAATTCGACCAGGTCAAGGTAGAGGAGGACGAGGACGATGGCGAGGAGGACGCCACAGGGGAGGAGGAAAACGCCGCGGTGGACGGTGTGGGCACCTCAGGAGGCCCGACGGCCTAAGCTCCCTCCTGTAGCTGGATGTGCATGGGAACATATTATCTTAGCATTTTGTTTGCAAACCTTGTAAAGACTTGTTTAATCTTTATTTGAATGCGCTTGTGGATATCCCTCGGGAGGCTTTTATCTTTCCCTTCATGTCTTTTTCGCTCTACGTCTTAGGACCCTCTCTTAGCGCTACACCACCGCCGCTTCGGTATGTGAGAGTCAGGGCTCCACAAGGCCGGGGTGCGCGCGAGGCCTCGAGAGGCGCGATGCTCGGGGCTCCCCTTTAACGCACAGGCAGCCCATGAGGCATAGGAGAGAGAAAAGAGGCTCAAGGGACAAAAACCAGCGAAAGGAAATTTTAACCAAGTGTTTGGACTTAGCTTCGCGAGGCGTTTTTGCCTTGGAGAGGGTGTTGGTTCCCTGATGAGGCGTTTTTGCCTTGGAGAGGGTGTTGGTTCCCTGATGAGGCGTTTTTCTTCCGAGATTGCCTGAGGCTTGTTTTGAACCTGCTTTCCTGCGTTTGGACAGATAGGCATACCCACAAGTAATACATAGCTAGATAACTCATGCGTGCTCGTAGGTTCCTTCATGTGTGTCTCGCGAGGAGAACAGGCACCAAGGTCCTTGGTGAGTTGACGTGCACGGGAGCCGGTCCATGAGTTCAGAGCTCCTTGGGAGTTGACATGCATGAGAGCTGACCCGTGAGTTCAGATCTCGGATTCCTTGGGTTTGAGGCACTGTTGGGATGCTCCCGAGGCACAGGCACCATGGTCAGCCCCCGCTCGCGAGATACATAGGAGGGATCATACGAGCAAGGATGAAAAGCAATAACATAACTGCTTACCGAAGCAACAACATATGCTGGCGCGAAGCGCAAAGGTTCAAAGTGACCTGAAACAGAGGTTCATTACAGTGGCGTGGCCATAAATACAAAATCCGCCATGTCTGGGCATGGGGTTCCACATGGAGTGGCTGAGACTCTCGCGGCCCGAGGCGACGCATGTAGAGAGAGCTCAGAGAGGGCGCCCCAAGGCGGGGGTGGCTTCGAGAGCCTGCGGTCCACCATGGCTGGGCATGGGGATCCACCTCGCCAAGGCATGGTGCTTGAAGAAGTTACCTTGCCGAGGCGTGATGGCTTGGGAGTCTTCTCGAACGGCCCGCGGCAACGTATAGTAGAGAGGGGAGCCCGAAGTTTTTCCTCATGGAGGATGATGGCGCAAGGCTCTCCCTTGATGCAAAAAATTGCTCGTCGAGGATGATCAGGGGTAGAACTTGTGCAGGTGCTGGATGTTCCAGGGGTTGGCGACAGGGATGCCGTCCTCCGTCTCGAGCCGCGCAGAGCCAGGCCTCGCAATGTGCACGACTCTGTAGGGTCCTTCCCACATTGGCAAGAGCTTGTGGAGGCCTGCCCTGGAGAGGATTCTCCTCAGGACAAGGTCTCCTGCTTCGAGAGTGCGCGGGCGGATGTGGTGGCTGTGGTAGCGACGGAGGTCTTGCTGGTACCTTGCCGCTCTCAGGGCCACATTGCGGCGGAGCCCCTCGAGCAGCAGGTCGTTGTTGCGGATCTTCCTCCTTGAAGGCCAAGTCAAAATGCTTGACGACGGTGGTGATGTTGTCGTGGATGCCAAGCTTCTCGAGCATCCGCATGTCCGTGACTCCAGCCTGGAAGGCCGAAATGACCTGCGCGTCGGTGGCGTTGGGGATCTTGTTGCGCACCTGACTGAAGCGCTGGATGTACTTGCGGAGGGTCTCGCCAGGCTTCTGGCGTACGCCGCGGAGGTCGTTGTACGTGAGGCCGTGCTCGTACGTGCCCTTGAAGTTGGCGACGAAGCACCGGCAGAGGTCCTCCTAGGTGTTGATGGACTCGGCGGGGAGGTTCGTGAGCCACGAGGACGCGGAGTCCTTGAGGGCCATGGGGAACCAGTTTGCCATGACTTTGTCGTCGCCCCCTGCGGCCTGGATAGCCAAAGTGTAGAGCTGCAGGAACTCCAGGTGGTTGTTCTTGCCGTCGTAGCGCGGAGGAAGATCCGGCCTGAACTTGACCGGCCAGACGACGCGACGGAGGCTGCGAGTGAACGCAGCCGTCGTGCCGTAGGTGACCGGGCCGCTGGCGAGGGTGGCGCGGAGGTGACGCCCCGCGGTGGCGACGTCCTGGACGGCGCGGTTGTGGCGATCCTGCTGGCGCTCGATGCTCACGCGTGCGTCCTCCGGGGCTCGCTGCACGATTTGGCAGTCATGCGGCGATGACGCATGCGACGCACCGCAGTTGTCGCGAGGAGGAGCCCCGACTGGAGCAGGTTGCGGTGGAATTGGTGGAGCTGGAGCGGGCGCGGGATGACGAGGAGGTGCATGTGGCACGCCGTGCGCCACGTCCCCTGCGCGCGCAGAGAGAACCAGCGAGCGAGATGGTGCAGGAGCGGCGTCGCGAGCCGCGCCGACGAGCTCGAAGAGGCGGTTGAGCCAGGATTCTTGGGCCTCCGGCGTGGGACGGTACCGCAGCAGCTCCTGCGCCATGAGAAGCGCAGTTGCCGGGCTGGGCGCAGGGCGGCCCAGCGAGGAGGCAGCATGGTCCCGCGACGGGTGCAGGGAGGAAGCCTCCTCTTTGCCGTGGTCGTCCTCGGCGTGGTCTTTGTTGTCGTCCTCCGGGTGCTCGATGCGGGGCTCGGGGTCGACGTGGCGCTCCGGAGCAGCACTTCCGCGCGGGCGGCCACGCGGGTTGCCAGCGGGAGCAGTGGCGGTGCTGGCCATCCGGCGAGCGAGACGTTCGGCGCGAGAGCCGGCCATAGCGGTGTCGAGGTTGAAGACGCGCCTCAGCCCCCTACCTGGCGTGCCAAAGCCCTACCTGGCGTTTACTAAGCGGAAACTCGTAGGTTCAACCCCTACCTGGTGCGCCAAATGTCGGAGAACTGTCCCAGGAACTGGGTGTGTCTCACTAGGTATCGAGTAAGGGGCTGAAGACGGAATCAAACAACCCTCAACGTGCCTCGGCGACGGTGCTCACAGAGATCGCTGTGGGACGGCACTGTAGAGATGAACACACGATGTTACCCAGGTTCAGGGCCCTCTTGGAGAGGTAAAACCCCTACGTCCTGCCTTGGTTGTGTTGCACTTGCTTGGACAGGTTTTAGTACAAAGAGAGCTTGCCGAGCTTGAGGTGGCTAACAATGGCTATTGCTAACCCTAGATCTGAATCAGAAAACCAATGCTTTGCCCGAACATGCTCCCCCTCCTTTTATAGGTGTCTCGGACCTCTTTTCCCAAATATCTTGGCGGGAATGGTTACCACATGGCGACGAAGGAGGAGGACGGGTGCACGATAAAGGTAGAGTCCATGGACGCGGTCCACGGTAGGGAGCGGTGTCACCAAAGCTGGAAATGCCACCGTCCAGCCAGGATGGTAGGCTAGTGCCGCTGAGGTGGGATGTGTCCCACGGTGACGTCGCCCTCGGAGGGTAGCTGCAGACGGTCCCCTTATCACCAAAGTGGCAATTCTTGGAGCTCCTTTGCTTGGTGCAGCGTTGTTGACTTCTTTATACACGAGAATGGCAACTGCGGCGCTGCCGTAACCGTGCGCTAGCGCGGTCGTCACCGCGCGCTGGCGCGCCCGTGGCTCTGTGGACGATGCAGAGCCCATGTGCGCTCTGCCGCGGAGGCAGAGCTAGCTTCGTGAGGAAAGTAACCCTCGCGAGGCTGGAGGCCTCGCCAAGCCTTTCGGCTTGGTCCTTGAAGATGCCCTCTCGAGGAGGAGAGGTCCCTCGCGAGGGGAAAACCCTCGCGAGGCTCGCCAGGCTTGGAGAGCCTGGTCCTTAGCGAAATCTTCCGAAGAATGTTATGGTCCCTGGCAGGCCGGCCCGTGTTACCCTGGTTTCCACTGTGCCGACAAAAGCTCCCAACGCGCCAGTGGTAAGCGCGGGTTCGGGCAACCGTAACGGCGCCACCTACCACTGGCGAACTATCTTAGCTGTTCGCCAGCGGTAAGTTAAGTATCACTTGCGAACCATAGATATGGTTCGCCAGCGGTAGGTAGTACTACATAGCGCGCGCGGACCGGCCGGTCGAGCTCTCTCATCCCCACCTAATTTTCCACTCGTTAGGGCACCATCGACGTACTGCCGCCACCGCCGCCATTGTCGACTCCCGCGGCCCGCGCGCACCGCCACCGCCGTGCGGACCGGCTGCCGCCACCGCCGCCAGCCCTCCTCTCTCCGTCGTCGCCGCCGCCGCCAGCCCTCCTGTCCCCATCGCCAGGTAACCCGCCGCTCTGCGCATTCGAGCTGCCATCTCCGTCCTGCCACTGATGGGTGCGCCGACGGCCGGCGGCCGGCCGGAAGGCCACATGCCACCGCGGCTCTCCGCCCCTGCTGCAGCGCCTGGGTAGTAGGGATTAGGGTCTAGGGGAGGCACGATCCAAGATCACCGGAGAGAGCAATGCATATGAGATTTGGGGATGGTCCGTTTCACACAGTCCATTATGGGAAAGAAATATGGCAGATGAGATTATTGACGTAGTGGGCTGATCCCTGGGCTCCTAATTTCTAGTATTGTATTTAGGAGTATTTATTTGCTGACGTCGTTGCGGAATTTGTGGCGGAATTTCCCCTCCTTCAAATACAAGAAACCAGTCGACCGAAAATTCTAGACTAATATTCTGGGAAACATTAGTGAGATCTTTCTCTTCGTGGTACCTATCGTATCGGCTTGTTGACCCCATTTTGTTTGGATCCCAACCCACATTTCGAATTCGTGTTCCGGAGATGTATACCCCTCGTCGAACCTCATTCCCCAGGGTGGCGATCCGCGACCGTTCGAATCCTCCCCTCAAGCAGCCAAAACATATGTGTTGTTGCTTCATGTGTAAATCTCTGATGAACATTTGATTTGTTTGAACTGCAGAAATCCTTGGACAATCGGTAGCAGCACCTTTGGCCGCCGACCGGAGGTATGGACTTCCTATCCCCTGCTCCTAGTTTGACGTGTGCCTAGTGTGACATGATATTCTGATACATATGTGTGTTGTTGTTGCTTCATGTGAATGTTTGAAGTTGAATTATGAAATCTGATATGAATGGTTGCTTCATTTTTTTCTCTTTTTCTTCGATAGCCGATGATTAAAATGTTGTGGCACTAGGTGGTAGGCCTGCAGGTCTTGTGAGCCTTGTGATATGCACAAGTACCAAGTCTTGTGAATCATACTTGGCTCACAAGATCCTGCAGGTCTACTTGTGTGTCCGACCTAAGTATGAGGCGCAAAATCTAAGTCATTTTTATTTTTTTGTCTATTTCTTCGAAAGCCGATGATTAAAAACGTTGTGGCATTATCTGGTAACCCTGAAGGTCTGCGGAGCCTTGTGATATGCACAACACAACTAGGACACTAGCTATAGGTGGAAGTTATTTTTGTGGCGCACCAAAGCTGCCATGCGCCACTGCTAATATTCTGTGGCGCACCATCTGGGATGCGCCACAGAAATATGAGGTTTTCTGTGGCGCATGCCTGTCCAGTGCGCCACTAAATTAGCACTTTCTGTGGCGCACTTACTACCATGCGCCACAGAAAACATGTGGGCCCCACCACCAACGGCTGGATGTCATCCTACCACACAATTTCTGTGGCGCATGGACCTGGATGCGCCACAAAAATATGTGTTTCTGTGGCGCATCTGGAAACATGCGCCACAGAAATATGTGTGGGCCCCGGCAAAAAAAATTGAGGTAGCCATTTCTGTGGCGCATGTAGGAGATCACTTTCTGTGGCGCATCCACGAAGATGCGCCACAGAATGGCTATGCAGAAATTAATACAAAAAGTGCAGAAATTAATACACACACATTTTAAAGGAATTCAAGACTTTTTTGTGTATTAAAATATGTGTGGTCTAGCTACTATATATTATATATCATGTGTGTGTGAGAGACAAGAATATATTCGTCTACTAACAATTGTGTATAACCAAAAATGTTTTTTCTTTCAATATAACCAAAAATGTTTTTTTAAAGAATAACAAATGTGTTTAATATTTTTGTGTAAATTTAAACATAGAACACAAACACATTTTAAAGAAATTAAAGACTTTTTTGTGTATTAAAATATGTGTGGTCTAGCTACTATATATTATATACCATGTGTGTGTGAGAGAGAGACAAGAATATATATATACCATGAATAAAATATGTGTGGTCTACTAACACATATGTGTGTATTCTTTCTTTAAATTTAACCAAAAAAATTTGAAAAGAAAAAATATCTTTAAAAAGAATAATAAATATTTGTGTGTTCTTTCTTTAAATTTAACCCAAAAAAATTTAAATGAATTTTTTTCTTTCAATATAACCAAAAATGTTTTTTTAAAGAATAACAAATGTGTTTGTGTTTGTGTTCTATATTTCAATTTAAGCAAAAATATATTTTTGTATAAATTTAAATATAGAACACAAACACATTTTAAAGAAATTAAAGACTTTTTTGTGTATTAAAATATGTGTGGTCTAGCTACTATATATTATATACCATGTTTGAGAGACAAAAATATATATATATATATACCATGAATAAAATATGTGTGGTCTACTAACACATATGTGTGTGTTCTTTCTTTAAATTTAACCAAAAAAATTTTGAAGAAAAAAAATATCTTTAAAAAGAATAACAAATATGTGTGTCTTCTTTCTTTAAATTTAACCAAAAAAAATTTTGAAAAGAAAAAATATCTTTAAAAAGAATAACAAATATGTGTGTGTTCTTTCTTTAAATTTAACCAAAAAAATTCTTTAAAAAGAACAACAAATATGTGTGTGTTCTTTCTTTAAATTTAACCAAAACTTTATTTTTTTTAAAGAAAAAAATATCACGCATTTCTGTGGCGCACCCCTCTAGCGGTGCGCCACAGAATCCTACCTTTCTGTGGCGCCCCCTTCCCACGGTGCGCCACAGAATTCTGTCGCGCCCACTTACATGTGGGTCCACCAGCGCGCCTCCCTCGCTTCGCGAAAACGGCCAAGGTCCCAAATTTTCGCGCACGCGCTCGAGACGACCACCACCGCGTCCTCGCCGCCGGCAGCTCCCGCCCGCGCGCTCGATGACCACCACGTCCTCACCGCCACTCCACCGCGCTCGACCCGCCCCGCCACTAACGGCCAGGAGCACCTCCACCGCACGCTCGGCCCCCGCGTGGCGCCGCCGACGAGGACCTCCCACCCTCGCACCTCCCTTCCCTCCATACCAGCGACGACCTCTACACCGCGCTCGACAACCTCCCCTCCCTCCCCTCCCCGAGGTGCTTCCCCTTTCCCCCTCCTCCCTCCCCTACCGAACTGCTGCACCCAAGGTGTTTGTAGAAATTCCCCTACCAAACTGTTGCATCCAAGTTGTTTTGTTGTTTGATTTCTGTTGTTGATTGCTATTAGCCTTGCTGATAATTGCTTTTAGTGCTGGTTGCTGTTACTTGAGATGAAAAAATTGAGATGAAAAAAATAAACAACCAAGGTGCTATGATGATGTTAGTTGCTGTTAGTATAAACAACCAGCTTACAGTCCTGTTAGTATAAACAACCAAGGTGCTATGATGATGTTAGTTGATGTTAGTTGCTGTTAGTTGATGTTAGGTGCTATGATGATGATGTTAGTTGTTGTTAGTATAAACAACCTGTTAGTTGCTGTTAGTATAAACAACCAGCTTACAGTCCATATTTCAATAAATATGGGCAGAATTTGGGCTATGATGATGCTGTGATGCTCTAGTGCTACTGTGGTGATGTTGTGATGCTCCTCTACCTATGATGATGCAATGTGCAAAATATATCGTGATAAAAAATTTGCTAAGTGTTAAATGGTCACTGTTTAAACATACCTTTAAAACTGAAGTGAATTAAGGTGCTAGAAATTTTCAAAAAACTAATTTTGAGCTTTATCATGATGTAATAATGTAATCCAATAGATCCATGAAGGTACATTGTAAATAGGATCAAGATTTCATAATTTTTTAAGCCTCCAAAGTTGGTACTTTTTAACTGTCTTGAAGATGCATTTTTAGTTGGAATTGGATTTTAGTAATAACATTTTTAGTTGTAAATAGTATCCATAGTTTTGCATTGGTTCATGCATTTTTAATTAACTAATGCATTATTTTGCCGTATGCAGGAAATTTGGAAGAAGCTCTGCGTTCTTTCAGGTGAGATGTGGATGTGGCGACTTCATGCTTTCGAAATGCTCCAAAGTTGGTACTTTGGAGCATGTGTTATGTGCTACCACGACCATCGTGTCGTGGTTGTTTGTGCTCCGACCATCATGTCGTGGAGATTGTTGTGGTTGTTTGTGCTCCGACCATCGTGTCGTGGAGATGCCGGCCGGAGATGTGGATTTTTTGTGAAATGCTTGCAGGTACCCCGAGAGGCCCTTGAGATTGCCGGAATGTTGATTAACTTCCGTTCCGTCAAATTCGGGTACTCCATATGTCCCTTTTTTAGCAAAGGTCATGCCGAAATTTTTCGTGAATTTTGGCATGACTGCTAAAAAAGGGACATATGTGGTATTGCGACTAATGCATGGGCCGGGGTATCCTAGTACTTAATTAATTGATTTTTTTCTTATATTTCTGTTGTACTAACTTTTTGCCTTTTTTTAATTAAGTGCAAACATGTCGGACTCCGCGGGCCCTTCTAAGAAGATGAGCGTCGAAGAAATAGCTAGAGACGCCAACAAGTCGTTCTGGGAAGCGTCCCAAGAGTTGGAGGAGGCCGCCGCCGCTGGAGCTTCTAGTGGCGACCGTGCCGACGAGGAGCAAGACGCCCTGGAGGGCGACGACGCCGAAACCACCGATGGAGCTGCTAGTGGCGGCCATGAGGATGACACCACCACCACCGATGGCGGCGACCACACGGATGGTGGTGTCGACCCGACCGCTCCGAAGCAGAAGAAGGAAAGGAGGAATAGGACACCTCAAGTGCTCGCCAACGTCACAGACCATTTCACCGAGGTCACGCCAAGTGGCCTACCAGTGGCGCCTAAGGCCACTGCCAAAGGGTGCATCCTCCGGGAAAGCGTGTCCATCAACACGAAGGACATCAGAAGCACGGCCAATAAGGCTTTGCGCGACGTCCTCCTCCAGAAGCTTCACCAACGGTACACGTTCCCGGAGCCGTTCAACAAAAAGGTGGACAGTTTAGCCATCTCAAAGATGAGCACCGCCTTGAGCAGCTGGAAACACCGGGTGAAGCGGAAGATTGAGAGGGGTCTCAGCTGGGAGGAGATAAAAGCCAAAGAGCCGATGCTCAACCAAGAAGAGTTCGAGGAATTCAAGTTGTCCTTAAGAACCGAGGAGGTTAAAAAATGGACCAAGTGGGGGAAGGACATGCGGGAGCAGAACATAGGTAACCACCGTTGTGGAAGCGGCGGTTACCGAGGAAAGAAGCCCATTTGGGACAAGGAGGATGCCGAGTACGCACGTCTCGGAAAAGAGAACCCGTGGGAAAAAATCACGGACGAGCAGACGAGGTTCTTTGTCCAGTCCCGCTACTATCTGGACAAGACCACGGGGGAATTTGTTACCGACAATACCACCGTGAAGGATTTTGAGAAGTATCTAGTAAGGAATTTAATTACCGCGGATATCTCAAAGTCCATTGCGTTGATCTAGTTAGATAACGAAGCCAAATATCTAAATTAATGCCTAATTTGTCTGCAGGAGGCAGAGTTGAAGGCTGACGCTAAGGCCGGCGGCCCGTCGTCCCAGGGGTCGACGGAGCCGTGGGACACAACTTTCAACAGGGCGACGAACGCCTACAAGGGTAGGCCCCTGTCGATGCCGCCGACGTCAGCTGGCCGTGTGTCCGGCTTCGGTACGAGCATGAAGTTCATCAACTACTACCACTCGGACGCCGAGACGAAAAAGGAGAGGAGGAGGCCAAGTAAGGATAAAGCCGAGGTTGTGGAGCTAAGAAAGAAGGTGGAGACACTGGAGAATCAAAAAGTGGACTCCACCACGGTTGAGCGGTTAGTGGACGAGAGGCTGAAAAATTTCTTACCCCCTGGGTTGGTGGAGGGGTTAGCTGCTTGGAATGCGGCTGGTCGACAGGGGCCGATATACGTGCCCAGCGTCAGCGGCAGCAACTCCATCATGAACCAAAACGTGTCGCCGGACCTGACGACCCCACAGCCCAACGCAACGACGCCCCCTACCACGAAAGATATCGAGCCGCAGCCAGCGGCGGCTGTTCTTCATAATGCAACCGAGCGGCCGGAGAATGATAGGCCGGCCGCCGGCACCGGCGCCCTTGTCTCGACAGTTGCCGAGCTCGACGCCATCACCCAGGTAACTAATTAGTTAGTCCGCAGAATCTTCTATAACTATGCCTATGATGACTGCCATCTCATGATGTCCAACATGTTTGGACTCAGGACATGCCTTGCATACTACTGCATAGGTTGGTGCCCGGCGGCGAGTTGAAGGACTGTGCTCAGGGCACTGTCGTACAACCAATGAGCCGCGATATGCACCACAGTAAAATGGACGAGGACGTGATGAGGGTCCGGTTGGTTACGATAGTGCCTGAGTTTCATGACGTCGAGCCCCCTATTCAACCTCCGGGAGCCGACGAGGATCACATGGTCCTTAAAGATTGTATCAAGTGGCCGATGAAATGGCCGAAGACCCAGATTCATCTTGGGACTGGTCTTCTAGGGTTAAGGCGCACCACCGGCGCCACCTCGAGGCCCCCGATCGTTCGGCCCTCCTCGAAGCCTGCAACCATCACCGCCACCCAGAAGGAACCGACGGTCGTCGCCACCAGCAGTCACCACCAAAAACTGTTGGGAGCGCCTATACCGCAACCATTCAAAGGCGCTTCCAATGCACCACAACTTGATGCCAACGACGACGATGGTGATGATGTCGACGTCGAGGGCTACCTCAACACTGGCGCCAGCTTGGACATGTACATGCCTCCTATGGATGAAGAACCCTTCCGCGCTCAAGGCGATCAAGCTGCTCGTCCCAGTACATGCACGCAGCGCCTGGACTTCCAGGGTTTATCTCAAGACACGCCTCCGGAGGCTGGCGATAAACCTCCATGCAAATTACCGTCTACCATTTTCAGCCCTGGTACACTACGTAAGACGGTTTTCCCGGAGTCCGCACCCCGACCACCCTCACCATCCCCGGAGATGAAGAAGAAGAACAAGAAGAGAAAGTGGGGGCCAGGCGCCTCTGCGAGCCAGCCAGCTCCTAAGACTATCCGGGGTCATGAAGACACGGTATCACCCCGTGCGGTTGTTGGCTTGACCCTGGTTCATGAAGCTGGTAAAGCGATACTGCCTCCGGAGCTGCTCTGCCTTGCACATGGATCCATGCACGCTTTGCATGAATCTATCTTGGTGCTAGAGCGCCTCCTTCTTCAAGACAAGGAGCCAAATTACCCGGTGTTCACGGTTAGGGTGCCAAAGGACTTGGACTTCATCTATGATGCCCCCGCGAATCCGTTCTTCATCGCGTACGAGGACGTCTTCAATCTCTTTCACTCTAGACGGCTGGACTATAACTTGGTCCGCCTATACGCGCTCGATATGTCGATGAAGATCAAGAGAGATAATACCCAGTCCGTCGCGGTAGCGGATCCCTACTATATGCGTGACTGCCAGCTGGTGGAAGGATCAGTGACACGGACCAAGGCGACAGAGTACCTCGGGAGTTTCATGCTGACCAACAAGAGGAAGAACAACGTTCTTCTGCCTTTCTTTCCCGAGTAAGTACACATTCGCTCGCCGCCGTCGTAACTTATGCTTTCTTGTAGATTTGTTCCATTGCTGATCCTTTCCAACATTTCGTTTCAATTGTGTTGAGCAGGAACAAGTACTGCACACTCGTCGTCCTGAACCCGAGGTGGTCCAGTGCCACTTATCTCGACTCGGGGAGTTTGGATATGAAGAAAGACTACACCAAGATAAAGGGTGTTCTTGATGAGGCTCTCGAGGGCTACGCCAAAAAGGGAGGCCCCTTCGAAAAGAAGCAACAAGTTTTCAGCAATGACGGCACACACCGGTTCAAGCATGTGACCGAGTTCTGCTGCGTGAAGCAGAAGTCTGGCAGCGTGAAGGAGGCCTTCTACGCCCTCCATCACCTTAAAGGGTTTGTCCGGGATGCTGAGAAATTGAAGTTGCCATCTAGCCTCCAAGAATGGACCAAATGTGCGGGGGATATCACCGATGCCGGTCTTAGAGAAGACTTCCATCGCATCCAGGTGCAGTTATCAAAAATCATCGTCGAAGATGTCACCAATCATCGGGGGTCCTTACACAACGTCAGAGGTAGCAATAAGTGCTTCTTTATTTTCTTTATTATAGACTTGTCCACTTAGATTTGTATTATTAATCAATATATTTATATCCCAATCCATCTCCAGGGTTGCCTAAGAGGGAGATTGAAGAAATCCTAGAGGCTCAGCAGGACACCAGGACGTGGACGACGAAAGAGGGATGCAAACCGTTCCCGGCGCCGACGAAGAATAAGGATCCATGATCGTCCTCCCCGCTCTTCCTCACCATCATCACGGATCCTAGTGCAGGCGGTGTGACCTATTCATTTGTAATGTGAAACAATGTTAAAATTTTGGCACTTGTAATTATTGTGTGACACGATGAACTTTTGTATCATACTTGTATAAAAATTGTGTATCTCGGGCTCTAAGTAATGTGATATACCTGTATTTTCTATAATATATACATGTATTTCCTGTTTCCTATAATATACATGTATTTCCTGTAATGTGATATATCTGTATTTTCTGTAATATACCTGTATTTATACAGCAGGTAGCAGAAAATTGAAAATACATTTATATTATTCTGTGGCGCATCTTTTTAGTTTTCTGTGGCGCATGGAGTTCTGTGGCGCATGGAGGACAGATGCGCCACAGATATAATTCTGTGGCGCACCGTTGCTGGTGCGCCATAGAATCTTGGTATTTCTGTGGCGCACCGTGGGGGTGCGCCACAGAATTACATTTTAGTGGCGATATTTCTATGGCGCATCCCACCATTTCCTGGATGCGCCACAGAAACCCTATTTTGGTGCGCCACAGATGACCTGTTCCCTAGTAGTGCAAGTACAAGTCCTGTGCATCCTACTTGGCTCCGCCAATCCTTCAGGGCTACTAATAATTGTGTGTCCGACCTAAGTATGAGGCGCAAAATCTAAGTCATTTTTATTTTGTTTTGTCTGTTTCTTCGAAAGCCGATGATTAAAATGTTGTGGCACTAGGTTGTAGGCCTGCAGGTCTTGTGAGCCTTGTGATATGCACAAGTACCAAGTCTTGTGCATCATACTTGGCTCACAAGATCCTGCAGGTCTACTTGTGTGTCCGACCTAAGTATGAGGCGCAAAATCTAAGTCATTTTTATTTTGTTTTGTCTGTTTCTTTGAAAGCAGATGATTAAAAATGTTGTGGCACTATGTGGTAACCCTGAAGGTCTGCGGAACCTTGTGATATGCACAAGTACAAGTCCTGTGCATCCTACTTGGCTCCGCCGATCCTTCAGGGCTACTAATAATTGTGTGTCCTACCTAAGTATGAGGCGCAAAATCTAAGTCATTTTTATTTTGTTTTGTCTGTTTCTTCGAAAGCCGATGATTAAAATGTTGTGGCACTAGGTTGTAGGCCTGCAGGTCTTGTGAGCCTTGTGATATGCACAAGTACCAAGTCTTGTGCATCATACTTGGCTCACAAGATCCTGCAGGTCTACTTGTGTGTCCGACCTAAGTATGAGGCGTAAAATCTAAATCATTTTTATTTTGTTTTGTCTGTTTCTTCGAAAGCCGATGATTAAAATGTTGTGGCACTAGGTTGTAGGCCTGCAGGTCTTGTGAGCCTTGTGATATGCACAAGTACCAAGTCTTGTGCATCATACTTGGCTCACGAGATCCTGCAGGTCTACTTGTGTGTCCGACCTAAGTATGAGGCGCAAAATCTAAGTCATTTTTATTTTGTTTTGTCTTTTTCTTCTAAGCCGATGATTAAAATGTTGTGACATTGTATGATTCAGGGAGGAGCTAGTGAACATTGTGATATGCACAAATAAACATTTTGTGCATCCTACTTTGTTCACTAGCTGTATATATATAGCTGTAATACAGTGTCACAAATAAACATTTTGCTGTATATATATAGCTGTAATACATTTCTGCTTTTATTTTAAAAGCAGAAATATATATTACTGGCGAACAGGTTCTTGTTCGCCAGTGGTAAGGGTCAATCGCTGGCGAACATGTAACTGGTTCGCCAGTGGTATCTCACTTACTGCTGGCGAACATTCGCCAGTGGTAAGCTATTACCACTAGCGATAGTACCGCTAGCGAACCACCAGTTCGCCAGCGGTAGCCGAATTTGGTTCGCCAGTGGTAGGTTTTTTCCTACTAGTGTAGGTTCTAGGTTTCAGCCTAACCCCGATCTTGTCATATGCTATCTGTTCCAATTTCTTATTTAATTCTACTACTAAATCGTCCATATTGGCCGATTGACTCGGACCAGGAGCAGAATTGGTCGCAGGGTCGGGTTGCATCCAAGGAGCCGAATTTGGATTCGGCATTGACTCGCGGCCCGGAAATTGCACCGCTGGTCCCGTCTAAACTGCCGGGTAGGGTGAACTTCGGATCGGAGTCGGACAAGGTAATGCGCTAACAACCCGGTTTTTCCTGCTCGGGTTCATCGGTTGTGTGTCCGATGTTTGGCCTTGAATGGTGTTTTTCTTAGCCCCCTCATGTTCCAACATAGCATTATAAACAGTATTCATACCCTGTGAAACATGATACTGGATCTCAGCTAATTGTTCAGAAGAAAAGACACTGTTACTTACACCAGGTGTATCGGTGCCAACGTTCAGAGGTACATATTCCGGCTCCTTGATCGGCGCGGTTACACCTTGCCGATCTAACTTGAAGCTGGCCAAATACAACTCCTCGTCTTCCTGCTCCCGCTTGAGTCGCAGTGCCTCGAACTCCTCGCTTCTCTTCTTCTTCCACTCATCCAGGCCTTGGCGTTGTGCCTCCGACAAGTCCTTGAGAGTAGGCTTGATGATGTTGTCGGTGGTGATGCCGGACAGATCTGTAGCCTTAGAACCGGTCATTGTTGCCTGATTTAGGTTAGAAATCTTCCCCAGTGGAGTCACCAAAAAGTGTGTTGCGATAAAAACGCGTCACACGAACACGTCCTCGTGTACCCACGGAGACGAGGGAGGTACTCCGCAACTCGCCCCGCGGGAGGCCGACTGGTAGCACGATACGCAAGACAACAAGCCGGCGCTTTTAGAACCATATGCCCCAGCCCCTCGGGAGGGACCCCGTCGGAGGAAGCCGGGGACGATTGGCTGAGTTAAGCCGGATTTGACCGCTCTCAACTCGATTGTCGATATTCAATGAACTCGTGCGAAGTCGCCGAATAACGGAAGCAGGAACAAGGGTTTGAGGGTAAAAAGTAGGGGTTGTATTGATTGTCGATTGTTTGCTTAATTTCAATCGGCCGTCACCTCCTACATATATATAGTGAGGCAGCTGGACTTTCCATACAAGCAATTGTACTTCTACATGGATTACAACTCGTGAAAATAGGTCGGTTTCTACTTCTAAGCTAGGTAAGACTCCCGGTCGGGTTCGTGCTGGACATCTCCGATCCTTGGAAAGTCACCCTTTGTCTTCCGGGTTGAACCCAAACTCCTTCTGGCGCCACCGACTTCTGTTTTGGGCTTTGGCAAGTATTAAACTTCCTCACGTCCGGCTCCTCCGATGCGGCTTCTGGAATCTTCAGGAATCTTCGAGTCTAACCTGCACCGGGTCCCAGGTTCTGCCTGCAACCGAGTCAACTTCTGCCGGGTCATCATCCCAGGTCCTCTCCGAGTTATCTATTTCCTTTCGAGTGAGCTTGAACTGGTGACCCGATTTCTGACTAAATCGGGTTGATTTCCGCCAGGTTGACTTCTGCCGGGTCTTCATTTTCTTGAATGAACTTGAACCCGGGCTGTGGCTAAGCCGAGTTCAGGCTAACCCGGGTTGGCTCCTGCCGGGTCGCCACCGAGTCACCATTTCCTTCTGTATGAGCTTGAACCCGGGACCTACCAAAAACGGGTGCTAACACATATGAACTGAATGCATTGATCCAAAACAAAGGTTCATTGAATGAAACAAACAATGATTAACTAGGTGTAACATCTAAGCAAGAATTTACTCGAAAAGAGTACTTTGGAGATTTAAAAGTATAATACTTGACAATGATTGATATCTCACAAAGCAATATTAGTTCAATAAAGGAGTTTGGCCAACACAAAGGAAGATTTAAGTTTTCAGCAAGGAGCTTCAACTCGCAACTTGTTTATCTCAAGATAAAGTCAATACAAAGTTTTCACAGTTAGACACAAAGATAACATGAAGTAAAACATGAACCAAAGTTGACACCAAGTGATTGCTTGAGAGAGTTAAGAAGGAAGAGGAAGACTGAATCAACATAAAATTAAAAGAAAGGCTCTTCGCAGAGGGAAGCAGGGATTAATCATGTGCTAGAGCTTTTGATTTTTTTGATTTTTTTTTGACAGAAGTAAAACAGTTTTGAGATATGCATGCTTTCGTCAACGACTTCACAGTAAAGAAACTAGCTAGTCCCCCATTTCAAGCAAGGCTTTTAGACTTTTGAGAGCGGCTCGTTTTAGAGGAACGAGTACATTCCTCTTTCTCCTTTGTTAGATCGGCGTACCATGCTGAATGGATACACACTTTTAGGAGGCATGCAAATTCTGTTCCGGGTCCTGGACCATCCACAAATGCTACTGTTTGGAGAGTGTTATGGAAACTTCAAATTCCACGTAAAGTTCAGGTTTTTGGGTGGAGGGCATTGCACGGAATTATCCCGCTAAAATGTATTCTTGCTAATAGGCATATTGGAACTTCTGGGGAGTGTCCGATTTGCCACCTTGCTGCGGAGGATGTGAAGCACATCTTTTTCCAATGTCAACCGGCGACTGAACTATGGAGGAAGCTGGGTATTTTGGAAAAAAAATCAGCATTTGCCCAATATGAAAGATCGGGTTCGGTTATTATTGAAGAAATTCTTAACCAAGATGATTCTACTCTATCTATTATGCCAAGTGTGGGTTTTAAAGAAGTGGTACTAATTGGTTGTTGGTACTTATGGTGGATCCGAAGACAGGTAACACATAACGAACGAATACCGCTTGTTACCAGATGGCATGTTTCTGTTCTAGCTATTGCAAGTAACCACAAGAAGGCTTCAGCCCCGAGCATTGCTAATGCTATTAAAAGGTGGGAAAAACTAGATCCGAAATGGGTGAAACTAAATGTTGATGCTGCTTTTCATATGGATGTGGGAGCAGGTGCCACGGGTGCTATTCTGCGGGACGATCGAGGGAATTTTATTGCAGCTCAGGGTATTTATATAGAGAGGGGAGCGGATGTTATTTCTATGGAGGCAAGAGCAATGAGAGATGGGTTGCTCCTTGCTAATTCTCTTGGTTTTCATAATATTCAAGCAGAGACGGATTCAGTTGACGTAAGCAATTTTTGCTCCGGCCAAAGTCAATGGTGGGACTCAGCGGCGGCAATTTTTGCAGAATGTGTGGATTTATCTTCGATGATTGGGAATGTCAAGTTTATGCATTGCCCACGAGTTGCTAATACTGTGGCCCATGATTTAGCTAGACACTCTTTTGCTAGTAAGTTTTCATGTAATTGGGTCGATGAACCCCCTGATTTTATCCTTGACAATCTTGTAAACGATGTAACAGTTGTGGGAGTTTGAAGCAGCAAGTTTCAGACGCACTCTTTTCCTTACCAGGGTACCTAAGGGGACTGGAAGGTTTTTAATGAGGCGGCTTGCTAGCTTAATATATTATATTTTAAATTCAAAAAAAAACCAACGATTTAACTGATTTCTCAGGCTTTCATTGTGCGGAGGAGAATGGTGAGTTATATTTATATTTTTCTTAAGCCACTATCGGGTAAATTCAAGTGAGGACGTGAACCATCAACACCAGGTGAAAGGGGGGAAATGACCTTGCTTGTCACAGGTTATATCTAACTTCTACTGCTTCCTCATGAGCTTAAAAATAGAGGCACAAAAAGGAGAATTTTGAAAGTTTTAAAGATAGTACATGAAAATTTTACTTGGAGTGGCAAGGAAATACCACATGTAGGTAGGTATGGTGGACACAAATGACAAAGATATTTGGCTCAGGTATTGGATGCACGAGAAGTATTCCCTCTTAGTACGGAATTTTTAGGCTTAGCAGGATATCAAGCAAACACATAACATCAACTTGGTTCAATGAATGAGTACAGATATACATCATGCATAACCGCTGGACTTCACACCGTCTAACTTGTTTGCCAAACCAACTCTTTGCAAAAAGAATATCTAGACTTTGAGAGCTACCAAGCAGGACAAGCACCACAATTTTAAACCCTTACGGTAGTTCTTTACTAATCTATTCTTACTAGATGATCCACAAGTTTAAGTATTAATCTACTTCATATCTCTAAACAATTGACAAGTATCAAAGATTCAAGACAACGGTCTACAAGATGTTGCAAGCACTTTTCACACTTCCTACATGATAATTTCTATTCAACCAACCACCAATCAACTTATTTGAAACAAAACAAAAAGGGTGAAGCAACAAGAGCAAAACTTCCTAACTACAAAAGCTAACAGCTCTGAACAAGAGATGCTTGAAAACAAGAGCTAAAAGCATAAATAACAAAGGCTAAACACTCAACACATATAAGTGAAGAACAGGAGTGTATAATGAAAAAGCGGAGCGTGTCTCTCTGCCAAACAAGCATGCATGGATCCAAATTATTGCAAGGACCACTAAACATAAACAAACTGAAAGTAAAAACAAACTGACGCTCCAAGAACAACACATAATGTGTAAAGGAATAAAAATATAGTACCATGAGAGAAACCGCTGATTGTTGGCATCCCCAAGCTTAGACGCTTGTAACTTCTTGAATATTTCAGAGGAGGGTCCATGGGGAGCCTCCCCAAGCTTAGGCTTTTATTCCTTCTTGATCTTCCTTCATCACCTTGCACTTGGATAATTGAAAACTTCCTTCACACAAAACTTATAGCAACTTCATTAGAGGGGTTAGTCCATAAAAACAATATCTTCCTTCAGTTCCAAAGCACATATCATGAACTTATTTTTTAAAACATTAAATACTGTCACAAAGGTCTAAGTAAAACTCTAGCTTTGAAAAAGCTTCACTTTGCCCGTGAAAGAAGCAATGCAAAACTAAGGACAGAATCTGTCAAAAACAGAATAGACTGTAAAGATAAAAAATTTCGGGGCACTTCTAGACCATGATGATCGGTGCTGGTAGCATTGGGTTGTGCCCCTGATACGTGTCAAACGTATCTATAATTTTTGATTGATCCATGCTAGTTTTGTGATGTTGTCACATGTTTTTACTATCATATTACATCATTTTTATGCATTTTGTCGGACTAACCTATTGACAAGATGCCCAGTGCCAGTTCTCTCTTTTTGTCATGTTTTTGTTGCAGAAAGGTACTTCTAGAAATATTCTCGGAATTGGACGAAAATTTACAGGGATTGTTTATTGGACAAATGAAGACCGGAGCCAAAAGTGACCTGGGGGCCACCCACAGGTAAGGGGCGCCCCCCTGCCATGGCCCTAGGGTAGCCCTCGGGTGGGACCCGCCCTTTCCCTGTGGGCACCCCCTCGGCCGCCTCCGACGCCTATAAAATCATCTCCGACGAAAAAACCCTGACCCCAAAGGATTTTCCCAAATACGCAACAGAGCTCCGCCGCCATCGCCGACAAGTTTCGGGGGTTCAGAAGGTCCTGTTCCGGCACCCTGCCGGGACGGGGATCGACCGCCGGGGCCATCTCCATCAACACCGCTGCTTCCCATGATGAGGAGGGAGTAGTCCCTCACCGGAGCTGGGGCTTATATAAGTAGCTATGTGGTTATCTCTCTCTCCCATGATGTGATCTTCGTTGTGATCATGAGTTTTGTTAGTATAGTTGAATACATGATGTTTCCCTATGTGTAATGGATATGATGTTGCTCAAGTGGTGTTATTTAGTACAATTTCCGGAGCCACCGTTGTGATCATGGTACCTCGGTGACAGGATGGGTGCCGTATGTGACTCTATGGATAATAGATTGGAAGGATCTTCATCATGAGTTTGTTCTTTATTTGTTGGATTGAATAGATCATGAGGTATCTTGATGCTTGTGTTATTGAAGAAAGAGACTATTCAAGAAATAGGTTGTGGTGTTTGTTAGTACTATCTTTGGATGCAGATAGTGACAGCATGAAGTGTCCATAGATGTGGAATACGAACTTTAAGGTGTGCTTTTCGTAGCCCTACGCAATTCTCATCCTATTTGATTCACAAAAGAATTATTTCCAACTAACATCTACCATGCATGTATTTTTATGGGAACTATCACGTGTTTAATTATGTTAATGATGTTGGGAGTAGTCACTACTGAAAGTATGAAGCCTAGGCCTTGTTTCCAAGCATTGATACACCATTTTTAGTCACTTTTGTCACTTGTTTGCTTGCTGCCATTTTTATTACAGAATTACAAAATCACCTTTTACCATCCATATCACTTGCATTTTACCATCTCTTCGCTGAACTAGTGCACCTATACAACTGACAATTGTATTAGGTGTGTTGGGGACACAAGAGACTTCTTGTATCTTAATTGCAGGGTTGCTTGAGAGGGATATCTTTGACCTCTACCTCTCGTGGATTCGATAAACCTTGGGTTACTCACTTAAGGGAAATTTGCCGATGTCCTACAAACGTCTGCGCTTGGATGCCCAACAAGTCTACAAGAATAGAAGTGTGTAGTAGACATCAAGCTAATTTCTGGCGCCGTTGCCGGGGAGGTGAGCGCTTGAAGGTATCTTCTTTAGATTCTGCAGTTATATCTTTTTGTTTCTTGTTTTTATTCCACTAGTTTGGCTTATGGAATGTTGTTCTTTGAATTTGCTTTTTGAGAGTGACCTCTCCACCACTCCCATGGTGGATAAGGTTACTACACATACTGAATGTATTCCTTTCAAGATACCGATGGGCATAATTGATCGTGTTATGAGCAATTGTTATGCATGAGATGGAGCTATACATCCTAGTTATCATCTACTTTATATCAAAGAGTTGTGTGAGTTGTTTGAGATTGCATGTGTATCAAGAGAGGTAATCATGAGGAAATTATTTTCCTTATCACTTAAGGAGAAAGCATTGGAGTGGTATAGGCTGCTAGACAATTCTCACTTGTTGGATTGGAAGGTGCTTATGTCTCTATTTTATTCTAAATTTTATCCTCTTCATGAAATTCATCGAGATAGAAATTATATCTACAATTTTTGGCCACATGACGGAGAGAGCATTTCTCAAGCTTGTGGGAGATTGAAATCGTTAATGCTTAAATGTCCTAACCATGATCTTTCCAAGGATATTATTGTTAATAATTTTTATGCAATGCTATCTCATCATGACAAGGAAATACTTGATGCTTCTTCTATGGGTTCTTTTACAAGTAAGAAGATTGATGCTAAATGGGATCTTATTGAAAAGATTCAACAAAACATTGAAGATTCGGAGATCGACAAAGGTAAAGAGTCAGGTATAAATTGTGAGTATGATTGCATTAAGTCCTTTGTTGAAACAGATAGTTTTAATAAGCTTAGTGCTAAGTTTGGACTTGACTCTCACATAGTTGTTGATATCTATAAATCTTTTGCTTCTCATATTAATCTTATCTTATATATATATATTTACTAATTGGAGGCACCATACAAGGCTCCACATTAATCCTAGAGAAACCAAATAATTTATCCGTACGATCTCCCCATCAATAAGATTTAGCCGTCGGATGAACGTCCGTGATGGTTCTTCCACGCGCTCTCCTCCTAGCATAACTCTCTCCGAACAACAGACGAAAAAAAAACTCTCCCGCAGCCCGATAGGGCTTTCTCTCCGTAGACTCCTTTGCTTCGTTGGTCGCCGCCATGTCCTATCGGCGCTTCGTCGAGCTATCTGCCATCGCTCCTTCGTCTGGCTTTGTCTCCTTTGCATGCCGTACATGCTGCAATAAATCTATAAACATATATCCAACAACCCTATCTAGACCTCCACAACGCCCTTCATACCCAACCTAGCTAGCTTTGAGTCCCTCAGCTTCCAGGTTCGGATCTTGCTACAATCCAGCATCTATTTTTAGTCCTACAATGACTCGCAGCGGCAGTGATATGTAGATCGGGTGGCCGCGGCAACAGCAGTTTTAAGTAGATCAGGTGGCCGGCCGCGCGCCGCCGTCCATGAGGCTGCCGATCGAAGGAACTATGGGGGTCTGTTGGGTGCAGCTACCTCCTTCACATTCGTCATCGGTCGCTCTGCACCCTCTCAGCAGGCAAGTGACTGCGTATCCTTGAAATTCCCCACTTCAGACAATTTGTACTCACATCTTTAGTACCGGACCTGTCCAAAACGTTGATGTTGCATGCAGAATTTTATCAAGCTAGACAGAGAGTGCATTGCATGTTGAAGTAAATTTGGTTAAAATAATACTGAGTTATTGCATCAACCTAAAGTTTGTTCCTCATAAAATAGTTACTTCAGGCCGGTATGTTCCCCTTTCACCATATATTACATACCCATCTAATTTTGTGAGATATTAGCTGGTAGAGACAATACATCATGATCTTCTGGTCTTGCAAGGTGCTGCTTTTTGATTCGAGGACCAAGCGCTGAAACAGATTCACTTTCCAGTCTATGTACATTAGTCGTTTGATGAGCTACTAGAAAACCTTACAGGATTTAGTATACGTTATGTTAAACTCTAAAGATTTGTGCAGATGAATTAAATATTGATTTTTTTGACGTGAGTGAAGTATGTACAGTTAATCTCTACCATTATAGAAAAAAATCTACCAACTATGGAAAGATCATTCATCGGCCAGTTGAATCAAAGCAAATTCTATGTTACGCGAACCAGCACACATGTCTTAGTAATTCCAGGTTTTTCTTGCAACCGCATTGGGTTTAATATGGTGTGAATCAGTTCTATAGCCTTAACAACATCTTGGATTCTGCCGTGTCTAGCAGCCGGCATTCACTTCTCTCTCGACAGTGCGCCACGAGGGTTCGACCTTCCATCAGGTTTGGCTCATGTTCTTACCTAGGTATGGCACTGATTTATCTCCACGAGTGGTTTACTCTTCCTATTGCAGAGAATATAACAAGTTTTGGCAGGTCTAAACAAATATCCAGTGTGCTTTATGCACATGTGAGAAACATGTTGTTGTATAGTTTTCATTGTGGAAATGCACAATGTTATTTTGAATTTACTATATATGATTTTAATTTCTTACTATGCCCGGGCTGCTAGATAACTGTTTCTTGGATGATGGAATAGATTACACCGCCCCACACCCACAAATCTCTGTATTGATTGACACATATCCAAACTAGAGGTTTGGCTTCTCCTGGCTTTGGTTAGTACTTCGCCTGAATAAGAGGTTTGATCAAGCAGTGACCGAGCACTAAGTATAGCACACATATAGTTGTCAATGTTACTATATTGGAGCTTTTCTTAATTACTTATATGTTACTTGGAAATGGTTTGTCTAACTGTTAGATTCTTTGTCTTAGTCTTCGGATTTTGCAGTTTTTTACATGTTGTTGGGCATGTTATGTCAAACTTTGCTCTACTCATAACGCCAATTCTCAGTCAGACTGAACTTCTCAGTTTATCAAATTGGCTAGACACAAATCGATCTGTACTGAAATGAGAGATTAAAGCAACGACTGTGCATTTCATGTTGACCTTTGATGCCGATTATCCACATGCAAGAGCAGAAAGAAGAGCTACAACAATGGCACCCCTAAATTTCTGGACGGCAACAAACATTGAGTAGAAGCACTTTCGAGTTGATAGTATGTTCTTAGTTTGAGGTAATCTTTTTACTGCACACATCATCTTATTTCATATACTCTTTATACGGTGAACCAATGCAACAACATTACTTCTGCATGTGAAATCCTGCATCGGGTATTTTTGTAGGAAGGTGATTCTCCTGTTCTGCCGTGACATTTTAGGTGAACGTATTTACTCTGGCTGAAGTTAGAGATGTTGATTTGGCTTTGATGGTATACATGTCCAATATACATCATGCCAGAGCTGACTTCAAAAACTCCATTACCACTTCTCACTAGCATGGAAAAATTATATGTCATGTTTTAAATATTGAAATGGAGAAAATAAGTATCATATCTTCCAAGTACTTTATTTTTTGTAGGGTTCTTGAATACTCTGAAATGTTAAATTTCATCTATCTCCATATTTAATTTTTAAATGTGCAAACATTGGCATGTCAAATTAATGGTATTGATATTTGTTTTTAGATATAACCAAAAAAAAAACAAGCCCGTGCGCATGCACGGGTTTATGACTAGTATTCCTAAAGAGAAATGGTCTAAGCATCATGAACCTTTCAAAGACATTTGCAAACAAAATGAAATTGTTAATGATGATTGCAATAGACATGGTCCAATCTCTACAAATAATGTTCCATATAAGCATGTTAATTTTTGTGGAGTGCATAGACCTTGTGAAAGCACTCGGGTTGAAGAAGATAAATATTGTAAGCAACATAAGCATGAAAGAACTAGCAAGTGGCTTAAGGATTTATATAAATTTGCTAGAGAATTAAATGACCTCTATCCTTTTATGTGTGAACTTTGCAATGAAGAAGGTCATTTTAATTTCCAATGCTCGTACTTTAATGATAGAATTATTAGCCAGTTTTGTGATAACATGATCACCTCTAGTCTTTATGATGAACTTAAATTATTTTTGGGGTGTGAAGAGTTATCAGAAAAAACTTCTTGGTTAGATAGTAGTACTTTTGGGAAAAATAGCATTCTCAAGGGAGCTTATCATTATTGTGTTGTGAATTGCCGTGACAATGCTTACATTGCAAAAATTAGAAAGAATATCACTTCACCAAAGTATAAAAGGACATATGTTTCTTATGTTGCCAATAATGAAAGGGAGAGATTCTCCCAAGTTTCTCCTGTCTTTTCTAATAATGAATCAGATTATGTGGAGAAGCTCCCTTTCCAACCACTCCCTCCTAAGGTGGTGAAGAAGAAGAAGAAGAAGAAGAAGAGAGGGAGGAGTAAAAATAAAGAGGAAACGGTATCATCCCCTAAGCATATTTCTCCCATCATGGTTGTTCCTAATGAGCATGAATCAAAAATTATTGAAGATGATCCACTTAATTGTATTCATTATTATCTTGATGTTAAGACTATAGGAACTATTGAAGAAGATTATGTTATGCCTGTTACTTATTGTGATGATCATGATTGGGAAAATAATACTACTTATGATCTTGAAAATCTTTTTGGCACCAATTTTGAAAATGATGATATTGATAATTATTATACTGTTGGGAATATTCATGTTTCTTCTAATCATAATTGTGAAAATCCCAAGCTTGGGGATGATGGGTTTGAAAATCCTTTTGGTATTGAAAGTCATGATGATTTGTTTACAAAAATATATGCTTGGAAAGATGACTATCCCCTTGCTTATGATGATATTATTCCTCCAATTTTTGATGATTATTGTGATGATAACTATGCCATAAAGAATGATTTTAATCATCCCTACGAGACTCGTCATAATTATTACTCTCCTACTGAACATCATCTTTCTAATACACAATTAGTCTATCATGTCCAAGTTCTATATGATAGTCCTACTCTCAATGCTACTAATAATAAAGATTTTACTTATGTGGAGAGTAATAATAATACTTTTATGCATGTGAATCATGAGAAAAATGCTTTGTGTGATGGTTATGTTATTGAGTTTTCTTATGATTCTACTGAAATTTATTATGAGAGAGGGAAGTGTGGTTATATAAATTTTCAACTTATGAAGTTTCCCCTCTTTATGTTGAAGGTTTTAATGTTGCATTTGCTTTGCCTTCCTATGCTAGTAGCTTTATGCTCCAATGATTTATTTTCTTATGAGATTCCAATGCATAGGAAGTGGGTTAGACTTAAATGTGTTTGATATTGCTTCTTGATGCTCTCTTTTTATGTTTCAATTCCTATTCTTATGAGAGCATAATTAAAATCTCAAGCCTAGCTAAAAGGCTATAAAGAAAAGCGCTTGTTGGGAGGCAACCCATCTTTTACTTTCAGTTTGTTTTTGTTTTTCTTGAGTCATGAAGTTTTTGCCTCTGTAGCAACTTTATTGTATCTTTTTCTTTTGGTTTTTTGTGCCAAGTTTAGCCTCTAATGCATTGAAAGTGCGAGGTATTATTTTGCTGTATAGAAACAGATTTATGTCCTTCACTGTTCGAAAATCAGAAAATCCCTGAATTTTATCTTTTCTGATATTTTTAGACAGCAAGCCTGATACTTTTATCTATCTTTCGTTAGTTTTGAGTTTTCTGATTTCAGCTACAGAAGTGCCTCGAAAAATTCAATCTTTACAGGCTGTTCAGTTTTTGACAGATTCTGCTTTTATTTTGTATTCGTCTCTTTACTATCGTCAAATGTGATACTCTTGAGGAGGAGTACCACATTGAGGCTTAGTAAACAGTAGCTAATACCCAATAAAGTTGTTTGAAATTTGTCTTGAGTTGAAGACATGTGTATTTTTAATTTATGAGCACTAACCCTCTAATCAGTTTATGAGAAGTTTTGTGTGAAGTGAGTTTTTAAGTTCCAAAGGAGAGGATAATGAAGAAATTGAAGATGGATCAAAGCTCAAGCTTGGGGATGCCCCCATGGCACCCCTCTGAATATCAAGAACCATCAAGCGTCTAAGCTTGGGGATGCCCAAGGCATCCCCTCCTCTTCATCGACTATCATAAGGTCGTCTTCGTTGAACTAAGTTTTTATCACTTTACATATTATGTGCTATGCTTGGAGCGTCATTTTATTTTGCTTTTAGTTTTGTTTTGTTTGTTTGCTGGTCATATTCATGTTGGATCCTATCCATCTTGTGTGGGAGAGAGACACGCTCTGCTTTTTCGTTTGAATACTCCTTTGCTTCTCTTATATCTTGCTGAGTATTCTTAGCTACTATTTGTTTGCTAGTAAGCTCTCGCTTTTAGCTTTTATCTTGTTTAGAGCTACTAGTTGTTGATGTTAAACCCTCTTGTTCTTCACTTATATTTGTTAGAGAGTTGCTATGGTTGCTTGGTTAATTTGTTAGAACGGTAAAATGCTATGCATGTGGTAGTGGTATGAAATAGAAAAACCTGCATAGTCTTGTTGATCACTATGTGGATAATTTGATACTCTTCAATTGTTTTGAGACATTAAAATAACTAATGGTTAAAATTTGTTGGTTAATGGTGTTAGAACTGATTAGTGGAGATGTGTTAGTAAAGCGTGGAGTCGTACTTCTCTGAACTAAACAACCTAAGTCAACAATGCTAACGTGTCATGAATTCTGCTAAGTTGAAAATAAGTTCGTAGTGGGTAGTTACTGCAACGGTCGGGGAAGCCAACGGGGCACTTGTGTTGCCGCCACGATCCCTCTCAGGGTGTCTCTAACCATTTGTGGAACATTGAAACTGCTAGTTGTTTACAATATACGAAATGCATTGTTGAGTTTTGGTTTTTGGCACTTCCACTTCCATATTTTGCTAGCCTCTTCGGTGTTGCGCAATGCCCTCTCTCACATTGAGATTGGTGGATACGTCGCGAGTACATCCAACTCCGTGGGAGAACTTCATCCTGTTCTCCTACACATAAGCCAACTATCTCCCTCAAAACAGCCACCATACCTACCTATCACGGCATTTCCATAGCCGTTCCGAGATACATTGCCATGCAACATCCATCATTACATTACATGACTTGATGTCATTCTTCATTACCATATAGTTTGCATGATCATTGAGTTAGTGTGCTGCATGGCCTGCCACATGTTCTACTTTTTTTCCACACTACGCTCAATCATGCATACTTTCTTTTATACATCATGTATTAGTCTTATGAGTTATGAGTACCAAAAGTGTGATGATCATCTTTTAAAAATAGAGTGTTGTCCCTACCTGTGAGAATATTGAAAAGAGTCCAAAGTGGCCACATAAAAGAGTCCAAAAGAGACCAATGAGAGAAAATTTAAAAGAGCCACAGAGGCCACAATTGTAAAAAAAAAGAGAAATATAAAAGAGAGAGGGGGCAGCACTACTATCCTTTATTCCACACTTGTGCTAGTTAGCACCTACACTTCATTATAGAGAGTTTTCATGTTTCGTTTGTATAACTATCTGGGGAATTAACGTTATAGAACTTGGCTTGTATATTCCAAGGATGAGCCTCCTCAAGTGAGCTCTAGGTCTTCATGAGCAAGCAAGTTGGATGCACCCCCACTAGTTCCATTGGAGAGCTTTCATACACTTATAGCTCTGTGTGCATCCGTTGCATGGCAATCACTACTCCTAATATAGTGTCAACTACGGGACTTCCTTCTGTCTTGTGGTTACCCTCTCCACTGTTTGAGCCTTTCTTTTTGGCCTTCCAAACCTCCATTATTGTTCTCTTTGCCATAACATCATGGTGCCAAAGCCACTTCTTACTTGCACTAGTTGAGTAGACTTCGAAACAGTTGATTTGTGAAGTGGATGGATTAGGACACTTGACTTGAGCTTGGCTATTCCATGAATAACTAATTAGATGCTTTGAAGAACATTGGAGACATAATTTGCAATTCTTCTTTATAAACCTTATGTATGGTTCCATGTCTCCAACGCACTTATTCATGAAAATTTTCTAGCATTTGTTAATCATTATTTGCTTAATATCAACTATAGACAATTGTTTTGGATCACCTCATTCACATCATGTGCTTTGCATTACTATCTTGATCATGATTGTGTTCGTTGCATGTCTCATCAAAAATTATTTTGTTATCACTTACCTACTCGAGGACGAGTAGGAGTTAAGCTTGGGGATGCTGATACGTGTCAAATGTATCTATAATTTTTGATTGATCCATGCTAGTTTTGTGATGTTGTCACATGTTTTTACTATCATATTACATCATTTTTATGCATTTTGTCGGACTAACCTATTGACAAGATGCCCAGTGCCAGTTCCCTGTTTTTGTCATGTTTTTGTTGCAGAAAGTTACTTCTGGAAATATTCTCGGAATTGGACGAAAATTTACGGGGATTTTTTATTGGACAAATGAAGACCAGAGCCAAAAGGGCGACTTGGGGGGCCACCCACAGGCCAGGGGCGGCCCCCTGCCGCGGCCCTAGGGCAGCCCGCGGGTGGGACCCACCCCTGCCCTGTGGGCACCCCCTCGGCCGCCTCCGACGCCTATAAAATCATCCCCGACGAAAAAACCCTGACCCCCGAAGGATTTTCCCAAATAAGCAACAGAGCTCCGCCGCCATCGCCGACAAGTTTCGGGGGTTCAGAAGGTCCTGTTCCGGCACCCTGCCGGGACGGGGATCGACCGCCGGGGCCATCTCCATCAACACCGCTGCTTCCCGCGATGAGGAGGGAGTAGTCCCTCACCGGGGCTGGGGTTTATACAAGTAGCTATGTGGTTATCACTCTCTCCCATGATGTGATCTTCATTGTGATCATGAGCTTTGTTAGTGTAGTTTAATACATGATGTTTCCCTATGTGTAATGGATATGATGTTGCTCAAGTGGTGTTATTTAGTACAATTTCCGGAGCCACCGTTGTGATCATGGTACCTCGGTGATAGGATGGGTGCCGTATGTGACTATGGATAATAGATTGGAAGGATCTTCATCATGAGTTTGTTCTTTATTTGTTGGATTGAATAGATCATGAGATTTCTTGATGCTTGTGTTATTGAAGAAAGAGACTATTCAAGAAATAGGTTGTGGTGTTTGTTAGTACTATCTTTGGATGCGGATAGTGACAGCATGAAGTGTCCATAGATGTGGAATACAAACTTTAAGGTGTGCTTTTCATAGCCCTACGCAATTCTCATCCTATTTGATCCACAAAAGAATTATCTCCGAGTAACGTCTACCATGCATGTATTTTTGTGGGAACTATCATGTGTTTAATTATGTTAATGATGTTGAGAGTAGTCACTAGTTAAATTATGAAGCCTAGGCCTTGTTTCCAAGCATTGATACACCGTTTTTAGTCACTTTTGTCACTTGTTTCCTTGCTGCCATTTTTATTACAGAATTGCAAAATCACCTTTTACCATCCATATAACTTGCATTTTACCATCTCTTCGCCGAACTAGTGCACCTATACAACTGACAATTGTATTAGGTGTGTTGGGGACACAAGAGACTTCTTGTATCTTAATTGTAGGGTTGCTTGAGAGGGATATCTATGACCTCTACCTCCCGTGGATTCGATAAACCTTGGGTTACTCACTTAAGGGAAATTTGCCGCTGTCCTACAAACCTCTGCGCCTGGAGGCCCAACAAGTCTACAAGAATAGAAATGTGTAGTAGACATCAGCCCCAAGCGAAGGCGTGGATGTAGTAAGTAGCAGTTTTCCCTCGTTAACGAACCGAGGTTTATCGAACCAGTAGGACTTTGAAATCAATAACAAAGTGAATGTTGAAGATCTCTGGCGCTTAATCTTCAACAGACGTGGACCTGCACACACTCAACCAATTACTTTGCCCCCAACGGCGGAAAGGTTGTCAATCTTTCCGGTCTCGTAGAAAACAAAGCGGTTAATTCTATAGTGAAATAGATGAAAATATGAAAGTGGACCAGAGGAGTAATGATGATGAAAAGTGATGAAGAAAGGTTGTAATCAATGTAAAAAGATGGACCGGGGGCCATGGGTTCACTAGTGGAGTCTCTCAAGTAAATAAAACACTCATATGATGGGTAAACAAATTACAGCTAGGCAATTGACAAGATTATAACACAAACTTAATCTAGCTATGACATAGAGGACATGATAATATTTATTTAGGGATCACGACAATGAACAAAGACCGTTGAGTCCAACTACATCTTTGTCTAAAAAGTCCACCGTGGGATCGCTATCCAGCCTCTCACCCAACGGTATTAAGTTGGAAGCAACAGACATTTGCATTAAGTAAAGCACATAAAGTAAGCAATACTAATATCAAAAGAGACATTAACACCACTGTTTTACCCTTAGTAGCAACAGCACACCCTCGCCCTTAGAAGTTTCTATCACTCGTGCCCAGGAACAAAAGGGGGCATGAACCCACTATCTAGCACAAGTACTCCCTCTTGGAGATACACACAATCACTTGGCCAAAGTAACTACACATATCGGAGAGCATGCAAGAACATAAATCAACATATAAGAATCATGCATAATCTGATCATAACTTCATAATCCATCAGATCCCAGCAAACACATCACATAGCATTACAATAATCGATCTTGATCATGTTAGGCAGCTCACAAGATCATAATACATGAAGCACAAGGGAGAGAGACTACCATCTAGCTACTGCCATGGACCCGTAGTCCAAGGTGGGACTACTCACAAATCATCCCGCGGGAAGGCATGGCAATGAAGAGCCCTCCGGGAATGATCTCCCCTCCGGCAGGGTGTCGGGATCAGCTTCAGAATCACCCCCAAACTAGGGTTTATGGTGGCAGCGCCTCGGGGTGACTTCTCTGGAAAATAATGGCCGCCTCACCATTTTTGGGATTAATCTGATTTTATAGGCATCGGAGGGGGCCGAGGGGACCCACCAGGAGCAGGGGCGGGTCCCACCTGCCGCCCTAGGGCAGGCCGCATCTGGGGGTCGTCCCTGCCCTGTGGGTGGCTCCCAGGGCTGCCCTCTGGACCGAAACTCCGTCTTGGCGAATAAAAAATCCTCGTAAATTTTCAGCGCATTCCAAGAATATTTCCTGCGGTAAGTTTCTGAAACGAAAAGACAGCAAAAACAGGAAACTAGCACTAGGCATCTTGTCAATAGGTTAGTCCGACAAAATGCATAAAAATGATGTAATAAGATAGTAGAAACATGTGACAACATCACAAAACTAGCATGGATCAATCAAAGATTATAGATACATTTGACACATATCAGCATCCCCAAGCTTAACTCCTACTCGTCCTCGAGTAGGTAAGTGATAACAAAATAATTTTTAATGAGACATGCAACCAACACAATCTTGATCAAGATAGTAATGTAACGCATAGGACGTGAACGAAGTGATACAAAACAATTGTCTATAGTTGATAGCAAGAAAACAATGAATAACTAAGTTGAATCATTAAAGAAAAACCTTTCATAAATGGTACGTTAAAGACATGAAAGCAATGTGATCCACATATTTGACTAATTCCCAAAGTTAATGGTTCCACGACAAAAGTGTTTGAGAATCAACACAAAGGAAGATGTAAGTATTAGCAAAAAGCTTCAACTTCCAACGGCTTATCTTATAGATAAAGTCAATATAAAGATTCATGTTTAATCTGACGATGCAATATGATCAATGATACCCAGGGTCAATGATGTATGTTTGCTTTGGTGGACATAGAAGGAAAAGGAAAACTGACTCAACATTTAAAAGTAAAAGAAAGGCCCTTCGCAGAGGGAAGCAGGGATTAGTCATGTGCTAGAGCTTTTTGATTTTGAAAAATAGAGATAAAAACAATTTTGAGAGATGCATAATTCCATCAACGATTCCATAGCTCAGAAGCCCACTAGTCCCCTATGTCAAGCAAGGTCTTTAGAGTTGTGTGAGCATCTAGTTTTAGAGGAACGAGTACATTCCTCTTTCTCCTTTGTTTCACCACTAACCAATGTTTGAGCTGATTTCTCAGATTTTCATTGTGCGAAGGAGAATGGTGAGTTATATTTATATTTTTCTTAAGCCGCTCTCGGGTAGATTCAAGTGAGGACGTAAACCATCAACACCGGGTGAAATAGAGGGAAAAAAGAAAAATAAAAGAAAAACCTTGCTCGAGATAAGCTATAACGAACCCCCTCCTTACTTCCTCATGAGCTTGAAAACAGAGGCACCAAAACGAGAATATTTTTGAAGATTTTAAAGGTAGCACATGACAAATTTACTTGGAATGGCAGGAATACCATGCATAGGTAGATATGGTGGACTCAGCTGGTAAGAGTTTGGCTTTGGGATTTGGATGCACGAGTGGACATCACACTCAGTACTGAGTTTTTTGGCTTAGAAAAAATGGTATTTGAAGCAAACATCCAACATTAACCGGTAACAGAGTAACATAAGACATCAGTCAATCATAACCATAAACACTCCACACTGTCTCCCTTGTTGACCAAACAGTTCTTTTGATGGAAAGATTAGCTTTCTGAATTAACAACTATGAAACACCGCACAGTTTCAAGCTTTTAACTGTATTTCTTTACTAATCAATTTGCACTCAAATAACCAGCAAGTTTAAGCATTCATCTTAATATCTCAAAACAATTGAGAAGCATCAAGTATCCACACAATGATCTATAAGACTATGCAGGCTTTCATTTCATTCCAATATCACATGGATAGCATTTTGTCACTTTGACAATTCAAGCAATTTATCAATAACAACTCTCCAACAAGTATAAGTGAAGGACAAGAGAGTTTAACATCAACAATTAGCAGCTCTAAACAAGATAAAAGTTAAAAGCGAGAGCTTACTAGCAAACAAAGAGTAGCTAAGAATACTCAACAAGATATAAGCGAAGCAAAGGAGTATTCAAATGAAAAAGCGGAGCGTGCCTCTCTCCCACACAAATAAAGCTAGGATCCAACAAGGATATGAATAGCAAACAAACAAAACAAAACTGAAAGCAAAAAGACGCTCCAAGCATAGCACATAATATGTAAAGTGATAAAAACGTAGTTCAACGAAAACGACCTTATGATAGTCGATGAAGAGGAGGGGATGCCTTGGGCATCCCCAAGCTTAGACGCTTGATGGTTCTTGATATTTAGAGGGGGTGCCATGGGGGCATCCCCAAGCTGGAACTCTGATCCATCTTCAATTTCTTCATTATCCTCTCCTTTGGAACTTAAAAACTCCCTTCAAACAATACTTCTCATAAACTGATTAGAGGGTTAGTGCTCATAAATTAAAATGCACATGTGTTCAACTCAAGACAAATTGCAAACAACTTTATTGGGCATTAGCTACTGTTGACTAAGCCTCAATATGACACTCCACCTCTAGAGTATCACATTTGACGATAGTAAAAGAGACGAATACAAAATAAAAGCAGAATCTGTCAAAAACTGAACAGTCTGTAAAGATCGAATTTTTTAAGGCACTTCTGTAGCTTAAATCAGAAAACTCAAAACTAACGAAAGATAGATTAATGTATCAGGCTTGCTTTCTAAAAATATCAAAAAAATATAAAATTCAAGGATTGTTCAAGATTTTCTGCAACAGGCGCATAGAATCTGTTTCTGGACAGCAAAACAATACCTCGCATTTTCAATGCATTAGAGGCTAAACTTGGCACAAAAAACCAAAAAAAAAGATACAATGAAGTTGCTACAGAGGCAACAACTCCATGACTCAAGAAAATCAAAAAAACTGAAAGTAAAAGATGGGTTGTCTCCCAACAATCGCTTTTCTTTAACGCCTTTTAGCTAGGCGCAATGCCAAATATCAAGTCTTTTCAAAATTAAGGGCATCGTCCTTCTTATCAAGTCCATGGATTGTGCAACTCGAAGGAGGACTTTTAATAGACTCATTAACAACAATACCTTGTGAATTAAAAATTTTAACCTTACCATACGGGGCAGCTCCCAGCAAGCCCTTGAATACTTGATCCTCTTTAACCATTTTTACTTCTCCATTGCCTACAAAAGATGTATCAACTTTAGTAGTATTCTGTGGCACAAAGATAAATTTTGGTCCCTTAACTATGGGAATTACTTCCTTTTTAGATTTAAGTGAAGAAAAGGTAGCTCCCAAGTTATCAAAAGTCTCTTCTAGTTTACCTATCCCTTCGGGATGATCTTTAGGGTAATGGAGTGTTTTAACCTTTTTAGTAGCATTCCTTATGTATCCATTAACCCTATTAAAGTTGTTATCAATCTTCTTATCCATATCATTTATCTTACTTATGCTTGGAATATTACTTTCTATTGCTTCCAACTTTTTTATAATGTCTTCTAAGGTAATTTTCTTAGTATCATCAATAGGAGGATTTCCAAATAAATTTTCTATAGCATTGAAAGCTTCCGAAGCACTAGCACCTAAGAAGTTTCCACCTGTTATAGTGTCCAAAACAAACTTATACCAACATGTGATACCAATATAAAATTTCTTAGAATGACAGTAGCTACTTGCTTTTAGTGGATCTACGATGAGCATCTTTAATTATATACCAAGCATCTTTCAAATTTTCCCCACCTCTTTGTTTGAAGGTGAGGACTTCGGACTCGGGTGTATCAACAGAGGCAAAGAGCTAGACATAACGACAAAGCAAAATAACATGACAGAAATAAAGGCTACACTAATTTTTTGGGGTTTTAAAATTTTGCAACAAGAAAAATAAACTAAACGAGAAATAAAGCAAGCAAGACAAAAACAAAGTAAAGTGATTGAGAGTATGAGACTCCCCTTGCTGTAGCTCCAAAGTCCCTGGCAACGGCGCCAGAAAACTGCTTGATGATCGGTGATGGTAGCGTTGGGTTGTGCCCCAAGCGAAGGCGTGGATGTAGTAAGTAGTAGTTTTCCCTCATTAACGAACCGAGGTTTATCGAACCAGTAGGACTTTGAAATCAACAACAAAGTGAATGTTGAAGATCTCTGGCGCTTAATCTTCAACAAACGTAGACCTGCACACACTCAACCAATTACTTTGCCCCCAACGGCGGAAAGGTTGTCAATCTTTCCGGTCTCGCAGAAAACAAAGCGGTTAATTCTATAGTGAAATAGATGAAAATATGAAAGTGGACCAGAGGAGTAATGATGATGAAAAGTGATGAATAAAGGTTGCAATCAATGTAAAAAGATGGACGGGGGGCAATGGGTTCACTAGTGGAGTCTCTCAAGTAAATAAAACACTCATATGATGGGTAAACAAATTACAGCTAGGCAATTGACAAGATTATAACACAAACTTAATCTAGCTATGACATAGAGAACATGATAATATTTATGTAGGCATCACGACAATGAACAAAGACCGTTGAGTCCAACTGCATATTTGTCTAAAAAGTCCACCGTGGGATTGCTATCCAGCCTGTCACCCAACGGTATTAAGTTGCAAGCAACAGACATTTGCATTAAGTAAAGCGCATGAAGTTAGCAATACTAATATCAAAAGAGACATTAACACTGCTGTTTTACCCTTAGTAGCAACAGCACACCCTCGCCCTTAGACCTTTCTGTCACTCATGCCCAGGAACAAAAGGGGGCATGAACCCACTATCTAGCATAAATACTCCCTCTTGGAGATACACACAATCACTTGGCCAAAGTAACTATGCACATCGAAGAGCATGCAAGAACATAAATCAACATATAAGAATCATGCACAATCTGATCATAACTTCATAATCCATCAGATCCCAGCAAACACATCACATAGCATTACAATAATCGATCTTGATCATGTTAGGCAGCTCACAAGATCATAATACATAAAGCACAAGGGAGAGAGGCTACCATCTAGCTACTGCCATGGACCCGTAGTCTAAGGTGGGACTACTCACAAATCATCCCGGAGGAAGGCATGGCGATGAAGAGCCCTCCGGGATCGATCTGCCCTCCGGCAGGGTGCCGGGATCACCTTCAGAATCACCCCCAAACTAGGGTTTATGGTGGCGGCGCCTCGGGGTGACTTCTCTGGAAAATAATGGCCGCCTCGCCGTTTTTGGGATTAATCTGATTTTATAGGCGTCGGAGGGGGCTGAGGGGACCCACCAGGAGCAGGGGAGGGTCCCACCCGCTGCCCTAGGGCAGGCCGCGGCTGGGGGTCGTCCCTGCCCTGTGGGTGGCCCCCAGTGCTGACCTCTGGACTGAAACTCCGTCTTGGCGAATAAAAAATCCTCATAAATTTTCAGCGCATTCCGAGAATATTTCCTGTGGTAAGTTTCTGAAACGAAAAGACAACAAAAACAAGAAACTGGCACTAGGCATCTTGTCAATAGGTTAGTCCGACAAAATGCATAAAAATGATGTAATAAGATAGTAGAAACATGTGACAACATCACAAAACTAGCATGGATCAATCAAAAATTATAGATACATTTGACACGTATCAGACCTCAAATCAGAAAACTTAAAACTAGAGAAAGGTATACAAAACCCTTATGCTTGCTGTCAAAAATTTGCAGCCACCGATGACGTTATGTGATTTTTTGGATTTTTGAACAGTGAAGAACAGAAATCTGTTTCCGGAAGCAAACTCACCAATTAGTCTTCTTCTCTTTAGAGGCTATTCTTGGCACCAAAAACCAAAACAAAAAGATACAAGGGAGTTTTTATAGAAGTAACAACACCCAAAATAAGAAAAAACCAAAAAGAAATAGAAGGTAAAATAAAATGGGTTGCCTCCCATAAGCGCTTTTCATTAACGCCTTTTATCTAGGCAAAAAGATTTTAATGATGCTCTCATAAGAATAAGATATGGAATGCAAAAGAGAGCATCATTAAGCAAATATCAAACTCATTTAAGTCTAACCCTCTTCCTATGCATAGGAATCTTATAAGAAAATAGATCAATAAAACCTAATGTGACTAGCATAGCAAGGCAAAGAAAGTGCAACATTGCAAACTTCAACATGAAGAGAGGAAACATAATATTATTGAGATATCTAAAGCCATGTTTCCCTCTCTTCATAATAAATTTCAGTAGCATCATGAATAAAATCCATAATATAAGTATCACATAAAGCATTCTTATCATGATCTACAAGCATAAAATTATTATTACTCTCCACATAAATATAGTCATTATCGTTAGTAATAGTGGGAGCAAAACTATCACAGCCATCATTGTAATCATCATATATAGGAGGCATATCATAATCAAAATAAACTTTATCCTCAATAGTAGGTGGAACTAAAATATCACAATTATTATAATCATCATATATTGGAGGAAAAGTATCATCAAAGCAAATTTCCTCCGCAAAGCTTGGGGGACTAAAAAGATCATATTCATCAAAACCGGCATCCCCAAGCTTGCAATTTTCCATAGCATTAGCAACAATGGCATTCAAAGAAATCATACTAATAACATTGCTACTAGCATTATAATTATGCAAATAAAGTTCCATGGGTTTTTTTATTTTCTCTTCAAAAGCATCATGATCAATTTCAAGATAAAATTTATAAAGCTCTCTCATTTTTTTGTTGTTTTCCATTAAACCGAACTAGTGAAATAAACAAGAAACAAAAAGATTTAATTGCAAGATCTAAAGAAGATACCTTCAAGCACTCACCTCCTCGGCAAGAAAAGAGCTTCGTTGCCGGAGTGTGAGTGCCGTTTACCTTACCTCCCCGGCAACGGCGCCAGAAAAGAGCTTGATGTCTACTACGCGCTTCTATTCTTGTAGACACTGTTGGGCCTCAAAGTGCAGAGTTTTGTAGGACAGCAGCAATTTTCCCTTAAGTGAGTAACCCAAGGTTTATCGAATCCACGGGAGGAAGAGGTTGAACGTATCCTCTCTCAAGCAACCCTGCAATTAAAATACAAGAAGTCTCTTGTGTCCTCGACACACCTAATACAATTGTCAGTTGTATAGGTGCACTAGTTCGGCGAAGAGATAGTAAAATGCAAGTGATATGGATGGTATTTATAATCTGTAATAAAAATGGCAGCAAGCAAACATGTAACAAAAGTGACTAGAATCGGTGTTTCGATGATTGAAAACAAGGCCTAGGGATCCTACTTTTGCTAGGGATCTCTCTCAACATGTTAGCACAATTGAAAGCATGCAAGTGCTACTCGGAATTATCCTTCTCCTTGATATAACAAGGGTACTATGCGTAGGGCTACAAAAGCACACCTCAAAGTCTGAGTAAACAAACACCACAATTCCACAAAGAATAAACATGGTAAATATCACTCTAGATAATCTGTCAAGGAGTCACACGCGCGCCCCGTCTGTCACCAAGGCTTTGTGTTGTCACAACTCCGGAAATTATACTAGACAAACCAATTGAGTAGCATAACATTACATAAGAATTCAGCCGTACTAACAATGCTCATGATCACATAAAGATCACACCATGGGAGAGAGAGATAACCACATTGCTACAGTAGAGCCCTCAGCCTCGATGAAGAACTACTCCCTCCTCATCATGGGAGGTAGCAATCCCGGCATGGTGCCGGAACAGGAACTTCTGTCCCCCGAATTAAAGTTTTTGGTGGCGGCGGCGCTCAGATGTATTTCTGGAGAAATCGATCGATGTTCCAGCGTTTTTAGGCCAGGAGAAAATATATAGGTGAAGAGGCGGTGCGAGGGGGTTGACGAGTCGTCCAGGTGGCACCCGGCCACCACCCCAGGTCCAACCACGCCTGGGTGGCACCTGGAGGCTATGGGCCTCCCCTGGACTTGTCCTTCTTGCTCCCGAAGTCTTCTGGCGAAAAAGAATTTTTGTAATATTTTGGGAATTTTCCAAGCACTTTGGATTTTGGACCTTTTCTGCAATGCACAGACATAATAAACAGAAACTGGCACTGGGCATCTTGTCAATAGGTTAGTTCCATAAAATATGCCAAAATGATGTAAAACATTATAAAAACATGTGGCAATGATATATAATCAAGCATGGAACATCAAAAATTATAGATACGTCGAAGACGTATCTGTAACCCCCTCGGCATTGCTCATTTTTCCATTGTATTACCCTCTTTGATTTCCTATATATATATGATTTAAATATGTTTGCATTTGATTTTTTGGTTGCATAATACTTTTAGCTTCTAGTAATATATCACATATGGGAAACAATGTTGCCGAAGTGAGTTTTTCAAATTATATATATAAATATCATTTTTTATTTTCTAAGTGCCAAAAATGACTTTTTTGTGAAACAAGTACAGAAAATATGGTGAAAAATGGTACCCATCCAATTATTACACAAAGTAGTCCACATTTCATGGATAATCCCCTAATATTAAGAATTTTCTCGCTTTCTACCTAATTTCGTGCGTTTAAATGACTTTATGTCGATTTTTCGAAAGTAATTCCAATTTGAACGACAAGTGTGTGATAGTTTGCTCTGAATTTTTTTAAATCATTTTAAGGTACATAAGTAGTGATTATTTCATATAGCAGTCGATAGTTTCGAAGAATTCGACCTCTTTCAATGAATAGCCATGCCGGCCATTTGGTCAATTTTTTCGAAAAACTCAAAGAAAATGAAGAAAACCTCAAAAAATGAAATCCCCTGGCATGGAGTCCTATTATGTGTAGTATATAGGATAAATGATAAACTTGATTTTCGATAAAGTTTTCAAACAGATACTTCACAAAAGGTCTATCATCTATAAACATGTATAGGTTTCAAACCAAACGACCAAGATATGACCATTCCCGTGGCATAGTTTGTGATAATGTGCCCATATTTGGAACATAGGTGTATCTTGGTATGGCAAACAATGATGCCGAACTGAGTATTTTCAAATTATGTTTATAAATATCATTTTTCATTTTCTAAGTGTCAAAAATGACTTTTTTTGTGAAGCAAATACAAAAATATGGTGCAAAATGGTACCCATCCAATTATCACACAAATTAGTCCACATTTGATGTATAATCCCCTAATATTAGGAATTTTCTCGCTTTCTACCTAATTCCGAACATTTAAATGACTTTATGTCGATTTTCCGAAAGTAATTCCAATTTGAACTACAAGGGTGTGATAGTTTGCTCTGGAATTTTTACAAAAATCATTTTAAGGTACAAAAGTAGTGATTATTTCATAGAACCATCGATAGTTTCGAAGAATTCGACCTCTTTCAACGAATAGCCATGCCGGCCATTTGGTTCATTTTTTCGAAAAACTCAAAGAAAATGAAGAAAACCTCAAAAATTGAAATCCCTTGGCATGGTGTCCTATTATGTGTACTAGTTGATAGGATAAATGATAAACTTGATTTTCGACAAACTTTTCAAACAGATACTTCACAAAAAGGTCTATCATCTATAAACATGTATAGGTTTCAAACCAAACGTCCAAGATATGACCATCCTCGTGGCATAGTTTGCGATAATATTCCCATATTTGGAACATAGGTGTATTTAGGTATGGGAAACAATGTTGCCGAAGTGAGTTTTTTCAAATTATATTTATAAATATCATTTTTCATTTTCACTACAGGAACAACGTAGTACGCCAACGGCTAAAAGCCGTCGGCATAGGCTCCATAGCCGTCGGCGTACGCTGTGCCGACGGCAGCCGTCGGCATACGGCCGTCGGCATAACCTGCCGTAGGCGTAGACCAAATAGCCGTCGGCGTATACGTTAGCCGTCGGCGTAAGCTGTGCCGATGGCCCTATATGCCCGTCGGCGTACGTGTCGTCGGCGTAATAAATGTGGGGCCCACAACAGGCCAGGCAAGCAACGAAGGCGATACGCCGACGGCTTTTAGCCGTCGGCATTTGATAGAGGATACGCCGACGGCATTGCCGTCGGCACAGAGTCGACCATTTGGCCTCGCCCAGGCCAGCCTAGAGGCTGTGCCGACGGCAATGCCGTCGGCGTAGAGGCTATTTTTTTTGGGGGATTCCAGTACCAAAATTACACCGTAATTCACAGAAAAATCACAGTAAAATCACAGTAATAATATTGGTCATACCAACAGTACTAACAACACAATTCACAACATCAAGTGCATACAAACATCAAAATGCATCACACCACCACACCAACATAAATAACAACAGTGCTATAACTGTGGTGGAGACGGGGTGAACCCAAGATCTCCCCTGGTGAAGACAGGCGACCGCTGGCGCGGCGTGGCCGAAGTAGAGTCACCACGAGAACCAGCACCAGGCGAAGGATCAGGCGAAGGAGAAGCGCGAAAAGCCGGTGAGCCCGGCGAGGCACTAGGAGAAGCACGAGCGGCCCTCGAAGTTCCCGTTCCCTGCATGTTCGAGCAAGAGTAAGCAACTTGCGAGGCAAAGGAAAGTGGTAACCACTGGTTTGGCAAGAACTTACCGGGGTCGATGCGTAATATGTGCGAGCAAACATCTCCCTCGAAGAAAAGACAGGCGGCGGCCCGGGCCTAGGAGGCGCAGCTCCTATCGGGTCCCCCCGCTCTCCAGTTTGTATAAACCTAATCGTAGCCTGCCAAGGGTTGTAGAAATAAAGATTCAAACTAGGGGAATTGGGACTTGTGATCTTTTGCAAAAGTAAAGGTCGAAACTTATCGCTTGGAACGCCTCCGTGTACGCGGCGTAGGCCTCATCCCTCTCGTTCCACAGAGCCATGTCCTCGACGTAGCTCGCATGAGCGGCATCGTAGGCGTCCTCGAAATCAGGCTACAATTTAAAAAATGATGAATCTCGTCAACTTAGCCATGCAGGAAGGAATATCGGAAAGAGGATGATAGTGAGAAAGACTTACATCACGGGATTGACGAGGCTGTCGAGGAGGCGGGATAGTGGTGCCGGCGGGGATGGTAGCTTTGACCTGCGTGAAGGTCCTGCCAGGCCTGACCACCGCACTAAGAACGCGCGAACGGCCATGCTCCAGCCCGTGCCCCGACAGGATCAACGCAGTCTCGTCGGTCTCCTGCTCAAGAGGGTCATCCACCTCCGGGTTTAACTCGGTGAACGTCTTGCAGTAGGCGTCCAAGTCCTTCTCGACTGTGCCGTAGTACTTGGGAAGCAAGGGCTGAGGCTCGCTTAGATCAAGCTTCTTCTGCTTCATCTTCTTCCAAGTTGTCATGTCAGTAAGCTGCTCCCCGAAAGCGGCCTCCTGCATCGTAAAAGAAATATTATGCGTATCAAGTAGCAACATGACGGGAAATAAATGCAGGTAGCTCCATGTATATACATGCCAGCCTTTCCTTGAAACGCCCATGGTTGAGGTTTCCCCCACTGTGTGTTCCATCGGTGCCTCGGTTCTTCTTGTTCCGCTCGCTCACGGCGGCGAACTCAGCGTCTTCCCCGGTCCACCTCTTAGCCAGCGCCTCCCATGCATCAGCTTTTCCATCGGCCCACAGGGGCATTACCTAAAAATGTAATACTCAAGTAAAGAACAGATAATGCAATATCATTGAAAATGCAATACGCAATATAGAATTTTATTGACAGTTTACTTACCGACATGTAATCCTCGACGGTATACTGCGGCGGGTTCTTGACAATCTGCGCCTTGTAGACCCTCATGCCCCTCTCAGAACAGAAAGCACTGATGGATGTGTGCTTTTGGTTGTACCACTGCTGCCGTGTCAACCTCACACAAGCCCTGTGCAAATTCCTGTCTGCCTCGGCCCTGTGCTCCTCCAGCACCAGGTAAAAGCACTTCAAATATGCATAAAGAAATTGTGGGAGTCATGAGTTAGCACGGTGGGTTAATGAAGTATGAACGAAACTCGAGAAATATGTCTTACCCAAAACTTGGTGATCACAGCGTCAGTAGCACTGTGGAAGCCCGGGGACGGAGCACCCTCGTAGTCAAGCCAAGTAATGGCTAGCATCCTCTCGAGGCCGCCGGCAGGAGTGTAGAAGCCCGGCCAAAAGTGCCGAATAAGAGCTCCAAGCAAACTCGAAGGCTGGCGAGTCCCCTTGGGATAGGTCCAATTGCTGCACAATAATATCAAACATTAGTACATATACCAAATTGTTATGACCAAAATGAAATTACATGTTCAAAAATACAAAATTAGTACACTTACTCTTTACAGTTAGGCTGGATGAGGGCTTTCCCCTCCTCGGTAGTAGGCTCCTGTGCCTGACCGGGGACTCCCGCTTCCCCACGAATCCTCAGCTTCCCTGTCGCCTCCACCTCCACCTCCGCCTCGGCATCCGCCTCCGCCTCCGGTCTAGACTCCGTCTCCGGCTCGTCTCTAGACGAGGCCTCCAACTGCAACTGGGAAGCCACGTCGCCAGAAGCGGAGGGTGGTGGCTCCAAGTCTACTCCACCTCCCCCGCCACCTCGTCCTCCTCGTCCTCGTCCTCGCCGTCCTCGTCCTCCTCTCGCATCGCTGGTCTCGGGGTAACGCGAATTGGGAATTGATGGTCTTCCACTTCGCGTAACCTTCTTTTGCCTCAGCGACCTAAGCAAGGACGCCGAAGATTCCTTGCCTTGGCTCATATTCTTGAATCACCTGCATTGAGAAAGAGAAAACAATTAAGCATAAAGACATAATAAAAGGTAGACAGTAAGCATAAAGGCGTAATGTAATTAACAAGCATGTTAAAAGATAAATACTAAGCAAAAAAGACATTCAAAAATGTAGACACTAAGCATAAAGACGTGTAAGCATAGAGACGCATAAATGTAGACACTAAGATAAATACTCGAATCATCACTAAGTAAAAAGACATAATAAAATATAGACTCTCACCTCGAATCATCACTCTCATAATTAGCTTGGTTCTCATTCTCACTATCACTATCGCTATCACTTGAGTAGTAAGTTGGAGGCTCCTCGCACGGTGGAGGCTCATCATCGTTGACTTTGCCCGCATGAAACTTCTCGAGCATATCTATGTCCTTTAGATTGTCCACTGACTCACCACGAGTTTGTGCATCGTTCTCGAGATTCTCAAGACCACCCGGTTGTAAATCAAAGTCCCCAAAGTCCACTTCCTCTTGATAGAAAATTCCCTCGTACGTTACAGGGTCAATGTTGTTGTAATCATCCGCATTGGGCATGGGTAGCTTACCATGTGGCGATACCTGGAACACGACTTCCCATCCCTTGAGTCCCTCTTTCTGACATGGGTAGGGCAAATAATAAACTTGCTTGGCTTGGTGAGCCACAATAAAGACATCGGCTCCGCTATAGGTGGTTGAAGGCCTAACTTCGACTAACCCAATGGAAGGGGTACTTCTCTGTCCACCATGTGGTCCTGTGTGTGGGTCGAACCAGTGGCATTTGAACACAACGAGCTTGAGTTCTAAGTTCGTACGATTGAACGTCAGCTCGTACACCTTCTCTAACCTTCCATAGTAATCAACGTCATCGGCTCCTTTGGTGAAGACACCGGTATTTACGGTTTTTGCATTCGGCCGACTCTTCTGGTGATACTCTGTATGGAAGCGATACCCATTCACATCATACTTCTCATACTTCATGACGGTACGGCTAAAACCTTGGGAAACACATCTCAACTCATCCGTCATCTCAACGTTAGAATCAGCTCCCTACAAGTAGAGTTCAAATTGTTTTGTGCATTAGTTATGTGTCATTGCAGGGACAAGTCACTGATTGCAAGCTAAGAGGGACAGGTTAGAAATTACTTTTTTCATGAACCAGGACACAAATGAATTCTTCCCGGGAGCACCCTCTTTCAGAAGAGTATCCATCTCCGCGACAGATGGATCCTCCGCTCCCGACCACATTTCATCCTTGAATTCTCTAAAAGGAGAAAATAGGTATTAGACCGAAACCGAGTTATTAGTTGCAAAGTAATTTGTTCATAAGCATAAATCGACCATTTTACCTGATGAAATCGACCATTTCTGCCATGTTCATAAGCACATAGAGCATTATGCAACTCTTCTCTTCCGTGGTCAACATATATTTTTCCCGGCCACCGGCCTTGCCACCGGGAGATTGGAAGAGTTTGAGCTTGGGATCACGCTTGGGCTCGTCGACATTGTACCGAGAGACCTGGTTATGCAGAGTGGGAACATCATCGGGATAGTACGTTGTCGCGGCGTCTGCCATCTCCCGAAGTACTGTTGCCTCGGCTATGCATGCTTCAATCTTAGCTTTGTTTCCAGTTATGTTTCGAATATACTTAAACTCTCTCTCAATACAAACTGCCAACGAAACTGCACCGGTCCACCCAAGAGTGCCTCGTTCACGAGATGCACAACGAGATGTGCCATCGGAGTAAAGACGCCTGGCGGAAAGATCATCTCTAACTTGCATAGCAACTCCGGCACAAGATCATGCAGCTTCTTAATAATCATGGGACATATCTGCTTAGCACATAGCGTGCGGAAGAAATGGCTCAACTCCGCAAGCACTCGCCAGACATGCTCGGGGAGATACCCTCGAACCATCACTGGCATCAACCGCTCAATCCATATATGATAGTCATGACTCTTGAGCCCGGTGACTTTTCCCGTTACAAGATTGACTCCCTTACTTATATTCGAACAATAACCATCAGGGAACATCACGACGTGTTTGAGCCACTTGAATGCCTCCTTCTTCTGGGTACTATCAAGGCAGTCGGCATTTGGCTTGAACCAATTTTTTCAGCGGCGGTCAGGAGGCTGCATGTGTAAGCTCTTCCTATTACACAGCTTCTCAACATCGACTCTAGCCTTGACATTATCCTTTGACTTGCCAGGAATGTTCATGACTGTGTGAAAGAGGGACTCTCTGACATTCTTTTCCGTGTGCATCACATCGATGTTATGGAGAAGTTCGAGGTCCTTGTAATACACGAGCTGGGTTAAGCCTGCCACGTGAGTCCAGTTGTGTGTTTCACCATATCCCACATATCGTGGGCCATTTCCCACAGCAGGCACGAGAGCACGTAGCTCGGCATCAACAGCTGCACCATCGAACATCGGTATCTCTTTTTCTTCATGCACAACTTTGCCCTTCGTGAAGTTCTTTTTGTCATCTCTAAACCGGTGCCTTCTTTTGAGAAACTGTCGGTGCTTGTCAAACGCGACATACTTGCCACCTGCGTTTAGCCAAAGGAACTCAAGTCGGTTCCTGCACACTAGGCATGGCCACTTGCCAGCTGTACACCATCCGCAGAATAGGGTGTCGTGGGGTTGTCACGGCAAGTCCTTCCTCTAAGAAGGTGAGTTAGGGGCCATCGATGCTTGAAGTACGTAGGAGAGATTAATCTCGCCCAGGGACACAGATTTACCCAGGTTCGGCCCCTCTTGATTAGAGGTAAAGACCTACTTCCTGCTTCTCTTTATTGCTCTAGATTTGATATCGATTACAGGGTTCCGGCTCCTCTCTGGGGATCCGGCGACTTGGTGTTTCTCTCTACTGGTTGGACTCGTCTCTACTGGTTGAAGCTTATCGATCTAAGGTCCAGGACCCTGCTTATAAAGGCTGCCGGGTCCCTGGACTTACAGGCTATACCGAGTCACACTAGAACACGAAGTCCTACTCTACGTCTTGGTCTTCCAAGTTAGACTCCGGGTTGTACTTGGACTCCTTCTCGACGGGTCCTTTCTCCATCATGGGCCTTGGCCGGCTTGTCTCCAGCCCAGCCCATGCGACTTGACGCGTGACTCGGCTTTGGCCTTCTTGGTCTTGGCGGGTCTACTTTCCGGGTCCATGGGCCTACCTATAAAGTATCCCCCCATCAGTAGCCCCCGAATTTATCTTGGGCGCAGCTTGGCGGCTTCCTCTGACTTGTTGGACCGACTCCTTGGGTCGACTCCTTCCAACTGAGCCACAAGCTCCAAAGTCGCTTGCTGCTAGCTCCAAGATGAATTCCTGCATAAAACATAAGACACATAAAAGATGAGTCCATCCTCATTCCTTGTTCAAGTCATCACCCTTGCCCTTGCACATGCTGGCCGGGTTTGTTGTGACTCTTGCGAACAAGGACTAGATAACTTGACTTTCACTGCCACAGGACTCGCCATTCTGGGACAAGCCGGCTTCTTCCACTTCTGTGACTTTAACTTTTCTCTGCTATGTCTTTTCTGTCTGTTAACCACTGAACCGTTATTAATGAAACGTTATCCACAGTTTACTGTGGACCTGCACTGTAACTCTCTAGGGTTTTACCCTCTTTATAAATACCGAAGGGTTAGGTCTTAAACCTCACTTGCCCCCTTCAGCTCAAAATCTCTTCTTTCTCTTCGCGCCCATCTCTTCCCGCGCCCAGCACACACCGCCCGCACGCCATGGCTCCCAAGCGCGCAAAGACCGCACCCAAGGCCAAGGCATCCTCGTCGAGCAGGACGGTGGACATCGCCGCCGCGGCCGCCGCCGCCGCAAAATCCTATTCCAAGTGATCGATTTCCGCTGATTGGGGTGGATCTACGGTCACGGCGGAACAATTGAAGACTCATAGGCTCTCAGGTCTGATTCCTTCCAACGCTCAAGCTAGGGCCCCAGGGGATGAAATTGTTCCCTCTCCTGCTAAGGGTGAGGTGGTGGTTTTCGTGGAGCATCTGTTCCGCGGATTTCCTCCCCCCGGTGATCTTTTCTTCCGCCAACTCCTCGATCTCTATCATCTGCGGATTCACGATCTAGCTCCTAATTCCATTAATTCTCACTCTTTCCAATTTCGTGACTTTGTGTGAGGATTACCTCCAAATTAAGCCAGATCTCAACCTTTGGCTCGAACTCTTCTACTGCAACCCCCAGCCCGAGACTTCTGGGGGCCCTCTCCTCCAATGTGACGTCGTTGCACTTCAGCGGCGCCTCCACTCTGTATTCCCAAAACCTGTCTTTCCTAACCGCATCAAGGACTGGCAGAAATCCTTCTTTTACTGCAAGGACACCTCCCCTGCAGGTGAACCAAAACTCCCTTTATTCTCTGAGGATCGCCTCCGGGCGACTCCTCTTATGAAAGCTAGATGCTCTGAGGCCGCCCGGCCAAGAGTCGAGTCTCTGATCACTCGAATCCGGGCCCTCTTATCTCATAACTTGGAAAATATGGATCTAGTCCGCTGTTGGACGACATGGCGAATCCAGCCTCTGAGTCCTAGGACTCGGCTGATCTGTTCATATACTAGATGTGCTGGTGATGACCTCCGAGTGACGGAGCAGCTGTCTGATGGACCCGAACTTGGTCGACTTATCAAAAAGTTGACTGGGAAACCGGTGAAGGACCAAGCCCATTTTGGGCTCCAGCCATTTTGCTCTACCAACCCAGCTCCTGATGTAAGTATCATTCTCTACTTTATTTCTACCTTGATCTTACTTGTACTGCTTACTGACTCACTTTTGTTGACTCTGTTGCAGCTCACCGACTCCTTCTGGAAGCCGGCCTCTGGAGCTGGTACTAAAAACAAAGCTGAAGCTGAGGCTGAGGCTGAAGAAGAGGTTGAGGAGGAGACTCCTGCCACAGATCAAACTGCTGTGGCAGAAGACACTGACAATGATGACGAGGAGTCCTCCCAGGAGGCCGCCACTGAAGATGATGCTGCTGATGAGGAGTCCTCACCAGAGGCTCCAACTGAAAACGTTGTTGAAGAGGAGTCCTCTCGAGAGGCTCCCATTGTGGAGGAGATTGACGACGACGAGTCCTCTCCAGAGGCTCCCATCACTAAACAGGTTGACTCCACTTCTGCTGCTGCTCAGCCATCGCCATCTGTGGAGTCCTCAGCTAGGAGTCACTCCTCTTCTTCCCCAGCCTCTAACAATAATGGATCTCGAGAGGCTGTTCCCAAGGTACCACTCTCACGAGTCCTTGGGTCCTCTCGATCACCTACTAAGCCTGAGGAACACATGCAGAGTGTTATTGCCGCCAGGAAGAGGAAGCTGCGCTCCGATGGGCCTGCAGATGCTCCTGAGCCTCTGCCAGTCTCGCACCAGCGGAAATCAGCTTCTCCTCCCCACAAGGATGACTCCTATCACTCCGGGATGTCAATGCCTTCCTCAAACTCTCAGGCCTCCTTGGACCTGGAGACCAATGTTGGGTAAGACTCCTTTATTTCTGTACTTGTATTCAAATGACTTCTGCTTTTTCCCTTTTCACTAAGTCTGGTGCTGACTTCTATCCTTGTATATTTCAGGGCTCGGCCTTGTGCTAAAGTGACCAAGCTCCCAAGCATGGTTGATGTTACCTCTGGGCGTGGACCTGCCCCTCCTTCGGCCTCTGAAACAACCAGCACGAGGACAGGTCATTCCATTGCTGCATCAGCGGGTGCAACTACAACTCCTACCATCCCCGAGTCCCCTTCAAGGACTCGGGCGGCGACTCCAACAATAGTCCAGCCCTGCTCTGGTGCTGCGACTCCTGATACTGCACCTCAAAGTCATCCGGCTCCTGTGAAGCCGACTCCTACAGCTTCTCCAAATATCAAGGTCAAGTCATCAACTGACTACAGCCGACTCCGGGTGGCTGATAATATGTCATTTTCTGAAGCCTTTGCTGAAGCCATTGACTTGAATGATCAATCTGCGAGGCTGAAGGACGATGAGCAAGCTGCTCTTAGAGCTCTTCACATGATTCATGAAGTGAGTCCTTTGACTTCTATTTCTTTATGCTTTCCAGGCATCATCCTATCCCAGTAGCCCCCAAGCACCTGTCTGTGGTGACTTGTGACTAGGATAGGTGCTTTGATTTGAAACTGAACTCAACTGCTATATAGAAAAAATTTGCACACTGTAGCCCCCAAGCACTGAGTCCTTAGCTCTATTAGGACTCGGGGATGCTAATTTACTGTCTGTCGGGCTCTTAGACCCAAAAACTTTTCCACGAGTAGCCCCCAAGCGCCGAGTTGTCAGCCTGCGACGACTTGGAGCTACCAATATATGTAACTTACTGATACTTAACTTGAAAAAAATTCTGCTCTGCGAGTAGCCCCCCAAGCGCCAAGTTGCTAACTTGTGGCGACTTGGAGCTGATGACTTGTCCACTAAGAACCATGCTTTGCTAACTGTTAAGAAGAAATTGATTCCTGAGTAGCCCCCAAGCGCCAAGTGGTTAACTTGTGACGACTTGGTATCATGAGTTCTCTACTTGACTTCTGAAGCTTACTTATGTTTTATGACTTGTGATTGCAGTGCATTGTCTCCAAGATGAAGAGAGACATGAAAGAGCTTGAGGACCAAGCAGCTGCCAGCGCCAGGTCTGCCATGGCCGAAAAAGAACACTCCCTTCAGCTTGAGAAGGGCTTGAAGGCCTTGTCTGCTCAACTGGAGCAAGTAAAGAGAGAGTCGGCTGACGCCAAAAGGATTGCTCAGAAGGCACACAATGACCTAAAGGCTGTTTTGGACGTATGCCAAAAGGGAATTAGGGCTATGTGCCATCATATCTTTGGTAAGTTGCTGCACTTGCTTTCTGTTAGTTTGATACAAAGAACTCAGCGACTTATTGCTCGTGACTTCTCTATTTTGCAGGGGTTGACTCCCCAAAACTCAAGCTGCCCACTAGCCAACAACTCCATGCCATGCTAGACCACTGCCATGGGCTGCAGGAGGGTGCTCGCTCCGTGGTAAAGTATCTTAATTCCAAGGGCAAGTGCCCCAAGGAGCCTGAACGATTGGTTGATGAGTTGTCAAGAGCTCCAGGGTACATGCGCTTGTGGAAACAATCTGCCATGAGGAGATCTGCCATAAGGATACTTGCACTGGCGCACAGCTACTACCCAACTGTTCTGGAGCCGGCAATGCTCACCATGGGGAAGCCAGAGCAGCATGAAGATGGCAAACCTTTTACTCAAGACGATTTCAAGGCTGAAGAGAAATTGGTGCGGCCATATGCTTGCGAGATTGCCAATAAGATGGACCCTGAGGTATGGGTTCATCACTATGATTTGGAGAACAAAAGAGTCACTCCAGGAACTCCTGCTATAGTAAACTTTGGCCGCCCATCACAGGACCCCGCTGGTGCCCCCTCTTCTTCTACTGGTCCAAGTTCCTCATCGCCAGCGGCTCCTGTTCCTAGTGCAGAGCCCACACTTAAGACTCCTACTGCGCCCACTCCATCTAGAGCTACCTCTGGAGACGCCCAGAAACAAGCAGAGCTTGCTAAACACATGAGGAGCCCCAAGGCTACTGGCTTTCAAACGAAGAGAGTCGCTGACGGGGATATACCCTTCGGGTCCCCTATCATTGGTATACCTGGTGCGATCCAATCTACGGCCCACTTGGCAGGCCCAAAGAAGCCCATGAAGCATGACTTGGAGTACAATACAAGAAAACATGTAAACCCTACCTGGCTCCCTTTATAAAGCCAGGCAGGGGCACCTCATAGGGGATCTCTCCTCACGGGAACACAGAGATAGGCATAGCCCTAGCGAGACCACGTCTCATACCATCGCCCTTTTGGCCACCATGTAACTCCACATCATCATCTATACAGATCAGACAAGAAGGATGTAGGTCTTTACCTCACCACGAGGGGCCGAACCTGGGTAAATCCTTGCTTGTCAGCCGACGGAACTACCAGCGCGCACCTCTCTCCCCCTCAATCAACCCGGGGTACTCGACCCAGGGATTTGCCGAGCCCCAACCTCGACAATTGGCGCCGTCTGTGGGAAAACGCGCGCTGGATTCAACGTTTCGGCAGCTTCAATCTACATCAACAAACGGCGGCAAATTTGTCGCCGCGTTGGTCAGGCAATCAGACGCCGGAAGTGCTTCATCAACACTGCGCGGGGACTCGACATCATCAATATCCTCGCGCGCTGATCCGACCGACCGGATCATCCGATCTAACAGATCGCATCTCATCTACTCCAACCGGCGGCGCATGGGCGAATCGCACGAGTCTCCGATCGGTACAAGGCTCGAAAGCTGGATGGATTGGGTGCATCGTACGTGAGGCATCAATCACGCCACGCGACCTCGGAAGGAACTTCATCGCCGGCACATCAATTGATTCTGCTGATCGCCTGGTCCCCTCCTGTACGGCCGTGCGGATGGTGAATCCGAGTCAGCTTCCTGCACGTACGGTGTGTCCAAGTCAGGTTTTTTCTCGAGTCGTGCGAGTATACAGCCACATGCAACGAAGAATCAAGAAGCAGCAGCTAGCACCCATCGCTGGATCAAATTCCAAGGAAAGAAAAAAGAAAAGGAAATACAAACCAAGTACCATCACACGCATGGATTACGGCTGGAGTGCTAATTACATGCGTTGATTTTCCGGCCGGATCGCTAATGGCGTACATACGTATGTCCAGCCTGGAACATGAGGCAGTACGGCGACTTCAACTCCAGCGCGATCGTCATCAACCGGCCGCACATGATTTCGACCTACGCGTGCTCAACAGCTAAGTCGTTCTTATATTTAATTTTTGCAATCAATAAGGCTACTTAATCATACATATAACCCGCTTCGGCCTCGCCTTCGTCGACTTCGCCTACATCGGCTCCGTCTCCGACACTCGGGGGCTGGCGGCCCCACCTTCATCGACTCCGCCTCCGACACTCGGGGGCTGGCGGCCCCACCTTCGTCGACTCCGCCTCCGACACTCGAGGGCTGGCGGCCTTGCCTTCATCGTCTCCGCCTCCGACACTCGAGGGCTGGCGCTTCGTCAACGACAAGTTCATCGCTGCACTCGACACACGACTCGAGTGCCTTTATCGACTCGGCACCGTCGACTCCCCTTCGCCGGTCTAATAAGGTACTCGGGGGCTGAACGTTGCCCGCGCCACTCGACTCCGGTCCGCTGCGTCGACTACTTCCGCCGCGTCGACTCCGGTCCGCTGCGTCGACTACTTCCGCCGCGTCGACTCCGGTCCGCTGCGTCGACTACCTCCGCTACGTCGACTCCGGTCCGCCGCATCGACTACTTCCGCCGCGTCGACTCCGGTCCGCCGCGTTGACTACGGTCCGCCGCGTTGACTACCTTCGCCGCGTCGATTCCGGTCCGCGCGCGTCGACTCCGGTCCGCCGCATCGACTACTTCCGCCGCGTCGACTCCGGTCCGCCGCGTTGACTACCTTCGCCGCGTCGATTCCGGTCCGCGCGCGTCGACTCCGGTCCGCCGCGTCGACTACTTCCGCCGCGTCGACTCCAGTCCGCCGCGTCGACTACCTCCGCGCGTTGACTCCGGTCCGTCGCGACAACAAAATCGCCTTGGACACACCCGATGCTCTCCCGGGTGCGGCGCTATACAGGCCACAACATACTCGCCTCGGCCGCATCCGATGCTCTCCCGGGTGTTGCGCCGCACAGGCCACAAACAAATTCGCCTAGGCCGTCACCCGACGCACTCGGGGGCTTGCGCCATACAGGTCTAAGTTAAAACCTAGGCCGTCACCCGACGCACTCGGGGGCTGCGCCATACAGGTTCCACTCGAAAATCCTAGGCCGTCACCCGACGCACTCGGGGGCTTGCGCCATACAGGTCTAAGTTAAAACCTAGGCCGTCACCCGACGCACTCAGGGGCTGCGCCATACAGGTTCCACTCGAAAATCCTAGGCCGTCACCCGACGCACTCGGGGGCTTGCTGAAAGAACAAACAATGCCCGGATGTCGCCTAGAGGGGGGGTGAATAGGCGATTAAAACTTTTTCTAATTAGGGGCTTGATAATTGCGGAATAAAACTATGTGTTTAAATTAACAAGCCAACAACCTAATATTCTAGGTTCACCTATGTGCACCAACAACTTATGCTAAGTAATTCAAGCAACAAGAAGATAGCAATATATGAACTTCAAGCACGAAGGCTATCACAATGTAAATTGCATAAGTAAAGCTCGGGTATAGAGATAACCGAGGCACGCGGAGACGAGGATGTATTCCCGAGTTCCTCCTTGTTAAGGGAGTACGTCTCGTTGGAGGGGTGTGAGCTCGCCACAAGAGGCCTACTCAAGATGCCACAAAGGCCTCACCCTATTCTCCGATGAACCTCACCCAAGGGATTGGTTCACCTTCCACTATCGGAATCCTTCGGGGCGGATTCCGGAGCCCTTTACAACTTCTTCTTGGGGCACACACCCACAACTCAATTGGGGGCTCCCAAACTCGTGCCGAAGCTTCACAACTCGAAGACTTCGCGGCACCTCCAACCGTCTAGGGTACACAATGCACCCAAGAGGCAACAAGCTCTTGGGAACACAATGCACCCAAGAGTAACAAGCTCTTCAACGTCGATCTTCACGTATCACCGTGGAGGGAGCAACCCGATGCAACAAATGCAAAAGGCAAGAGCACACAAAGTGCTCAAATCCTTCACTCCCAAATTCCAACCAAAGCAACTAATGCTATGGAGGGAATAAGAGAGGAAGAACAAAGGGGATGAACACAAAGCAACCCCAAATCTAGATCCCACAAGTTCCCCTCACTTAGAGGAGATTTGGTTTGGTGAAAGTGTAGATCTAGATCTCCTCTCTTGAATCCCTAAGTTTGGGCAAGAATCATTGGAGGGATGGAGAGGAATCAAGCTCACAAGATTAGCAACAATGGAGGAGAGAGAAAATGTGAGCAGAAAAACGTGCAACCAGCCCTTGGGGGAAGAAGGGGGCTATTTATAGCCTCCCCCAAAAACTAGCCGTTATGTGCAGAAATTGCACATAGCGGTACTACCGCTGGAGTAGCGGTACTACCGCCGATGATATCCGGGCGGTACCCCGGGTACCACAACACCCAGCTGCTACGGTACCTCAGAGAGGTACCGCTGCACTCCAGGCGAGCAGTACTACCGGTGGGCGGCCGGTACTACCGCCGGACCCCTTCGATTCAAATCTAAGGGTCACAGCGGTAGAACGTGGCAGCTACCGCCAGGGTACCGGAGGGATATGCAGTACGCAAAAAGGGTCTAGCGGTACCTCTGGCGGTACCACCAGCGGTAGTACCGCTGCCTGAAGACAACGGTACTGCTGCGGTACTACCGCCAGGGGTAGTAGCCGTTGAGCATTAGTAGTTCCACTCCAGGAGGAGCGGTACTACCGCTGCCATAGCGGTACTACCGCCAGACAGAGATAAAAACTGCAGAAGCCTGAAACTCAATAACTTTTGCGTGGAAGCTCCGAATCGAGTGAATCCAATTTTGTTGGAAAGAGGACGACAAGAGCTTACACTACAAAAACTGAAAATATGAAAACAAGCAAAGGAGATTGTGCGGAGGGATGGAATGGTGAGACCTTTCCAAGCGGATGAACCGGCAAAATCTCCAACACCGAAAACACACAAGCTTTTCATCAAGACTCCGTTTTCTATGATCTTGGGCTTGTTTCGAAGATAGTCACAAGCCCTACAAGATCATGCACATACACATCATAGTCTATCATGTGAGGAGGAAAACAAAAGGAGAGAGTTTGACCTCTCGTAGAAGAGATAAACCGGTAAAACCTCCGATATCAAAAACGCAAGAAGATATTCATGAGATCCGTTTTTGATGAACTAGAGCTTGGTATGGAGATGAACACAAGCTCTAAATTCTCACATGGATAAAAGCCAAATAAGAACCAATAAAGATGATTGCATGGATGCAAAGGTTTGAGCTCTCCACGAACGATACGATCCCGATACTCGGTCGAGAGCCCCTCTTGATAGTACGGCTATCTATCCTATAACCCGGTCTCTCACTAACATAATGAGACCGGTAAAATAGAAACCCTATCAAGATCATACCTTTGCCTTGCGCTTAAACCACTTGAGGTCGATGAAGACGATCTTCATCTCCTCAAGGCAAACCACCTTTCTTGATTGCGCCTTGCTTAGTGAAGATTCACATGACGCTCCCCCATACACCAAGATGGGGAAAGCACTCCTTCGGTATATCTTCACTTGGCCTTTCTCTCGATGACGAACACCTTGGCCTTGATCAACAAATGATCTTCTTCCCTAAACCTTGACTCCAACACATGGAGAACAAGCAAGACCTTGACTCCAACAAATGGAGACAAGCAAGCTAATGGACACCTACAAATATAGCTCAATGCAAATATTAGTCCATAGAGATTGTCATTAATTACCAAAACCATGCATGGGGGCAACCATGCACTTTCACTTGCGCCATACAGGTCTAAGTTAAAACCTAGGCCGTCACCCGACGCACTCGGGGGCTGCGCCATACAGGTTCCACTCGAAAATCCTAGGCCGCACTCGAACACTCGGGGGCTGCGCCATACAGGTTCCATTCGAAAATCCTAGGCCGCACTCGAACACTCGGGGGCTGCGCCATACAGGTCCAACAACACAGTAGGCCGTTCGGCTGAGCAAATACTCGATATGTTTGTCGAGTCCACCAAGTAGGCCGCCGGCTGAATGAACACTCGAACCCTTTCGAGTCACACAAGTAGGCCGCCAGGCTGAATGAACACTCGAACCCTTTCGAGTCACACAAGTAGGCCGCCAGGCTGAATGAACACTCGAACCCATTCGAGTCACACGAGTAAGCCGTCGGGCTGAGCATACACTCGAACGCATTCGAGTCACGCGAGTAAGCCGTCAGGCTGAGCAAGTACTCGAAAAGTGCAAATACACAGTAAGCCGCCAGGCTGAATAAAAATACACAGTAAGCTACCAGGCTGAATAAAAATACACGGTAAGCCAACAGGCTGATGGAGCACCCAGATAATTCATTCGAGTGCAACAACAATAAAGTAAGCTTTAAGAGCTGAATAGACTCGACAAGTCCATTCGAGTGGAAAAGAAATTCAGTAAGCTCCATGAGCTGAGTAAAACTCAAAGCAGTAAGCCAAACCGGCCGAGTACAAAGTAAGTCACGCAAAGTCAGTTGCGACTCCGTTAGCTCGAGTCTCTTCTTTACTCCCATCGGGAGCGGGCTTTTCGACTGAAGGAAAAATTGAGTTTAACCTCAATTGCAAGCAATTCAGCTTAATCTCGGGGGCTACTCCCATCGGGAGCGCTGTCGCGCCCCCGATAGCGTGAGATCAATATTCAGTCGAAGCGTTACTGACTAAACCATCCTCTGTAAGCCCTCAACGGCCGGAGTCGAATCATTTTTACTTGTCTCTTTCAGGAACAAGACGGCGCACCCGTCGGAACAGTGATACCCGACATACCCGCATTTGCTTCGACTACATCGACTGCGTCTCCATCGACTGTGTCTCCATTGACTGCGTCTCCGTCAACTAAGACGATCGCACCTTCTTCGACTATGCCTGCTCGACATGCTGCTCTTAGTCTCTGCCCGATTCTTCGAATCGACCAGACACTCGGGGGCTACTGACGGGGATATACCCTTCGGGTCCCCTATCATTGGTATACCTGGTGCGATCCAATCTACGGCCCACCTGGCAGGCCCAAAGAAGCCCATGAAGCACGACTTGGAGTACAATACAAGAAAACATGTAAACCCTACCTGGCTCCCTTTATAAAGCCAGGCAGGGGCACCTCATAGGGGATCCTCCTCACGGGAACACAGAGATAGGCATAGCCCTAGCGAGACCACGTCTCATACCATCGCCCTTTTGGCCACCATGTAACTCCACATCATCATCTATATAGATCAGACAAGCAGGATGTAGGTCTTTACCTCACCACGAGGGGCCGAACCTGGGTAAATCCTTGCTTGTCAGCCGACGGAACTACCAGCGCGCACCTCTCTCCCCCTCAATCAACCCGGGGTACTCGACCCAGGGATTTGCCGAGCCCCAACCTCGACAGTCGCCACCAAGCCTCCTTTGAAGCCGGCTCCTCCTTCTACTGCTCAAGCAAAAGACAAATCTCCTGCAAAGAAGGACTCCTCAGTTCCTGGCGAGAAGTCGACTCCTCCAGAAGACAATCCTTTGAACGATTTTTGATAACTATGTACTGCTGTGCTGCTATTGAAACTTTGTAATTATGCACTACTGGTGCTTAAACCTTGTTAGGTTTTTTGAACTACTTTGTTCTTGAATTGTGCCAATCGGCTGATGATGACTTGCTTGTTAAACTATGAGATTGATGTGTGTCATCTATGCAAGTCATTCTGTGGTTCTTATAACCCATCTAATTACCCACTGATGAATAAGTAGGCCCTGCATGACTCCTCTTACAGCTTGTGCTGATAAGCTCCTACCGACTCATGCCCCTTAGGATTCATGAGAGCCGGAGACAAATCATGCCTGTAGATTAGTCATATTGTGCAGGATGCATCTAACTTACCAGCGAGAAAACTAGGAAAATTTGGCTACTGTGCCGGGTCCAAGAGTTTAAGCTTAACTTTTTTCACTGAAAAGCAATCCCCCAAGAACCTGATGATCAAAGTTTATAGAACAAAGCGCACTCACTGGGTGACTCGACTAAAGGACTCATGTTCACAAAAGCCGGCTTTTTTTCATTTGATCATAACAATTCGATTACATCTAGGCATGGCTCACTGGGCTCTTTGCCTTGCAACTCATAAAACTATTACAACTTAAGTATAATATGGACGTAACTGGGCTATGTTCCAAGGCCTCTTTGCCTCTGCATAAGGATCTAGCGTATAAGCTGTATTAGCTCCTTTACTTTCACTCGCCGGCTCTCGCACATCAATTAGATAGTACGATCCGTTGTGCAAGTTCTTGCTTATGACGAACGGTCCTTCCCATGGTGGAGATAACTTGTGCATCCCTTCCCTATTCTGGACAAGGTGAAGCACTAGGTCTCCTTCCTGGAAAGTCCGATTCTTGATTCTACGTGCGTGATATCGCCTCAAGTCTTGTTGATACACTGCTGATCTCTCAAGGGCTAACTCCCTTGCTTCCTCGAGTGCGTCCACCGAGTCCTGGCGAGCGAGTTCATTTTCTGTCTCAACGTAATTGGCGACTCGTGGCCAGTCATGCAACAAGTCGCTTGGCAGGACTGCTTCTGCACCATACACCATGAAGAAAGGTGTGAAGCCAGTGGATCTATTGGGAGTCGTTCTGATACTCCAAAGTACTGCTGGCAACTCCTCAACCCAACATCCGGCGGCTCTTAGCAAAGGGACTCGGAGCCGAGGCTTAATTCCCTTCAGCAACTCCTGATTTGCCCTCTCTGCCTGTCCATTGGACTGTGGGTGTGCCACTGAGGCTAGGTCGAGTCTGATGTTGTTCTCACCGCAAAACTTGGCCATCTCTCCAACTGATAAGTTGGTACCATTATCTGTAATGATGCTATGAGGGTATCCAAAGCGTGTTGCTATTTTCTTGAAGAATCTCACAGCTGATGCACCGTTGACTCTGCTGACGGGCTCTACTTCCACCCATTTGGTGAACTTGTCAACTGCTACTAGCAGATGGGTCTTCTGACAAGGCGACTTTGAGAAAGGACCCACCATGTCAAGACCCCAAACTGCAAATGGCCAAGTGATAGGTATGGTTCTGAGCTCTTGGGCTGGCACGTGGTCTTGCCTTGCGTACCTTTGACATCCATCACAGACTCGAACTATCTTCTCTGCGTCCAAATGTGCTGTTAACCAAAAGAACCCGTGTCTGAAAGCTTTTGACACCAAGGATCTAGTGGATGCATGATGACCACAATCACCTGCATGAATCTCTTGCAATATTTGCTTGCCCTCCTCTGGAGACACACATCTCTGGTAGACTCCAGTGACGCTCCTTCTGTACAGCTCGCCATCAATGACTGTGTAGGACTTGCATCGCCTGATGAGTTGCTTTCGCTTGACTTCATCCTGTGGGAGTTCACCCCTTAGGAGATATGCAAGATAGGGCCCTGTCCATGCTGGGATTGCCCGTACTGCTGCCACAAGTGCCGACTCTGGATCTGGGAAGGCTAACTCCTCCTCTGTGGGCAACTTGACCGATGGGTGGTGAAGCTCGTCCACAAATACATTTGGTGGTACTTTCTCTCGACGAGAGCCGAGTCGTGATAACGCATCTGCGGCCTCGTTCTTGCGTCTGTCAATGTGCTCCACTTGATAACCATAAAAAAACCCGGCTATCTGCTCGACTGCTCTTCTATAAGCCGCCATGTTTGCATCTTTCGAGTCCCAGGTTCCAGACACTTGCTGAGCTACGAGATCCGAGTCTCCAAAGCACCTGATACGCTTGATATTCATCTCATTGGCCAAACGTAGCCCATGTAGCAAAGCCTCATACTCTGCCATATTGTTTGTGCAATCAAAATGTAATTGAAGGACATATGCCAACTTATCTCCTTTTGGTGAAGTTAGAACCACGCCGGCTCCTGAGCCCTCTAGCTGTCTGGACCCGTCGAAGTGCATTGTCCAATACTTGGTGCAAGGTGAACTTGGTGAGGACGTGCAATCAGTCCAGTCATTGACGAAGTCAACCAAAGCTTGAGATTTGATTGCTGTTCTGGGCTCATATGTAATATGATAAGGACCCAGCTCTATTGCCCACTTGGCGACTCGGCCAGTTGCATCTCTGTTGCGTATAATGTCTGCTAGCGGTGCTGAACTCACCACCTTGATTGGATGCTCTTGAAAATAGTACTTGAGCTTCCTACTTGCAAGAAAAACTCCATAGACTAGCTTCTGCCATTGAGGGTACCTTTGTTTTGACTCTGTGAGGACTTCACTGATATAATAAACAGGCCTCTGCACTGGGTACTCCTTTCCTTCCTCTGATCGTTCCACCACTACTACTGCACTGACCACTCTCTCATTGGCAGCCACATACAATAGCATGGGCTCCTTATCTGTAGGAGCTGCAAGTACTGGTGCTGATGATAGGGTTCTCTTTAATCTTTCAAAAGCATCGTCGGCTTCTTTGTCCCATATGAATTTGTCTGACTTCTTCAAGAGTCGGTAGAGAGGACCCGCCTTCTCTCCGAGTCTTGAGATGAACCTGCTGAGAGCTGCTACACAACCAGCGAGTTTCTGAACGTCCTTTAGACAAGTCGGCTTCTGCAGATTGTGAATAGCCTTGATTTTCTCTGGGTTTGCCTCAATGCCTCTCTCTGAAACAATGAAGCCTAGGAGTTTGCCTGCAGGGACTCCAAAAACACACTTGGTTGGGTTGAGCTTCATTTTGTACTTGCGTAGGTTGTCAAAGGTTTCTGTCAGGTCTGCTATCAAAGAGTCAGCTTTCTGAGACTTGACAACTACATCATCCACATAAGCATGAATATTTCTTCCAATCTGTTTTTTGAAACAATTCTGGATACATCTCTGATATGTGGCTCCTGCGTTCTTGAATCCAAAGGGCATTGTTGTGTAGCAAAATGCTCCAAAGGGCGTAATGAAAGACGTCTTCAGCTCATCCTCTACGTTGAGTCTGATCTGGTGGTACCCTGAATATGCATCCAAGAAACAAAGTAACTCTGACCCCGCTGTGGAGTCAATGATCTGGTCTATACGAGGTAGTGCGAACGGGTCCTTAGGGCAATGCTTGTTTAGGCCCGTGAAGTCGATGCACATATGCAACTCTCCTGTTTTCTTTGGTACTAACACTGGATTGGCCACCCACTCTGGGTGAAAGACCTCCTTGATGAACTCGGCTGCTAGGAGCCGAGCCACCTCTTCTCCTATGGCTTTCCTCCTGTCATCATGAAACTTGCGCAGACCCTGCTTGACTGGTCTTGCATTAGGATTAACATGTAAACTGTGCTCGGCGAGTTCTCTCGGGACTCCTGGCATGTCATATGGCTTCCATGCAAAGACATCCCGATTCTCACGGATGAACTCGACGAGCGCGCTTTCCTATTTATCAGAGAGGTGTGCCCCAATGGTGAACTGCTTGGAAGCATCACCAGGGGTAAAGTCGACTTGCTTTGTGTCCTGAGCTGACTTGAATTTCATCTTCTCCTCTGTGGCCGGTTTCTTAAGGACCGAGTTGTACTCCGGGTCCATGTTTGCCTTGTAAAACTTCAGCTCCTCTTGAGCACAAGCTGTCTCAGCCATAGTTGCATCACCTAATTCACACTCCAGTGCCATCTGTCTGCTGCCATTAACTGTAATGACTCCTGCTGGACCTGGCATCTTAAGCTTCAAGTAAACATAACATGGTCTGGCCATAAACTTAAAGTATGCTGGTCGACCAAAGAGAGCATGGTATGGACTCTTAAGATCCACTACCTCAAAAGGCATAATCTCTGAACGAAAATTCTCCACTATACCAAAAGCAACCTCAAGGTAAATCTTACCAATGGGTTTGGCCGATTTCCCTGGTACTATCCCATGGAACACTGTCTCTGTTGGAATTAGCTGTTTATCTTGCAGCTGCATCCTCTTGAATGTGTCATAATACAAGATGTTGATACTACTTCCACCATCCATAATCACTTTGTTCAATGTATAGCCCCCAACTTGAAGTGCCACCACCAAGGCTAGCTGCCCTGGGTCGTCGACTCTTGGTGGGTGATCTGCCCGACTCCATGTGATGGTTTGCTCTGACCACCTGAGCCACTGTGGAAGCGCCGGCTCTACTGCATTAACAGCTCTAACCTTTAACTTCTTGGAACGTTTGGACGTGCTTGTTGTGAAGACATGGTAACTGCCACGACTCGGGTTCTGTGGCCGAGTTGTGACATAATACTGCCCATTGTTATCCTGGAGTTGCTTCGGGTTCTGCTGGAACCCGCCCTGTTGGTTACCTCCTCCCTGAGGTTGGTTAGGGTTATTGCCGACTCCTCCACCCTGGTTGCCAGGTCGTCCACCATCATTGTTTCCTCTATACCCGTTGTTGTTACCTCTGTTTCCTGGCCCTTGGAACCCGGCACACTGCAAATCTACGCACTGTCCCAAGGTATGGCCGCATCTGCCGTTCTTGGCGTGTTTAGGGCATGGAATCCTCAAGACCTCCTCTGTGCTTGGAGTACGGCCTTGGTATCCTTGAGAATTATTGTCCTTGCGTCTGACCCCAGTGTTTGTGTTAGCCACTAGGTCAGAGTTATCTCCATACGGCCGCTTGCTACCACCTTGATTCTGGTTTTGATTCTGGTTCTGATTCTGACCATTGCCACCTTGTCCTTTAGTCCCTTCCTCCTGATCCTTTGTTTTGTCTGTGGCAGCATGCTTATTAGCACCTGCCATGATCTCACCAATCGTAAGGGGAATACCTTGATTCAGGCTCTCCTTCATACGACCTAGCTTCCAGCTCAAGGGGTTGTAACTGCAGTTCCTTTCCATCGCCATTAGCACTGAAATTATTGGGAGTCCTTGCGATGAGTTAATTATCTCCGAGACTCGCCTCATCCAGTGCCTTGCAGACTCGCCCTTTCTCTGAACACATCACTCCAAATCCTCTATTGTACTCAACTTTTTGCATGTTCCCTGGAAGTTCTGAACAAATGCCGACTTCAACTGCTCCCAAGAATTGATTGATCTAGGAGGCAAGTTACGCATCCACACCTTGGCTGCTCCCTCCATCATAAGATACATGAATTTGGCACACAAATTACCTGTGGCATTGCGAATACTCATCGCCATCTCATATGTACCCAACCAAGAGGTCGGGTCCATATTGGGTTCATAATTGGGAACTTTACGCGGTTCCTTGAAGTCGCTGGGGAAAGACTCGGATCTGATGGCATCTGACAGGCACTCTGGTCCTGTCAGTGTGGGAGAGGTACCAGGAAAGGTCACCTCTGTGTGCACCCGGGTCGGCTGAGGCTGGTTATCTGCACCAGCTAGGGCTCTGTCCCTCTCAGCCTCCCGAGTCCTGGCCGCCTCCCTTTCTCGTCGCTGTCTTGCTTCATCAACTACTAACTGAGCTCGTGATGCGGTTGGTATAATAACCCTGTTCCTCTCTTACTCACGGTGCCTTGCACTTGTAGAGTTGGCCGGGTTAGACTCGTCATGGCGACTCCTCGTGCCCGAGTTGAACGGTGTCGAGTGCAGCCTGCTTGCATCTGGAAACGTTGGGTAAAGAGCTTGCTGAGTCATTGCTGTCTTCAACATCTCGATAGCACGACGGGTCTCCTGGCCCGCTGGTCCTTCTGGTATCTCGATATTCTCTAATCTTATTGTTGCCGCGTGAAGATTGTCCATTGGGTTAGAGTAATGCCCTTCTGGAGTACGGAACCTGCCAGGTGGAGGTCCCATACCACCCGTTGCTCCTCCTCCGACTCCTCCTTCAGGTGGTGGTCCGTTGGTACGGCTGCCACCGGGTCCTTCTGGTGGTAGTGGTGGTGGTGGTGGATTTGCTCCTCCCCCTGCGCCGCCTCCTGCAGCTGATGAACTCCCCAGCCCAGCTCCTGCGCCTGGACCAGTGGGTGTGGTGAACAAAGCAATAGGGTTGACAATGGCTCCTCCGCGCAGGCGACTCCTGGCTCTGCGATGCTGGATCGAGGTGAGTTCCTCCTGGCGACTCCGCAGGACCTGGGCTTCAGTCTGGACCCGGGCCCGCTCTTCTGCTAACCTGCGATTTGCCTCGTTGATCTCTGCTAATTGCCTCTCCATTGCAGAACGCGCACTGGCTAACTCGGCCGCCCGCTCAGCTGCATTGCTTGCATTGATTTCCTTTGTTAACAAAGTTGGATCAAACTGATTGCCGCCGTTTCCAGACATGTAGACTCCGACGACGCGAGCGCGAACTGGCGACTCCTCGTAGTCCTCTTCCTCAATTCCATACCCAAGCCTATCCTCGAACAAGGGCAAGATAGACTCTGAATCGGCATCGTAACCTGGCTCCATATATGGCTCCGCCAGCGACTCCTCTTCATGGTTGACAGCAAGATGCTCCTCTGACTCGGCGATGATGCCGAGTTCTGACGTGCCGACCGACTCTTCTCCGTCGGACTCGACAACAACTGTTGGCTCTGATACAGATTCCGCCGAGTTCGCGCGAAGACCCGACGCGCAAACCATGCCGACGAACACGTTGATTCCTCCAAAGACAAGTTGATAACCCTCGTCGACTTCATGCATATCTGAAGTCCAACCATAGTCGTCGATTTCTGTTTCTCCATGCTCATCAGTGTAGACTCGTCCGATGGCGAGTTTCTCCATGGCCCGGCGAGCGGCTCCCACGATCTCGACTCCACGCGTCTCTGGCCCCACGGTGGGCGCCAACTATCGTGGGGTTGTCACGGCAAGTCCTTCCTCCAGGAAGGTGAGTTCGGGGGCCATCGATGCTTGAAGTACGTAGGAGAGATTAATCTCGCCCAGGGACACAGATTTACCCAGGTTCGGCCCCTCTTGATTAGAGGTAAAGACCTACTTCCTGCTTCTCTTTATTGCTCTAGATTTGATATCGATTACAGGGTTCCGGCTCCTCTCTGGGGATCCGGCGACTTGGTGTTTCTCTCTACTGGTTGGACTCGTCTCTACTGGTTGAAGCTTATCGATCTAAGGTCCAGGACCCTGCTTATAAAGGCTGCCGGGTCCCTGGACTTACAGGCTATACCGAGTCATACTAGAACACGAATTCCTACTCTATGTCTTGGTCTTCCAAGTTAGACTCCGGGTTGTACTTGGACTCCTTCTCGACGGGTCCTTTCTCCATCATGGGCCTTGGCCGGCTTGTCTCCAGCCCAGCCCATGCGACTTGACGCGTGACTCAGCTTTGGCCTTCTTGGTCTTGGCGGGTCTACTTTCCGGGTCCATGGGCCTACCTATAAAGTATCCCCCCATCATAGGGCGTACCCGGGTAGGTCGTGCATGGAATAGTGGAACCACACTCTCATCAAGAAGTTTCTCTTCGATGCTCGGTCATATGTCAACGTCCCATGGTGCCAAGAGTGGTTCAAATCATCCACAAGCGGCTGCATGTAGACACTCAAATTCTTCCCCGGGTAATCGGGCCCTGGAATGATCAGCGACAGAAATATGAACTTCCTTTGCATTACGTCTCCGGGAGGGAGATTGAGCGGGATAACAAACACGGGCCAGCAGCTGTATGAGGCAGTCGACATACCATATGGATTGAATCCATCTGTCGCTATCGCAATTCTGACATTTCGAGCCTCTGCTGCCTCAACGGGGTGTTTCTCAACGAAGTTTTTCCATGCCTTACCATCAGATGGATGTCCCATCTTTTTCCGTCCGAGCTCGTCCGAGTATCTCTTCCCCTTCTCGTGACACGTCATCTGTGTGGCAGTCTCCTCGGACAAGTAAAGCCGCTGGATTCTTTTTATGAATGGGAGATACCGAAGAATCTTCATAGCGACTTTTGTCTGCTTCACCTGACCATCGGCTCCCGTTACCTCATGATACCTAGAGGCCCGACAAATACTATAGTACTTGTCATCCGCAAACTGTTTCCAGAACAAAAGGCAACCTTTTGGACAGCAATCTATCTTTTCATAATTCATACTGAGCCCTTTCATGATTTTCTTCGCTTCGTGCAGGGTTTTAGGCAGACAATGCCCTTCAGGCAACATGTTACCATGTGTTATCAGATTTTTCTCAAAGCATGCACGGGTGGTGGAGTACTGGGCCTTGTCGGCTAGTAGTTGAGAGATGGCATCGAGCTGAGAAATCTTTGCACCCTCGTATAGAGGCCTCTTAGCCGAGGCCATCATATCAAGGAAGGCCTTCGCGGTTGGCTTCGGTTCCTCCGGTTCACCCGGTTCCTCCGGTCCTGGCGGTTCCTCCCCTTGAGGTGGCGAATCCGGCATGTCGGCATCGCGGAGATCATCTAGGAAATTTCTAATCCCATCGTACTCATTGCCATCGATCCGCTGCCGCATCACCTCACCTCTGTCACGTTCGTATTGAGCAAAGTCGACAGCCGTGACAAAGTTAGGCATATACCCATTCAACCAAAGCTGTTTACTCATGTCATCCTTTCCCTGACGGTGACGATTCTTGCAATTAGTGCAAGGGCATCTTGGACGAACTCCTGACTTTTTTGAACCACGCCCTAACTCCTTCACCAATAAATCAGTCTTCCATTCCCACTCATCTGTTCTTTCAGTCCTACTGATACGGCCACTGTACATCCACCCATTATCTGCCATCCTCTGCTTTATTGGAAGCCAAACAACAACGCATTTATACTATGCAGCAAGTACTAATAAATTTATTCAATGACACCAAGATTAATTACGGCCAAATTTTATCTTTTACACCATGCAAGGGTTCACCTACAGTTCTAATAGGTAGGCCTATCCCGCCCAAGTACGTGTAGATCGAGTCGTGTCCCATGTTCTACCCCGACCCGAGACGGAATTTCGACAGCACCTCCCCGCTGTTCTTCAGAATACACGTCTCGAGCTTGTCAAGCCGAGAGGGTGTGCATCCGAAGAACAACGGGGAGGTGCTGCCGAAATTCCGTCTCAAGAAGGGGTAGAACATGGGACACGACCCGATCTACACGTACTCGGACTGTCCAACATGGACAATCCGGAAGTGTTACGGTTATAAATTTGCAGAGATGGACAATCCTGCATATTTATAAATTTGTAACCCATCCGGATGGGATCTGACTCGGTTGCGCGACTGACTTGGTGATCTAGACCAAAATAAACCCATGCAGCAAGAGAGGCGAAAGAGTTATACCCTCGAAGCGTGAACGGGGGAGAGATGGTCGAGGAGGTCGCGACGGAACAGGGGCGCCGAGACGGCCCTCCTCAGCTCCAGAAGAAGCCTCGCAATGACGGTACTGGCGGCTATGGGCGGCAGGAATCTACGACATATGAAAAATAAGAGAAATTAATTTTGTTAAATTTCAACACTTAAGCTCTGAAGTATCAAAGCAATTTTTGTATTTAAAAAATAAAGCATGCACTACTAATTAACAGAAAATTTGATAACACTAACATAATTCGATCATCGGTTAATATGCCCACCCCTAAACATAATAGCTAACACTAACATACTAACAGTACTAAAAAACTAATTAACAGAAAATTAACTATCAATCCTAAAATATTAATAGAAAATTAAACAAAACCTGAAAAAATAGCCTCGGGTAGGCTCACCTGCAAGGGAGGGCGCGGGTGGCCGGGGCGCGAGCTAGGGGAGGACGGCAGGCCGGAGGGGGGCGTGGAGGGGCGCGGCCGGTGGACAATGGGCCAGAGGGGAGCCGGTAGGGGGCACGGACGGCGGGCCGGAGGGGAACCGGTAGGGGGCGGCGGGCTCGGGGCGCGGGTGGCCGGAGGGGAGCGGGGAGGAGAGGATCCCGACCTCGAGTACGGTGAGATGCGGGCGGCAGAGGGGAGCTGGCCAGGGACGCGGCCGGAGGGGACGGGGCGCGACCGGAGGGGGCGGGGGCGCGGTCGGAGGAGAGCTGGGAGGGGGCGGGGGCGTGGTCGGAGGAGAGCAGGGGAGGGGGCGGGGACGCGGCGGGGAGGCGAGGACGGCGGCGGTGGCAGGGAGATGCGGGGGAGGGGGCGGGGACGCGGCGGGGATGCGGGGATGCGGGGGAGGGAGATGTGCGGAGAGGGAGCTGCGAGCGCGGGTGGGCCGGGTTTTAGAATTTTAGGTCCTATGCCGACGGCTTAGCCGTCGGCACAACAAGACATAATCTATGCCGACGGCAAAGCCGTCGGCATAGTTTTTTTTATTAGCAATTTTATTAATGTTTTATAAACATTATAATTTACTCCATTATAAATTTATACAGTTTTATTAATATTTTAAAAATTATAATTTAGACACACGCAAATTATTCCGGCGTGATTCCGACGCTCCGGAGCCCCTCCCCGACGAAACCCTAAACAGGTGACCGAAAGTCAACCGTGTCGTCTACCCCTTCCACGGTCGTCAAAACCCTTGTACACATGTGATATGGCACCCCCAAGCTTTTGGTGGGGTTCCGATGCTACGGAGCACCTCTCCGGCGAAACCCTAGACCCGAAGGAGATAACCCTAGATTTTCCGTTTACGGCCGGTACGGGCATCGAAAGGGGGTAGCTCAGTGGATATTTTTGCTTGGTTGGGTTAGGTTAGTCACTAGGTACAAGAAAACACACATATGCCCCAACTCTTGCAAAGATTCCCCCCCGTTCGCCCCATGTGGGAGTTTCCAGCTATATGCCCAGAAACTCGCTAAGGAAACAGTGACGCTCGTGAAGCCGGTCACGCCTCGGGGAAGGATCTTGGATATCTACAACCCAAAACACACTTGTACACATGTGATATGGCACCCCCTAGCTTTTGGTGGGGTTCTGATGCTCCGGAGCACCTCTCCGGCGAAACCCTAGACCCGCTGGAGAAAACCCTAGCTTTTCCGTCTACGGCCGGTACGGGCGTCGAAAGGGGGTAGCTCAGTGGATATTTTTGCTTGGTTGGGTTAGGTTAGTCACTAGGTACAAGAAAACACACATATGCCCCAACTCTTGCAAAGATTCCCCCTCGTTCGCCCCATGTGGGAGTTTCCAGCTATATGCCCAGAAACTCGCTAAGGAAACAGTGACGCTCGTGAAGCCGGTCACACCTCGGGGAAGGATCTTGGACATCTACAACCCAAAACACACTTGTACACATGTGATATGGCACCCCCTAGCTTTTGGTGGGGTTCCGATGCTCCGGAGCACCTCTCCGGCGAAACCCTAGACCCGCTGGAGAAAACCCTAGCTTTTCCGTCTACGGCCGGTACGGGCGTCGAAAGGGGGTAGCTCAGTGGATATTTTTGCTTGGTTGGGTTAGGTTAGTCACTAGGTACAAGAAAAAACACATATGCCCCCCCGTTCGCCCCATGTGGGAGTTTCCAACTCTTTTAGTGTTTCTTCTTCCTGCCTTTTATTGGCAACGTTATTTTATGTTGTTTCCTCATTTCAGCTTCTTCCTTTTCATTTGTAGTCATTTTATTTGCCTGGTATTGAAGATGTGAATGACCAATCAGTTGAAGGGTGGAATAAATCTGCACCGCCCCTCTATTTGTGGAGCCGTCCTGATTGGACAAAGAAGCATAAGAAAGTAGCTGAAGAGCATAATCACACCCCTACATTCAAGAGTAATAACACATATTAGGGAAGTTATCTGGCACGAAGTGATCGGCTCTCGAGTACAACTACATCACAAAGCTCAGTCATGGACAAGTATGGTTCGGGGTTCGGTGCAATTGGGAACGTTATTTCATGTTGTTTCCTCGTTTCAGCTTCTTCCTTTTCACGGCGCTTCTGTTCTTTTAGTGTTTCTTCTTCCTGCCTTTTATGTCGTTTCTTCGCTTCAGCATCTTCCTTTTCACATCTTTTCTGTTCTCTCAGTGCCTCTTCTTACATTTTGTTCTGTTGTTTCATCAGATGTTGTTCCTCTTTCTCCTGGCGTTTTGTTTCCTTCTCAAGTTGTTTTTTCTAGTTCCTGAACCACCTTCTCCTATAATTCACTAGCGTGATTAGTGGACTATTCTACAACATTTTTCTCGCTAAACAACAGATAACCTAATTTATGTAGGACTGTTATACAAAAACAATATATCTTCCGAACCATTATAGTTAGTTCAAACGTTATTTCATGCGGGTTCCGGAAGAATCAAACCGTTATTTTATGCGGGTGGGATACAGAAATAAATAAATCTACAACCCAAAACATACTTGTACACATGTGATATGACACCCCCTAGCTTTTGGTGGGGTTCCGACGCTCCGGAGCCCCTCTCCGGCGAAACCCTAGACCCGCTGGAGAAAACCCTAGCTTTTCCGTCTATGGCCGGTACGAGCGTCGAATGGGGGTAGCTCAGTGGATCGTTTTGCTTGGTTGGTTTAGGTTAGTCACTAGGTACAATAAAAACACACATATAGCCCAACTCTTGCAACTCTTGAGAAAACCCTAGCTTTTCCTAGTTTATCTGATTCATTCTCTTGACTTGAGTTTTGCCCATCCAGAAGCTTACGCATCCGTCTCGCGTCGTCGTGAGCAGCAAATCGACCTTCGATCCAAGCAGCCACAAGACTTCTTTGATGATCTAACGACCATCCCGTGTTGGGAATGTTGTAGATCATCAAAGAGCCTTGCAGCTGCTTGGATCCGACCGAGCGGCATGGCTACCACTTCCACCACCACCACTCCCACCTTCTCGGCAATTCATCATTGTGTCACCCTAATCCAGTGGTTGGATTCAACCTACCTGAGGGCTTGTGTTTCCAACAGCGTCGTTGTGTTGTCCTTATTCATCGACCTATAGGAGGTGGCTCCAATGGCTGGCCGATGAACAAGGACAAACACAATAATGCCAGAGAACATGCCAGCAGGTAGGCTAAATCCAACCATTGGGTTCGGTGGCAAAGGTAGACGCTCGTTGTGTGCCGTTCGCTGCAGGGACGTCGCTATTTATAGGCGATTAGAAGGTGTACCTGTGGATGAGGTGGGAGTGCAGATCCAACAGCTCACAAGCCCTCAAAAGAAACACACCCCTGATCCAACGGCTCACAAGCGCTCGAAGGAAACACACGATCCGTGTGCTTCCGATCCAACGGCTCACAAGTGCTCGAAGGAAACACACGATCCGTGTGCTTCGGATCCAACGGCTCACAAGCGCTCGAAGGAAACACACGATCCGTGTGCTTCCGATCCAACGGCTCACAAGCGCTCGAAGGAAACACACAATCCGTGTGCTTCTGATCCAACGACTCACAAGCGCTCGAAGGAAACACACGATCCGTGTGCTTCTGATCCAACGGCTCACAAGCGCTCGAAGGAAACACACGATCCGTGTGCCGTCGGCATAGCTCTGGGGGGGGGGCATAACCCTAACCGGGCCAGCCTACGGCTGACCTATGCCGACGGCCGCCGTCGGCACAACAACATCTACGCCGACGGCCGCCGTCGGCATAGTTATTCTATGTCGACGGCCATTTCTGTGCCGACGGCTGCCTCGGCCGGCTGGGCTGCCAGGAGTCTACGCCGACGGCCCCGACCTTTTGCCGTCGGCGTAGAAACTGGCCGTCGGCACATTAGGTCGTTCCCGTAGTGTTTCTAAGTGACAAAAATGATTTTTTTTTTGTGAAGCAAGTACTATCTGCTACATTCTATTATATCTATTATGGACTGTGCTACCTAGGGCACGTGCCCTAGATTAGCCGTCCGTGGGCACAGATGGAATTAGCTAATTAACCCATGCATGCACGTAGCTAGCCAACCCGCGTATGGACTTTTTCATTGGATCCCAAATTTTAAAATGTTTTATCTCTTGAACCGTAAGTCAAAACTCAGATCCGTTTTCACGGTTAGGTTTGTCGCGCCGAGATCTTCAAAAATAGATCACATGTTGATATGTTTTGATAACATTTTTTTCCCGACCCTAGTTGCCAGGTTATAGTCACTTGGTCACCAGGGTATTGCCATGTTGGTCACCAGGTTAAAATCAAAAAGTTACCAGGTTGTTTGAACTTTGCTACTCACCAATATAGGCATTTCCTGATGTTAATGTGATGTTTTATGTGTTTAGATTCCATGTTGATATGTTTTGATAAAAAATAAATCTGACCTTAGTTGCCAAATTATAGTCATTTGGTCACCAGGCATAGTTATGTTGGTCACCAGGTTAAAATCAAATGGTTATCTGGTTTTTTGAACTTCGCTACTCACCAATTTAAATCTTTCTTGATGTTAATTTGATCTTTTCCGTGTTTAGAGTGCATCAAATACCTATTCTCTGAACATTTTGATCATCATTACGAGCAAAAACATGTAAAAATTATCTGATAACTATGTGCTATTTGGATGGTAACTGTCAACCAGTAGCATGGCAACTACGGTATAATAACCTGGCAACTGATGACGAAAAAAAAAAGTCGTCAAAACATATTAAGATGGGATCTTATTTTGAAGTACTCATCGAGACGAACACAACAGTGAAAACGGATCGTCAATTGGATTAACAGTTTAGGAGATAATTTGTTTTAAATTTACGAATGATGGAAAGAATCCTTGCATGCATGCATGACGTTGACTCTTCCGTCCTATAGGGACGCGAATGCTACCAGCAAAACGCCGGATAGAGTTAGTTAGCAGAGCACGTTTGTTAGATAGATTAATCGATCTATTATATGACCCATATACAGGAGGACGAGCGTAGATCCATCAAACAAACGGTTTTACTCATCTTTGGTCATCGATAAGGCGCCAAGAGGTTTTCCGTCTACGTTTGACATCTACAACGCGATGATAGAGGTGACGTCTCGATAGATGTGTGTGACCGTCGTCGTTGATGTCGGGGAGATGGTGATTTGAACCCATGGCACCAATCTGTCTTTGAGATGTTCGCGGCGACGGTGATGAAAATCCATATATCTAGTATAATTAAAAAAAAGTTGTGCATATATGCGTGCCTCTCTTTGTTTCTGTCTACAATGTCACGTTACAAAGCACGCTTAACCTGATCGTGTTCGTATATACACGGAGGAGCAGATACAAGTTCTAATCTCAGCAATGTCACCTCTTTCACGTTACAAAGCCCGCTAGCTTACATATATGGCGTAGCAGATACAAGTTCTAATAGGTTCGACTCAGCAATGTCCAGTACGATGGACAACTAAATCAACGCCAAATTAAGCCTACTCGTTCTAGGACACGTACTTGCTAGGCCGAAGCCTATTCACAAGTTTTTTGGGTAGCCGTAACGTAATACTCCACGATCGTATTTGAATCAGACTCTATTCCATGTCAACAAATATCTCCTTCGGCTTCTTGTTCTCGCCTCACAATCGATAGTTGGCGAGATGCCGATACGGATGGCCGCCCCCGGCGACGAACGGGGGATCAAGCGTGCGCGGCACACGGACGCAGCGACGTTTACGCCGTCGTCGCGGCGGCGAAGGCAACAGCGCAGGTCGTTCTCCATGCTAGCCGACGACCTCCTCGTCATCATCTACCGCTTGCTGGGCGATTACCCGAGCAGCCGGGCACGCTTCACCGCGGTCTGCAGGTCCTGGCGTGGCGCCGTCGCCGCCGAGCAACGGGTACCCGTCCTGCCGTGGCTGCTCCTCTCGCCGCGCGAAGTCGGCGGCGACAGGATTAGGCGCGCGCACTGCCCGGAGGACGGCGCCGTGATGCACATCTCTCCCCGGCTTGGGGCCATCGGGAGGCGCCTCGTGGGTGGCTATGACGACTGCTGGGTCGTGTCGTGCCATCCGCCGCCCATCAGGATCATCAACCTCTTCTCGGGCGCCGAGGTGGCGCTTTCTGAGAAGCAGGGGAAGATTGCCTGTCCGCGCCGTGATCATGGACGCGGTGATACCCGTGGCCCGATAGTCGTCACCAAAATCGTGTTCTCCAAGTCTCCCACCTCGGACGGTTGTGTCATGGCCGCCATGACCGACAACTGCGGCATCGCGCTGTGTAGGATTGGTTGCCCATATGGCGGGTGGACGATACACAATTGTCACGTCGAGACATTCATCGACATTGCCTTCTGCAACGGTGAGCTCTATGGCCTCACGTTCAACGGTGAGAAACTCATCAAGTTTGAAATCGACGAGAACAAACATGGAGCTCCCATCATCATCGCAGACACCCGAGTAGCCTTGCAAATGGTTAGCCGTGAAGATTCAAGAAACTCTTGCAAAGAGTATGGTGTTTACATAGTTGATTTGCACGGCAAGCTTGCAATAGCGATGATGACCTGGTGGTGGGACGACCGTGAGCCTTTCTTCAAGGTGTACAAGCTTGTTGACAACGTGACTAGTGGGACGATAACCTATTACGAGAATAAATGGGAGGAGGTAACGAGCTTAGGCGACAATGCCTTGTTTTTGGGGCATACATTTTCCAAAGTGGTGCACGTACCAACGGACAAGCGCGGTGATGTGGAGAGAAACCGCATCTACTACGCCAACAATTGTTGTCGAAGTTTAAACGCTGTTATACATGGTGATGCGGTGGAGTTGACGATCTCAAAACATGACGGTGATCTTAAATGTGAAAGAAAAGACAGGACGAGCCTCACCGACGATGACGAGAAAATTACGTCGGTAGGATACTTCATGAAGTATGGTAGTCATGACACCATGTGGCTTCTTCCGCCCAATATCTAGCTAGCTGTTTAGTTATGATAAGTATGGGTGAGGTGTATTGGATCTCAGTGCTTTGGGGATGAGCCATTCCATAATTATAATACTAATAACTATAATAATAATAATAATAATAATAATAATAATAATCATGATGATGACGGAGGTGTCGGACTTATTGCAAATCTTGAACGAAGAGTATGTGTCTAATTGTTGACCAACAATCTTGATGACGTGCCGATGAAATCAATGCATGAGGGGAGGCAGAGAGGAAACAAAACATGGCATTGAAGTAAAATAAGCGGGTTTTGCTTTGAAACTGAACGGAAGGAAATTGGATGCATTCAACATAATGGTGGTATGTAGCTTGTTTATTTGGCTGATGTGACAGTTACACTGACGTTAAAAGAGGTTTAAATGTGGAAAACATGATGACGTGGTTGTGGCTGGCTAGGATTGCTCAAAGATGGGCTTTCATATTGAGAGAGATAACCATAGTTGGTTGCTCCTATTTAAATATCATATATAGTACTAATGATTATGATGATGACTATATAAATTTGCATGTGATCCATGTCTGAAACGACTCAGAAACCACATGGAAATGTATTCTACTGACGGGTTTCCCATTGGTGGATTATCTTCCATGGTAGTGACCCGGATTGTGTTTATTTTTTATTTTTTTTCTTCATTCTTTTATTTTCTATTTTTTCGAGGTAAAAACCAAAAGTCGGAAGCGTGTGGTCATCAGCCAGGAGCAGCCAGATCGATCGACCGTGTCTTTCGCAATCATATTTTTCCTCGCCCGTCCGTGTGGCCGGTGGTCGCCGATCGAGTTTAGGGGCGGTGGCCGTCACCGTCAAGTACGCACGTACGCACGGCCTACGACTCACTAATAATCACACATCCTAATCACCTTTCGGCTCCCTCTTTTCTGGATGGTGGCTCAGCACACCACGCTGGCCATCTTTTCCTCTTTAATTTCTTCCCTGCTTTTAATTGCACGTACTACTACTACTACGGAACCAGCTGCTGATGACTTAACTATGACGATTTTTTTTTTGACAATTAATACCATATATATTATAGTAGCAAATAGTACATGGTATAGATACATGAGCTGACTACATCGATTACAAAATAAAGACTAAAAGAGACAAGCAAATCTTCGAGATTTTCAAGTCCTTTCTTTTTCCACGACACAATCTCGTACTTTTCTGAAGGCAGCCGTAGAACAATGGCTAAGATACCAAACCACAGACCTGTGAATACCAATGAAGGTTCTTTCATAATTTTAATTTTGAGCCGCATTGCCAAGGCTTTGTGCACGCACGCAGCCATTAAGGTAATCAACCAACATCGGCAAAAGTACCAACACAGATATTTCAGGGAAAAACAACCGAACAACTTGGTCGACGTCATTGCGAGCCGAGAGAACAAATCACCATTGTCGAGGACGTAGTAGCCGGGACAGATATTGCAAGGGCAAACCTCCTCGCGGCAACCATGAGAAAAATTCCAAAATCGATCTGGCGAAGCAAGACCAGAAGAACCATACCTAGGCAAATATAATCTTTCAACATCACCATTGACGCCGGGAAGGAGATCTCGTCATCGAACGAAGGGGCGAAGATTACTTATTGTAGACGAAACCATCTCCATCGACGAAGAAGAAGACGGCTACCAAAACCCTAATCCAATCTATTGGGAAACACTAATTTTATTGAAAGCACCACTCATAGATCGGGTTCCCCACCCCTCCTGACGCCGGCGAGGCCGATCGGAGTAGGGGGAACCGACCTATGGTGGTGGAGACACGGTGGTGGCGGCGGCTAGGTCTCCACAGGGGAGTTCTCGTACAACGGCGAAAAGGAAGAGAGAGCACTTTGACTCGTCTTTCGTTTCTAAATCTTAAACTACGACGATTAATACATAGGGAGTATCTAATAACTAAATTAAGTGTTTCTCCTTTTAATTGCGTTTCTTCCATAAATTTCTTTTCGCATGTATGTCCTCCTACAATTTTGAAATTCTATGATGTGGCAAGTTTTGTTCCAAATAGCTAAACTAATGGTACCAACACAAAAGCCTCAAAACAACATGTCTATATCGTTGCTACTGTGAAATGCCAATTTTTTGACTAGTTCCAAACAGGCATGCATGTCATCCTCTGCATTTTTTTGGAGCCATCCCTGCCAGTAGGTTCCCACATGTTCATACTTCTCATATAATCTTATAACGGGCCATCATCATTTTCGAGTTTCCACCACTACTCGCACCAGATAGTGCGGAACACATTCTCGTAGACCTACGATTTCAGTATGAGCATTGATCAAAGCATCATGATCATTATCACTAGCTTCTTCCAGTAGACGGTTTCGGAATCAAACTCAAATTGATTTTGGATAAATCTTTAATACCCAGGTCACTTATACTTTTGAATATACAAACTAATTGCCCAACTACAACGTGACGTGTGAACCAAGGGAAGAGGCCGGCAAGGCTCTAAATAACGTACTCCGTCCGTCCTAGTTTATAGGACTCAATAGGCAAATATCTTGGCCCAAGGTGGTTTTTTATTGGGGCTCAGTTCTTCCATGCATTGGTGGAGAGAGTAACCATCCAATAACTGAAGGGGAATTAATGCAAATGGGTCTTAGAGATGGGGGGATTTTGGGACTGCATGGTTTTGGAGATGGGTTTTATAATCTAGGACGGAGGGAGTATGATGCATCTCAATCGTTACCAAACAGAGTTGGGTGAGTTTCCGTGCCATTATACATAACCATGGAATCAACGCCGTTGTACCTGTCCGTCCTATCTTTGTCGGGAGGCCAAGCGTTACTCATGTATTTTTTTTTGTAATAAGACATTTCCGTAAGTTAAGTACTACCTCCGTCTAGGTATATTAGTCCTACTCGTAGTCCTAGGTCGTCAATTTGATCAACTTAATATGATGCATACATGACAAAAAATATATCATTAGAAACTTTAGATTCTATATTTTCTAACAATATAATTTTTATATTATATAATTTATTTTATATAGGTTAAATTGATGACTTAGTGACACGCGCAGGACTAATACACCCGGAGGGAGTACCAACGGTCTTATCGGGTTTAATTGTTTATTTCTTTCGCGCCATAATGGCTAGATAGATAGCCCCATAAAGGGGTAACCCCATACGTCCGATTCGATAAAAGGAGACGTAGAAAGAGAGCACGTAAAATACACCGGTTTAAACTTTTAGGCCTCCTTTGATTTGAAGGAACTACGCAGGATTCATATAGGATTCAGTTCCTCTGGATTTTTTCCTTTCGTACGCGTTTGATTCGAATGATCGTAACCCGTAGGATTAAATCCTGTAGGAATTCCATAGTTGGTTTTCACGGGATCCGTAGCATGAGCTCGGAGCTCATGGAAAATTCCTGGCGCGAAGAAAGGGCGCGCGCGCGCATCGGCATGCCTCACTCCCGCCAAAAGCCACCGCCTCGGGCGTCTTCCAGAGATAATTTTCCGTGAGAAATAAAAGGCAAACGGATAACGTTTTGAGCTTGGACTCTGAACGGAGCTCTCGATGAGCTAGCTCCACCCTCGCGATTCTTCTTCTGATCCTCTCCCGGGCTCTACTTCCGATCCACGGCCGGCCGGCCGGCCGCGCGGCTCCTTGCTCCCTCTAGGCTTGAACCTGTGATTCGTCTCCACATCAACCAGGTTCGTTCCATCTACTCCTTGCCGTCTTTCTTCTTTTCTTTGTCCAACTTTAGTTTATTAGATCTGGTCTAATGTGTCCATGGCTTAGAACTAGTAGTATTGGGTGCATATTATTTCTATTTGTTTGTCACCGTGACCACAAACTTGGTAGATTTTCTCGTCAAATATTGAGATTGAGGCACGCTTCTAGCCTATTTAGATTGGTATTGTGCTGATTTTGTGAGAACAAAGAAAAATCTAAAGATTCGAACTGCATTGCGGATACGGAACGGTGGCAATAGTTTACTTTCATACTAGCTATTCATTGTTTAACTTTCTTCTTTTTCGAGCTTCTCTTATTAACATATACCATTGGTTGCAACTAACACCAATCTGCATGTGTGTAGATGAGAGGCCAATTGAAGGGGCAAAGTGAGTCTCAAATTGATGGTGGAACTGCAGGGGCTTGTGAACTTACAGGTATATTTTATGAAATTACTTTATGCAATTTCATATTGTTTCTGGAGGTGATTTTGGTTGTCTTATTGGTTATAGTACTATCAACACGAAACTGAACTTGTCTACTTTTATAACTAGGTACCGCCAAGAGAGCCAGATGGAGCCACGAAATGAAGGTGTTCCTTATAGGGCTCCTACATGATTATGATGTCCCAGGTTATCGGACACAAAATGCTTGGAGCACGGACGCATGGACAAAAATTACTGCTGGAGTTAATCACAAGTTTGGTGTATCGTTTACTTGTCGGCAAGTGAAACAGAAAGAGCAAGATCTGAAGAAAGATTATCGGAGTGTGAAAGATTTGCTAGATGAAAGTGGTTTTGGATGGGATAGTGACAGAAATATGGTGGATGCACCAGCCAATGTTTGGGATAGTTTTCTTGCTCGTAGGAACAGCAAGGATGCCCTGCAATGGAGAGACAAGTCGTTTCCATACTATGATGAATTGTCTCCACTCTATGAAGGTGATTTTGACATGAAATGTCTGATTCTGTTTTATTACACTTGCAACATATATTTAGAAAATGTTGACGAATATTCTTCAATTATGTAGGTCGTTATGCTGAAGGGAGAACTCGTCAAGGTATGGATCATTATGCTATCAAGGCCAAGCATGGATCAGTTCCAAAACGTGGGACTGATTTTTCTCAATCTCCATCACCTACTATGGCACTCCCTAGTGAGTCCGATATAGCACCCACTTTGGATGATGAAATAGAGCAAGACAATCTGGATCCTGTTCCACATTTAACTACTCCAACGCAACACGTGCAAGTTGCACCAAGCTCAACACATATCCTCAGAGAAAGGTGACACCAGGCATGGCAAAAGACAAAAGCGAGATGCCAATGATGGATTTCATGAGAGATATCTAATGCTGAAGAAGGAAGAAATTGACCGATTTGCAGCTATTGAGGAGAAGAAGCTCGAAGATCCATACAATATTAACAAGTGCATCACAACAATTGAAGGACTAAGAGAGCTACAACTAGGTGACATCTTGCTGGTGTCGGATATCTTCAAGAGTAAGGAAAACAGGGAAGTTTTCTTGTCACACTCTAGTGATGCACTACGGTTGGCATGGATTAAAAGGGAGATTGCGCGTGCCCAACCAAATCATCAGAACTAGATGGCAATGCATTTAGTTTAGAGATCATGTCATAGATCTGACCTTAGATGGGTTTAATATATTTTGCTAAGTCATAGCAAGAAAACTGGAGATGGGTTTTGTGTATTTTGGTAACGCATGGTAAAAAACATGGGTGAAGCAACTTTAAGTATGGGAAATCTCATTTTCAATATACCAATAATTCTCTCGATGTGATTGCGAAGTTGTGCATGCCGAAGGTTAAATAATTCCATGTCTGTGGCCTTTGGCGTGCCCTTCCTTGTTCTTTCAAATGATACCTAGTACCACGATATGGAGCAAGAAATTGTGGTGTATTTGCATAGCCAGCGTCCACAAGATAAAATTTCCCCGGAGGTACGACAAAACCATGGTTAAGTGCATCTTGTAGAACTCTTGCATCTGAAGCTGATCCCTCCCAGCCAGGATGTACATGCACAAATTTCAAATCAAAGTCACAAGCTACCATAACATTTTGTGACAGTGTTTGCTTCCTGTTACGATACGGTTCTTGCTCATGTAGTGCTAGTTTTAATGGAATGTGTGTACCATCTATAGCACCTATGCAGTCCTACAAAAATAAGAGTACAAATTGAATTTAACCTTTCATATAACCTGTATAAATTGTATTGAATAAACTTGCTGAAACAAAAAATGTCTAGAATGTACACATACCTTAAAAAAGGGGTAGAATTGTGGTCTGCTTAGTGTTGGATGTGGGTGTAGGGAAGGTGGGCGTATGTAGACATACGTGAGCTGTGTGATTGCATTAAGAACTTCTTTAAAATAGTAATTTATGGTTTGCAAGCTGTGTTGAAAATAATCTGCCAAAGTATCAGTGGTTGCATTCTTCGCCAATGCATACAAAAATATAGCGACTTGCTCTTCCACTGAAACCGCATATCCATCAGAAAGGAGTTTTTTCTCACGCAACCGATGAACCAAATCTTGAAATACGCCAACCTCCATTCTGAAGTTTTTCTTGCATAGCTCGTCATGCCCAGTTAAAATTTCCTGGACACGATGAGCACCTGTAAGCATTGAATTATGCATTGGTCTCCTCGTAGAAGAAGGCCTTGTTGAATTTTCTCCTTCCAAGGTTGGAAGAACAAAATGAATGAACTCATATTCATTTTCTGATCTACGATGATAGCTTGGATCCATGAATGCAGACTAAAGGATGCTGAAACAATCATTAAATGGAAGAGTGATCACTATCTCTGGTTACAAAATGAGGAACAAATCATGCTATGTACATGATGACTAACCTTTTTTTGTGAGGAGCTGATGAAATAAACCTTCAGCTAGCACTTGCAGGGGACTTTGCTCTTGTGCAATGAACAATTGTGATGGTCGTGAGCTGCTGTGTCAATGTGTATTGCACTTGCACATATGGAGCTGTTATGCATACATATAGGAAGCTGAATTGATCCCAACGGTCATGAGGAAGGAGTAACGGCTAGCTTTCAAAAAAATAGTATTCAATGCTTATGACTTCCTGTGCTTTTCCTTCGTAGCAATCAAACGTGCATTTTTCCTGTGTCCATGGGAACCGGCAGGGCAGGGCATCCCATTCCTTTATAATTCCTATTCCTTTCCATTTCCTCCCCTATGATTCAAAGAGGGCCTTAGACCTAAAAAAATACAGGACATTTGCTCCCCACTTTCGAATTTGGAAGACCTTTCCTCCGTTTCATCCAGCACTTTGGCTTTGTTTTTCCCTTTCCGGCGAAAAAATAAAACTCGCTCGCGCAGACCCCGACACAGACAGATTCCGCCACCTCCACCTCCTCGAGCCAGCCAGCCAGGCAGCGCCACCTCGTCGTCGTCGTCGTCCTCCTCCTCCTCCTCCCCTCCGTAGTGGCGAGCACGCCCTCTCCTCGCCTCCAATAATTCGCCTCACCTCACCCATGGGCGACTGACCGACGGGGTAAACCAAACCCGACCGACCGAGCGTTCCTTGGCTGGCCGGCTAACGGCGGCAGCAACAGCAACAGCAACTCCTCCCGCACGATCCCTCCAGCAGGTGCGACCCCCTCTCCTCTCCTCTCCTCTCCTCTCGTCGTCTCGGGATTAATAATTTATCTAGAGTGGAGTGGTGGAAGGAAACAAATGAACGGGGGTGGGGGATTTGTTTTTGTTTAATTTAATTTAATTTAGTGGCGGGTGGGGTGGGGGTGGTTAACTCGGTCTGCCCGATCGCCATCGCCGCGGGGCTGGGGCTGGAGCTGCCTGCGTGCCTGCCTGCTGCTCGCTGCTCGCGCTGGACCCAGCCGGCCGATCTGAGGGGAGGGAGGGACGAAGGAGCCATGGCCGCCGCGCCGCCCGGGTCCGCCACCAAGGTACGTACCATCACCACCCATGGATCCCGTCATTTCCGCCGACCGTGATCTCTTCCCCTGATCTACCGCTCTGAATCTCTCTCTCTCTCTCTTCCGGTGCCCATTGGTGGGGCCCACCCATCGGGTTATGAGGAGCTGGGCTGTTTTCTCATCCACTGATCATCATCAATTAATGCTCTTAGTCGTCGCCGGTTAAACCCCATCGATCGATCCAACTAGATCCGCCGCCCCTGTTCCTGTTTCCGTTTTCCCTACCGTGGATTTTGGTCGGCTCTGACTGAGCTGGACGACGTGGAGGATGGTTTTGTCCGATCCGGGGGAGGGCTTCGCAGTTTGCCTCACGCATTTCTTGGTTTTGTTACAGCCACTCTTTCTGAATTTACTCATTCAACGGTGTGTGTGTGTGTAATCGCAATTCAGTGAATTAATTCCCAGTTGCATCTGAGGACAACTCTGCGTGTGCTGCTTCATGTCTGTTGCCATTGTTCGGCTACGTTATTATCTCAGGAAGATGTAGCCATATGCCATGCCAACTCCTGTTGTTTGGTCTTGTGTTTCTGTCCGTGAGCTGTTTGAGTAGGAACCATCTGTGCTGTGTCTGCTTTTATATCCTTATACGTTTGCCTCTCGTTGTGACTGACGGCAATGTTGTTACCAAGGAGGTTGGGGCCGGTTGCTTGTCTATGCAGGGTGATGTGAGCACGCAGCCTTCAGATGATCCTCCGGATTTGGGCTTTGCCCCGCTAGAGATGGCAATTCAAGGCGTGGAGGAGCATGACAAGGTCGATCAAGCTGTGGTCTCTTGCAATGGCTTGGGCCTGTCAGTGGCAGCGTTGCCCATTAGCTCGGTTGGGGAAGCGCTCACAGAGTTGACTGCGCCAAGTGACCCTCACATATCGAAGGTCTCTAAGCCTAATGTGTTGAATGATGGAAATGGAGTGCCGCCTGTCCCGTCTTCGCCCACCTTGCTGGATGAGCTCTTGAACAACTTCAGTTGCACGGCGCCGCTTTCCTTGCTTGATACACCAATTCAGTTGCAACTTGAAGGGGCCTCCACTAATGCCGGGAGGCGCGGTGTTCGCTTGGACAAGAAGAACAAAATCTGCAACATCCCAATTGCCAAGCGTGCTGAATTTTGGTTGGCAGAGGCTTTTGGAGAGTTGCCAAAGGAAAAGATCTCAAAGAAACCAACCGAGGAAGATGTGCAAGAGAAGATGAAGAGGAAGATGTGCAAGAGAAGATGAAGACTTATCTGCGGATGAGCAAGAAACCTACCACGCCGACGGCGATCCAGGCTATTCGTGAGTTGGTAGAAGCTAATGTTTAATCTCTATCCCCATAAGGCTAGGTGCGGGCGCTTCTCTTGTTGCGTGGGTGCTCTCGAGGTTGCGATGTTTGGCTTGGCTGGATACAAGGGGCTTCCAATAGTCTTGGGCCTGGGGACTCTTGTATCTGGCTCGGATGATGTGCCTTGATTAGTAGTAGAATGTGGGTTTGGTTTTCACCGGTTTTTCTCAATTAACCGGGTGTTGTTTGGTCTTTGGGTCCGGTTTCCCTTATTAACTGGACCAATTCTTATTCTTCTTAAATGCAAATGCGGGAACTCCCCGCACTCTGACGAGGTTTCGTCAAAAATATCCTTATACGTTGTTTCGTCTCATCTAGCTAAATGTATATATAGAAGCTGTAATTTAGTCTTTATGGATATTATTTTTTGTTGTAAACGTGACCTGCAAAGCTTTTGTTGTCGCAAATGGAATCTCCAACAAGATATTTATGGATTTTCTTCTGCTTTCAGCACACCTTCTCTTCGCTCTTGAAGCAAAAGGCACTCAGGACTAGTCCGCCAAAACCTAGGGCTACTATGGCGGTTTCAATGAGGGAAGTGGATCCTGCCTTTCAAGGAGCTGGCCAAAAGGAGTATCCTTTAGTTGTTGCTTATTTTGTCACAGGCTTACACAACCATTTCACTTGTCTTTCCTTTATTGTTCTATCCTATGAATATCATATATCTCCATGTCTCATTACTGTCACACACATTTGATGACTGAAAGTCTCAGAAAATATTGCACTTAAAGTAAGTGAACATATTAGTCCAGCATTGTTGCTTACACTGCTTGTATAGTGTCTGTTAACTTGTCATAGTTATTCTTAACAACCCTCAGCGGACTAGAAATATGGCGGATTGAAAAGTTGCAAGTGGTTCCTGTTCCCAGAGAATCACATGGGAAGTTTTTCACAGGAGATTCCTACATAATACTGAAGGTACTCTACCCTTTTCAAACTGTAGGTTGACCTAAGTCCGTGATTAGTTCTGTAGGGAATATTGTTCAGGGCTGTATGATGTCAGCAGTGCAACCGGTCTCGTCCCTTCGTTTGTTCTCTTAACCTTATTATATTCTGATTTATCCTGCATCATTTTTCTTATCATGACGCAATCCTTTATACTTGAAGGAATTATTGCCTTTTTTAATTTTTGTATTATTTCTGCATCTTGTTTGTGTGGCATCATAATGATGATGCTAATGTCATCGGCATAATGCAGATATGCCACCCCTCAAGGAATTACATAATCTGTTTATTATACTAGTGCAAGTGCAATTGTTTGAATTGAATTAGAATATTGTGGAATTATTGATTAAGATTAACAATTATTTTTTCACTGGAACAGACAACTGGCCTTAAAAATGGTTCTTTCCGGCAAGATATCCATTATTGGCTTGGTAAAGATACCAGTCAGGTTTGCTGTTACCATTTAAGCTCTGATACTTTTCGCCGATAGCCTAGCTAATGAGATGGCATACTTACTTGTTGCCTTTAATTAATGAACAGGATGAGGCTGGTACAGCTGCAATCAAGACCGTGGAGCTGGATGCTGCTCTTGGTGGACGTGGTGTTCAATACCGTGAAGTACAGGGAAATGAGACTGAGAAGTTTCTTTCATACTTTAAACCCTGTATTATACCAGAGGAAGGTGGAGTTGCATCTGGTTTCAGGCATGCCGAAGTCAATCAGCGGGAGCATGTAACACGATTATTTGTCTGCAGAGGAAAGCATACAGTCCATGTCAAAGAGGTGAATACTTTTTCCTGTGTTTTCTGTCATTTTGTTTCAGTGTATTTTGTTACTCTATCCTTTCCTGGTTATGTAACATTGATCTTTCCCCCAACAGGTTCCTTTTGCACGATCATCACTCAACCATGAAGACATATTCATTTTAGATACCGAATCCAAGATTTTCCAATTCAATGGATCAAATTCTAGTATTCAGGAGAGGGCTAAAGCCCTTGAGGTTGTGCAATATCTCAAAGACACTAACCATGAAGGAAAATGTGATGTAGCTGCAGTTGGTAAGTTCACTTTTGAGAAAATAATTTAAATGAACAAAGTCTTTTCCCTCCCAGAATATAATTTGTTCTTTCAAACAGAGGATGGAAAGTTGATGGCAGATGCTGATGCTGGTGAATTCTGGGGTCTCTTTGGTGGATTTGCTCCTCTGCCAAGAAAGACCTTTCCTGAGCTTAATGGAAAAGATACTGCTTTTCCTCCGAAGCTGATCTGGTAATAAATCTAGGGAGATAAATCCTAGGAAATTTCAATTCCTTCTACAGTAAATGCATCCTCTACAAAATATGTGGTCGTGTTGTATATCTGCCTTTCATTGCTGATAACTTTTCTTATTGTCAGTGTCAATAAGGGTCAAACAATCTCTATGGATTGTGAAGTTCTAACGAAAGCACTGCTAGATTCAACAAAATGCTACCTTCTGGACTGTGGATCTGAAATTTATGTCTGGATGGGTAGAGAAACAGCGCTCGAAGATAGGAAACGAGCAGGATTGGCCGCTGAGGTAAGATTTTCTCATATCTGCTTCTGAAGTGAATGAATTTGATGGTTGATGGTAATATAGCAGCTCAAATTAATGGCACACCCTACATGATTCGGAATCTCTGCTTCATGCACAGACTAATTGATTAACTTAAGTAAAGTTAGATGAGCCATCACTATGGCGAGTAACCAAATATTGTGCTTATGGAAATGTGGCCACCTGTTGCTTTGGTTAGGTCCATTAGTAATTTGATGTTTTCAGTGGCCAGTATTCACTTTTCCATGATGGCGCATGTATTGTCACTTCTGTAGGAATTACTTCGCGAAGGAAATCGACCAAAATCTCACATTATTCGTCTCATGGAAGGATTTGAGACAGTCATGTTCCGATCAAAGTTTGATAAATGGCCGAAGAAAGCCGAGGCGGTTGTGTCAGACGAGAGTAGAGGAAAAGTTGCAGGTTGGCATTGATGGTTGTTTTCTGTTATTAGTTGTGGATTATATATATTTTACTTTCTCTATCACTATTAAAGGTTATTGATACATAATTTCCTTTTGTAGCTCTTCTTAAACGGCAAGGATTCAATGCTAAGGTTACAGCAAAAGCTGCTCCTATGAAGGAAGAGCCTCTGCCTCAGATTGACTGCACAGGAAACTTACAGGTCCGCTCAATATCCTTTCTTGCTAATTATTTTGCAACCAGACCAAACACAGTTATTTCCTATTCTTGTTTGTTGAGCTGTTGTGAGAAAGCACTCTTACCCTGGAACAAGATTATTGCATTTCATTTAGACATACAGAATCTGAAGTTTGGTAAGTCTTACAGGTTTGGCGCATAAATGACAGTGAAAAGTCTTTTCTGTCTTTCTCCGAACAATGCAAATTCTACAGTGGAGATTGCTATATTTTCCAATATAGCTACCCTGGTGATGATGGGGAGGAATGTCTTATTGGTACTTGGTTTGGAAAAAGGAGTATTCAGGTAACTTTCACACTTGCTGTCTTTTGTAGTAGCATGTTTCTGAAATAACAGTAATGCATAATGGTCATGCAAATGTGCTAGATAGATGACTGATTAAGGGGAATTATTTGAATGGAGTTATCTTGCCTCCCAGCTTATTTTTCTCTGTACAGTGCTGTGTCGGTAATCTAGTCCACTCATGAAAGCAAACACTGTGTTCTTTTTGGATATCTTTTCTTCATGCTGTGCAAATCAGTACTGCATCGACGATGTCAAGATGCCTTTGTGTTGTTGTAAGTGGGAATATATTTAGCTTTTTTTGTCCGTATGGAGAAAAAGTTTAGATTAATGAGAATATGAGGGTGCCACATTTCTAGTCATGGTCAGAGGCTCTCAAGCTAGAGAATAATTTTCTGACCGCCTGTTTGTTTTTGCGAGGACAGGAGGAGAGGACGGCAGCCACTTCACTTGCTAATAAGATGATCGAGTCTCTAAAATTTCAGGCAGCTCTGGTATAACAATCAGATTTGTTTGATACTGAAAGATCTGTAAAATGTTTCTGGACTATCTCACTCTAAATATTCTCCTGTTATCACAGGTTCGCCTTTATGAAGGAAAGGAGCCCATTGAGTTTTTCCCAATATTTCAGAATTTGGTTGTATTTAAGGTCAGCCTTTACTCATTTGATTAGTTAAGCTTTAGTGTCCTATTCCTTACCGGACGTATATTTTGACTGTGCACGTTTTCATTCTTTATTTATATTTGGAAAAACTCAATAATACAGGGTGGTGCTAGTACTGGGTATAAGAAGTTTGTCTCGGAAAATAGCATTCAGGATGATACATATTCAGAAAATGGGGTTGCACTCTTCCGGGTTCAAGGTTCAGGACCAGATAATATGCAAGCAATTCAAGTTGATACGGTACATTTTGTTTTGATCTAGCTTCACTGTAAATGGCATTATGCTCATGTTATGACCATTTTATTTGACTTCGTATTTGTACCACTTGTTTTAAGTATGATATGGTACTTTTCACCAGGCGGCACCATCCCTGAATTCTTCTTATTGTTACATACTACATGATGGAGATACAGTATTTACTTGGATTGGGAATCTAAGCTCGTCAGTGGACCAAGATCTTGCTGAGAGGCAGCTAGATGTGATCAAGGTACAAATTATGTGGGATGCTTTTCAATATAATCATTTCATGCGAATTATGCTATGTCGCCAGTTGCCACACCATCTTGATCGACCATTTCTTATATGGCGGTTCATTGTTGTGTCATCCTCTTTTATTTCTCAATCGTATCTAGCTTCTATGTTCATGGTCATCAATGCGATTAAACATTTTTTATCTGTCATGTTGTAACAACATGCTGAAGCACAGATTCATATATATAAATTGTTATTGATTTTAGTACCTCCACACCTGCTCCCTCTACATCGTAGCATCAGAAGTACGGGTTGTGTGCAATATACACAAGTCTATAGCATGTCATAAAAGTGTACATAGTTATTTCAGTAAATATCCACCGTCTGACATATCTGCCTCCTAGTTTTATCTAGTCAACTTAGGTATGACCCTAAATGAATATTTTTGGTATATTGTATGTTTGTACTTCGCGTTAGCATGTTTCAGTTCTGATTGCCCTACCATAAAACCAACTGTTTCCATTGTTCTCATCCAATGTATTATGTGCATCAGCCAAATCTCCAGTCAAGAATGCTCAAGGAAGGATCAGAATATGATCAGTTCTGGAAGTTACTTGGAATCAAGTCTGAGTACCCCAGCCAGAAGATTGCAAGAGATCAAGAAAGTGACGCTCATTTGTTCTGTTGTACTTATTCAAAAGGTAAGAAAAGATCTCTCACATCTATATGTTCTCATACTCCTCATCATTCAGTATGTGCTTTACTTATCTGTGTTCTGCTTTTGTATCAATATTCTCTGTGGCATAACATCGGGGGTAATGAAGGGGTGCTTAAGGTGAGTATTAATTCTAAAGTTTATATGTATTATGACTACAGTAAGATAATTTGAAGAAAAATTAACTGTGGCGGTCTCTGATATTGCAGGTTAGAGAGATATTCAACTTCACGCAAGATGATATGATGACGGAGGATGTATTTATTTTGGACTGTCATTCATGTGTCTTTATATGGGTTGGGCAACAAGTGGACACAAAAATACGAGCACAAGCTTTGAGCATTGGAGAGGTATGTGATAATTTCATGTTTTTTCTGTGTGTGGAGAAAGAAAATTCCTATTTTTGATAGTTTACGTTGGATTCATAAAACTCTCTTATTTTCCTGCCAGAAATTTCTAGAACTTGACATTCTTATGGAAAATTTATCACGAGAAACACCAGTTTACGTCATCAACGAAGGAAGTGAGCCCCTATATTTCACCAGATTCTTCACATGGGACTCTGCAAAATCAGCCGTAAGCCTTTTCCTCGTCGTAGGTTTGTGTGTTAATTTTCTCTACCGTGTAACTTCAGGAGCTAACCTCGTGTTCTATCTTATAAATTGTGTCAGATGCGTGGTAACTCATTTGAAAGGAGGCTGTCTGTATTGAAGGATGGAGTAAAACCAAGAAGAGATGTAACCTTTTGAATTTCTTTTGAAAGGTGACAATTATTGTTTCTCCTGGAGTAAGGTTAATTCTTGGTTACATAATTTGCAGAAACCTAAAAGAAGACCAATGACATCATCACACACTGGAAGATCAAGTGTGCCTGATAAATCTCAGCGGAGAAGTACGTCATTCAGCCCTGACCGTGTTAGAGTAAGAGGAAGATCACCAGCATTCAATGCATTGGCTGCCAACTTTGAGAATTCCAATGCACGGAATCTATCGACCCCTCCACCAGTTGCTAGAAAACCATTCTCGAAGTCCTCCTCCCCTGACCCTGTAAAGCCACCCCAGAGAGCTGCTTCAATCGCTGCAATGTCCTCTACATTTGAGCGGCCTAGACAAACCCTGATACCAAAGTCAATTAAAGGTATGCTACCATTCTCAGCAGCCAAGGAGTAGGTACATTCTGACCGTTGCAAACAGAGTTTCTCTTAACCTGCTATGTATGTTCTTTTGATGTTCAAGCGAGTCCTGATGCAAAGAAACCGCAATCTGAAGCAAGCAAACCCAAACCGGAGGCAAACGCCAAGGAGAGTAGTACCCCTGCTGCGAAGGATGTGCAGACGGTAACTCCAACGATACAGGAAGATGTGAAGGAGGGTCAGCCAGAGGAGGAGGAAGGGCTTCCTGTTTACCCGTATGATCGTCTGAGGACATCTACCACCAATCCTGCCACGGACATTGATCAAGCCAGGCGTGAGGTATCTTTTTCAGTTCTTCTTTTGACGGTTATTCATCTAATCCTCCTCCGAACCTAACAGTCTAACACCACTACACTTGCACACTGTATTGCAGACGTATCTATCTTTGGCGGAGTTCAGGGAGAAGTTTGGCATGGCAAAGGAGGCTTTCGTGAAGCTGCCGAAGTGGAAGCAGAATAGGCTCAAGATCGCACTACAGCTGTTTTAAAACTTCAACAGGCTGTTGTTCTCTGCCTAGTGAAAAAAGAATGACGAGATTGGTTTTCAAAAGCAAATCTCATTCGCCACAGGCACTCGAAAGATCTCGCTTGCACTCGGTTGTGATGGTATAAAGAAAGTCTGTAAGTGTTTCGCCTATCTGGGTCAAGGGACCCTTGGTGGGCATCGGAGGAGCGGGAGCAGTGATTTTTTAGCTGCTCATGTCCCCGAATTGTGTTGTTCGCTGACGAATTTTCCAGGTCTTGCGTCAGGTCGCCGCATTGGCGGCAAGGTTGCACAATTCTTTCAGTTACAAGGTCACCTGTTTGGATGTGAGCTTGCAATGCTTGAGACCTCACATTTGTTTCATTCTTGGTTTCGTGAGACAATAATGTCACAGATATGATGTAAAGTTAAGAGATGTAATGGACTGAGGTGAAAGCCCTTTCTGTTGGAAAATGTAGGCAATGGATTGCTGCTTGCAAATCCTGCTATCAGATCGGATTACAGTGCCTTGTTTGCTATGGATATGATCCAGTGTGGGTTGTATTGTTGCCTGTAGTTTTTTATATAAACTTCGCTGCATCTTTGACAGGGTGACATGGACGACCCTGTATATGTATATTTTTTTTATAGAAATCTTGAGTCGCTAAAAGTTATAGCTAGCATAGAAATGATGAATCAGGGAAAAGCTAACAGAAAGCGGTGCACCAACTTGTCCTGCATGCGGCGCTAATTTGCATGTCCTTTTCCCTATAAGGGCAGTGTCCATGGAAAACTCGCAGGTGAGCCCGAGCTCACCTGCACCCTCGGATTTCGCAAAATTCAAAAAATAGTAAAACTTTTCGAAAAAATCTGAAAAAAATGGGGTGCATATGTATACAAGTTCTTCACATCCGTGCAAATTTTTAGAATAAAATGACATTCTATGCGCTCTGTGCAAAAAAGACAAAATAAGACATTGAAAACATGTGTATTCAAATTTTTTTCTGACAACTCGGGTTGTCTTTTTTGCACAGACCATATGAAATATCATTTGATTATGAGAATTTACACGAGTGTGAAGAACTTGTATACATATGCACCCAATTTTTTTCAGATTTTTTCGAAAAGTTTTACTATTTTTTGAATTTCGCGAGAAAAAAAGGGTGTAGGTGTGCCCGGGCACTGTTCGTCCGCACTCCAGTGTCCATGCATTAGTATACTAGTTTGCCATCTCATAGATGACATCATCCAATTAATCGCTAAATTTGAAATTTTGAAATGATTTATCTTCTAAACCGCTGTTCCGATTACCGATCTGTGGACACCGTTGAGTTCGTCTTGACGAGATTTTCAAAACTAGATCCATTGTTAATATGTTTTGACGAGATTTTTTTTACAGCATTAGCTACCAGATTACGGTATTACGGCTACCAGATTAACACCAAATAGTTAACACGATAATTATACATGGTTACTAGATAATGTTTTACACGTATTTAGACATTTACAACACATGTACATAACAAATCTAAACTTTTACCATCACATCAGTTATCAAATTATAACACTATGGTTACCAGATTAATATCAAACAATTGCCATAATAATTGTACATGGTTATTATAAGTTATAGAACACTACGCATAAATCTGATAACTAAGTTATTATAATCTGATAGGCTAGTTATAAAAATTTGGTAACTACGGACGAAAAAAAAGTTGTCAAAACATGGTAATATGGGATCTAGTTTCGAAGATCTCGTCGCGACTAAGCCAACGGTGAAAGCGGATTTTCAATTCGGGTAACCGTTTAGTAGATAAAACTTTTTAGTTAATCATTAAAGAAAATCTAGACGACGTCATTGCTGATGTCACTGCATGCATGCATGGTGCGAATCCGCTGCACGGGAGTGTTTTTTATCGGCACCGCTGGTTTGTCCACTCCATCTATTAATTAGTGAGCCACAATATGGTCCTCTGAATCATGTTAAATTTCTATAGGCCCACGGAAAATTAATTGAATTAGATTCCATTTATTGACGTGGAAGTCACGCATGGTGAAACAATATGTCTGATGCAACATTTTTAGATCACTAAACATTGAATTTCGCACCTCACCGCACTTGAATAAAAGAGCATTTGAGATACCTTCTTCCCTGTGGAGAGAGAGGGAGGGAGGGAGAGGGAGAGGGAGAGAGGGAGAGAGAGAGGGGGAGAGGGAGGGAGGGAGGTATTTCCATGCAAACTACATAAGGAGCAAGTGAGTGTATCTACACACTAAATACGTCTATATACATCTGTACATAATCCGGATGGAAATACCTAAAACATCTTATATTATGATATGGAGAGAGTATGTCATAATATATATTTTACTAGCATTATTCAATAAATGTGTGGTTTGAGACGGAGTTCAATCTTTACTTAATTGATTGATCTTTGAATAACCACCTCAGAGGCTGCAATTAGAACTGATACAAAATAATAAGAGAACCCTCGTACAAACATGATAAAAAATAACCAACAACAGGAGTATCCACACCCCTACGAAACAACCAAGCCTACTAATTAGAGGTGCTACCACACATTTTTGTGAAACCACCGGACATAGTCTCACCAGACCCATGAAGTTGACACCGGAGAAGGCCGCCTGCCCTCTCGCTCCGGTCCTTGAAACGCTGATCCTGCAGTACACAAGGCAGGACCGCACAATCTATGTTGCAGTACACGCACTTTGTCATGTTGCCACCGCGTGCATCAACCATGAGAGAACGGGCTGTGCTGGGTGCCTCGAGGCGAATGCGTGCCACGAAGTGCATACGGCGGCCCGGGAGGCGAACTTGATGTAGACCATTGCTCTGTCACCGTGTGGATGTTGGCGTTGCCGACCGACATCTAGTGCTATGGCCTTTGTTTTGGCACCAACCCTAATGTTGAGATTCCAATGTACCGATGACTAGGTCTATGATGAGATAAATATGTGAGCGTCAAATCTATAAGAGCAAGAACAATAGTATAGCTGGGTAGTGGCTATAAGACAGTGTCATGTCATATATAGCCAACATAATAGCCAGTATAATAGTTAGCTATAAATATGGATTACTTTATTAATAGTTGGTACACTTTTCACTCTCACAAAGTGTGTAGGAGCACGTGCTACAGTTGACTATTGCATGAGAGCCGACTTCCATTCTCTCTCATATTCTCTCTCCTCCATGTAAACAAAAATATAATATTTAAAACCTTACCGCCTACTGCATACTCCCTCCGTTCACATATACTTTGCGTTTTAGCTTTTTGAATATTTTCCCATTTACTTTGCGTTTACACTTGACTTCCCAATATGCCCCCACAGGCTGGCATTGCCATGCATTTAAAGCCTATACACGGATCGCTTCCTCGTCTTCCCCGTGTGGATTAGACTTTTCACTTGTGCTTGGCTGCTTGGAGCTTCATGGACGGCTAGCCGGAGAGCAGCGCCGGCACCGGCGTCCATAACGGCGAGTGCGACGAGGATGATGAGCCGTGGTGCTTGGCAGGGGAGAGCCAAGAACCAGACTATCTTTCTGACGTCGAGGCGTCCACACCAATGTTGTCCTCCTCATGGCCGGCGATGTTGCCATTGTCCTGCTCGTTGCTTGTCTCTGAAATTACGAAGTGCTTCAGTTCATTGATTCTAGAAACCAACACAAAACTAAAACGAAAATCATGCGAGTATAACTTGAGCTTACCATCATCGTTCTCTTCAAAGACGTAGACGTAGTTGAGTCCGAACACGTCACCGCTGAACTCTTCATCGATCTCGTCCCAATTGATTGGTTGATTCAGGTCGATCTGTTCATCGGTCTCCATGGCTTGCAAGCATGAGAAGAGAGAGGAGAGAAAGATGAGAGGAGAGAGGAGGAATGACTCCATTTTTTCACCACCGGGGTGTTTTATACTCGCGCTCTTAACAACGCTCAAATTTTGGACGAAAAACTGGCGCTCAATTTTTCAGAATTTCACTGTGAAAAACTGGCGCTAATTTTCGTTTTGCTCTGCGGGAGAAAAATAGTGCGCACCAGAACAGAAAGAATGGCAGTTGCGCGCACTAGGGAAGAAGAGAGAAGAATGGCCATGCATGCATTCATTTCCTTAGAGCATCTCCAACAGAAGCCCAATTTTGCAGCGCTGCAAAACTGGTTTGGAGCGCGCCCTATCCTATTTGAGCGCTCTAAAATCGTGCGACCTACGCCGGAGGTTCTATTTTGCAGCGCGCGGCGCTCGGCCGAAAAACCTCCCCCACCAGGAGCTGTATAATAGAGCGCACAAACACAAAAACATCAATTGCATACATTCAACAAGATCAAACAAACAGCGAAAAATTAACAATAAATTGTCTTGAAAATTTATTACAACAAGTTTTGCATCACCAATAGCACAAATAGTTTTGCAACACACCAACAAATAGTTTTACAATAATAAAACGATGCCGTTCATCAACAAATACGACAAATTGTTCCACAACAATACAACAAGATCATACAAATGATTATGGGACTAGCGGCCTCCAAACCATTTCCACCACTCCTCGATGAGATCATTCTGAAGCTCATCATGTGCGTCATTGGACCGGATTGCATGATAAGAGGTCATGAACCGTGCAATCCTATGTTCTGATCGTTGAACTTGTACGGGCACACCCATCAGGTCATAGTGGGTGGTTTCTTCTACATCTTTCCCACGCTCATCCTCTATAATCATGTTATGCATGATGACACAAGCATTCATGATATACCAAAGGCACTCTTGGTCCCAAAATCTAGCCGGTCTTCTCACAATAGCGTCGAGCTGGGGCAGGAGAGAGCGGGAGGCGTCGAGCTGGGGCGGCGGTGGGCCGGCAGGCGTCGAGCTGGGGCGGCGGCAGGAGCGCGAGCTGGTGGCGGCGGCGCCGACGCCGTGGGGGAGAAAGAGCGGGAGGCGAGCTGGTGCTGGCGGGAATGATATTTCCATTTCAGTTGGGGATTTCTGCCCCGCGCGAGCTTTCCAGCATGCTGTAGTTGGAGCACAATATTTTGGGCACCAAATAGCGCAATATGCAGCCTCGCGCTAAAATTTTTGGGCGCGCCTAAAACTGGAGCCTCTGCTGGGGGCGTTTACAGCGCGCGCTGTAAAAAAAACAGTTATTTTAGCACTGCCCTATTTTAGAGCCACTGCTGAAGATGCTGTTAAGAGCCGAGGCGACGGATCCATGCATGGACTTGCTGGCTGCGCATGCATGTATTTATGGTAAGCATGGAGGTGGGACTGCAGCAGAGGGCAGATTAGTCCATCTATACTCAAAAGTAGCTCACCCGTTCCTTGCCTTGGTATCTGTAATTTGGCTAGAACGCAAAGTATATGTGAATGGAGGGAGTACCTCCTAGGACCGAGCGAGGAGGTTTCCTATTCCAACCATGCATACTTATTTGTACTACTCTACCATATATGGAACTTGTATCCATGCATGCGTGTATTAATCACTAGGAGTCAGATGCCCACGCATAGTCATTCATGCAATGCAACCTCACGGGAACAAGACATAAGAGCGAAAATGATAAAAGTAGAGATTGCATGACCAAACTGTTAACCTTGCATCACCTCTGCAGCTGCTATGTCAAGTCGGACCGAGTCGCTTTGCGACGATCCTCGGACCAGGAGCCATGGATTCACATGAGAACATCACCGTCTGCATGACAACAACTGCGGCGGCTACAAACATCAACCAAGACGTCGCCTCCACCTTCGAGAAGTTACATCCTGCTCTAAAAAACCCAAGTATGCCTGATGGGCCGCCAAAGACAAGGAAAACAAGAAGGAAATAAATGAGAGGAAGGATATCCCCCAGCTGGCTTTAAGTTATTGATTGGTCTACGTCTTCCGTTGTTTTTGTTTTTGAACAAGTCCGTTGTTGACATATACTTCCTCTGTCTCTTAATATAAGACGTTTTAAGAAGTTAAACTTATATTAAGGAACGGAGGGAGTAATTAGATAGGGTTCACTTTTTGTTGTGTCTCGGAGCACGGACACCGGGAGTAAAGGATAACCCCTTTTTAGGTTCGGCACGGGGCGCGAAGGAGGCCGGAGACACTTTCCTCGGGAGTACCTTGCCAAGTTCTTCCGATCTTCATACTAGGGAGCAACATAGGGCCGCAAGGAGTTTCCCCAGGTTCAGTCCGCCCAGAGGCTAAAATCTATACTCCTGTATGTCTGGATTGAGTGGTTTATCATGGTGTGGCTTACAAGGTGGTGGCGGGTGTGCACCCGAAAGGTTGCGGCTAGAGGTAGGAGACGAGCAGATCCTTCCCAGAGGAGATCACCTCTCGCCCTAGCCCTTTTGCCCTAGCTAGTCTTGCCTTGCTTTCTCTCTGGTCCAACCCCTCCCCACGGCCACGCTTGGGTACTCCTTTTATAGGCTAAGGGGATCCCACAGGAGCATCCGAGGAGCGTGGGGGTTTTCGGCGGGAAAACCCCCCGATGGTCTTTTAAGGGGCGACGTGGCCTCTTCTCGTCCAAGTATTACTCCTGGAGGGTTGGCGCGGTCGCTCACCTTTTGGAAAGCGGGGTCGACAGGGGCTGACACCCCCACCGGCCACGTCCCCGCTCGACGCCTTCGCTTCCTTGGCACCCAAGTCTTCAAGGAGATTCCAGCCTGAGCTGACAAGCTTATCCTCGCAACGGTACGGAGGGGAAACCCGGGAGCGAGCCTGGCCTCCTGCCGGGCGTTCGGGCCCCGGGTCCTCTGTGTTGCCTGCTGTGTTGGGGGTGACCCCGGGAGGTCACCTGGTCCTTCAGCCCTGGTTGTCGATGCCGTGCTTGTGATGTACTCGTGGGGCAGGCGGAGCGGCCCGCCTGCTGATCCTGATTCCTTGCCTTGTCCGTCTTCTAGGTGGGGCCACGGTTGGTGGACCCACTTTGGCCACACCAGGGGAACCCCATGTTCCACTGTTGCGACAGTAGCCCCCGGGCATAGTCCCGACGGGTACGCTCTTCATCTGTCGGGGCTATGACCAAAAAAGATTGGCCAAAGTGGGTCCCCGGCGTCTTGTCTTGTCGTGCAGGTCTTGGTAGCCGAGGCAACGTTCCAGGGGACTCTCAGGCGAGCCCCCGGGTCTTCCTCGCCTTGGTGGACGTTGCGATCCGCGCGGATCGCCAATCGCCAGCCTTGAATCCAACGGGAGGGGGCGCGTGAAGCGGAACGTCCCCTCGATCTCCGCGTCCGTCCGAGAAGCGACGCGTGGGGGTGCCTTATAAGATACGGCACGGCGGCACTATAGCCGTTACTCTCCCAAATCGCCAAAAATCCCCAAATCGCCGCCCAGCAACATAGTCTTCCTCCTTTTGTCGAGTGCCGCCATCCTTCAGGCGGCCGTCTTGAACTTCTCTCAACCTCCCGCTTATGGCGCCCAAGCGGGAGAGGGGGACAGTAAGGAAGATGAAGTAGTCTGTCGCGGTGGAAATGGCAAAGGCGGCCTCTGCCCGTGCCGCCCACCGGCCTCCGCCGAGGGTGGCTCAGGCCTTGTTCTCTCCGAGCGCGTACGTGTCTGGGGAGAAGCTTCTCCGTGTCCTCCGTGCGTTGGCCGCGGAGTTCCTTGGGGGCGAGGCGTTGAGGATTCCCTCAGGTTAAGATCTCCCGCAAGGAGGGGAGGTGGTCACCTTCCACGATTTCTCAGTAATGGGATTGGTCCCTCCTTTCTCGGACTTGTTCCTTGCAATCTGGGAGGCGTTCGGGATGCATATGCTCCACCTTCACCCAAACGTGGTGATGATTCTGGCCTCCTTCGCATACGCTTGCGAAGCATTTGTCGGTGTGATGCCCTTCGTGGCATTGTTCAGGCACTATTTCGTTCCCCACCTGGGAAAGTCGGAGTGGATCGTAGGCGGCGTAACCTTTTGCCTCAGAAGGTCGGCGGCGCACCAGTATCCAGAGTTGAAGCTCAAGTCCCGCTAGGGTGAATGGAGGCACAACTTGTACCTGGTTTCTAAGGAAAGGCTCAGCCCTCACCTTCTGCTGCCAACGTCCCCGGCCAAGTATCTGGCCAATTCCATGGAGGAGAGCGCTTAGGACCCAGCCTTCTTCCGATTGTAGAAACGATGACCGAGCTGCGCGGCAAGAAGCTGACATGCACCGCAATCGCTGGAGACTTTGTCCGGCGGGAAATTGCCCAACTGCACCGCAGACCCCAGCCGCTGTGGGAGACCCGCCTGAAGATAGGGTTCTTGTTGTCGCAGAAGATGTGGGAGGAGAACATGTCCTCCTTCATCCCGGGGGAGCCGCACCATCTCCCGCGGGGAGTTAGCCCGCTCTTCGATGGTTCGGGCGACGCCGTCATGCAATGCATACGGGCTCCTGGGTACTCAGTTCTTGTACCCGCTCTCAGTTCCCAAGGAGTCAAGGGCCCACGAGTCGAGGTCCCCCGTGGTGGCGGGTCCATCTTTCAGGGATGTCTCCCCAGAAGATCACGGTCCCTCCGACGGGGAAATGAATAAAGAGGGCGTGCCGGGAGAGCAAACCCGGCATCCGGCGCCCGCGCCCACCCACGAGGGGAAGAGCATGCCAACGGGTAGGGACGGTGCCAGGGGATGCCGCCCCTGGATCAGCCAGCGTCCCCAGGTTCGCATGCGGTGCAGGAATCGGAGGGAGAATCAGAGGCTCTCCCACCACCACTCTTTGTCGGCGAAGACGGCGAGGGAAGTGTGTCAGCGCAAGACATCTTTGGTGATCTAGTGGATAAGAAGTGGAGCTTTTTTGGCGCCAAGCGGGCCCGATGGTGAGCTCGAGCTTGTCTTCTGTAGCCCTTTCGTTATCACTTGCGGCTGCGGCCATTTTGACCGCCTCCGTGTGCCTCTAGGTCCCCTGAACCCGGAGGCCCCGGAAAGCGTGCCAGGGTCGACTAAGACGAGGAGGCGGGATAGACCGCCGAGAGCTCCGCGGCCAGCGCAGAGAAATCCCTGGCTCCTGTTGGGACCCCTCCGGGTGCCAGCCCCACGCCAGGCAGGGCTCGTGGGTCGCAGATGGTGGCGTAGTTGCCGTTTCCTCGAAGGCGCGACCAGGTTTCCCCGGGTCGGGACCTGGCGATGCCTGTGCCGACTCCAGATAACTCTATTCGGACCCATGCTGGCCACTCCAGTGCACCCGCAGAGTTGCACCCAGAAGTTGATCATGTGATCGATGATGCAGATCTTGGGGTGAGTGAACCGGCTGGGGGCGAGCGCGACATTGAGCCCCTGGCAATCCTTCCCACGTGCAGAGCCGGTGTGCGCCATCCCCCTGGCTGTGTTCTAGTAGCGAGGCCCGCGGGTGCCCCTTCGGTTGAGAAGGTAGCGAACCGCCCGGCTTTTCAAGATCATTCCCTAGCACTGGGGAGTTCCTTGCTTTCACGCGGGCCGAGTTCGAGCGGAGGGCGTCTCCTTATTCCTTCAGGGAGGAAGAGTTGGAGGCCCGAGAGGCACGCGTGGCGGCGGACGAAGAGCTGCTGGACGCTCGAGAGCTCAGGGTGTCCGGTCTTGAGGAGATGCTCCAGCGGCACCTCTGTGAGCTTGAAGACCAGGAGAGGCCTACCTCGAGGCGGAAGAGCAGCTCCACATTAGGGCGGCCCAGGACGAGGACCGACTGGAGCAGGGGTTGGACAACGCGGTGGAATGGACCCGCCGCGAGGTGAAGCTTGAGAGCACGGGGGTTCTTCAGGAAAAGGACAGGGCCATTGCGTCGAGGGACGAGGAGATCTTCCGGCTGAGAGATGACCTTGACTTCAAGAGAGAACGCTGGGCGCTTGACGTGGGGTTACCACGCCAAATCCCTTGGAGGTCATCCTTGGGTTTAGTGAAGAGGAGAAGATGTTGGTGTTGGTAAATTCGTCGGCTGATAAGCAAGATTTACCCAGGTTCAGGCCCCCGAAGGTAAAATCCCTACGTCCTACTTGTCTGGTATTGATTGATGGCATTACAAGGGAGCTACAATGGCGAGATTGGTAGATGCGATCTCGCTAGGGTTTTCGGTGGCAAGTATGAGCGTGTCCCCGGTCGGTAGACCTCGTAGCCCTTAAATAGTAGGGCTGGGTCTCGGGAATGCTCTACCGACTAGGGTTACAATTCGTAAATTGCTACAACCGACATAAGCTTTAGCTCTCTTGGGCTGTTTCATTCGGTATGGGCCTTCTCTTTGGCCTTGTTCCATGGGCCATGGCCTATTTGAACACCATATATCCTTACCGTGGCGCACCCGAAGGGTACACCCACGTCAGTAGCCCCCGAGGACCTGGTAGACTTCAGGGAGTCTGGCAGGGACTCCACCCTTGGTCAGGTGTTCAAGTACACAGCTTATAATTTTAGATAGTATGTTTCGTACCCGTTTCGCAGGGCGCTTTTTCGTGAGATGCTTGGCATGGCAGGCCTGGTTCACTCGACAGTATCGGGACCAGTTAAGTGCTCTTGGGCACAAACTCTACCAGCCTACGTCAGACTCGAGTCCTCGGGCTCGAGTCCGGAAGCTAGACCATTCGACTCAGGCCATATTTTAGGTCTCACAGAGTCGAACTGAGCTTTTAAGGGTACCTGACGCGTCCGTCGGGATTTTCATCACGCCTATTGGCGCGGCACAATTGTCAGGTACCTCAGCTGTTGCTGCTGGCCCCGGCCCTACACGACGAATCGGTGGGTCTTACCTTTGCATGGTAAATGCAGCATCCGAGGGTCAATTGCACCTGATTCATCTCGGGTATTTTCTTTGTTTGCTTGGGTTAGACTGGAGTCGATAACCTTTCGAGTGCCTTTTAGCCTTTCAGTTATCGGGTGCGCGACAGCGCTCCCGATGGGAGTAGCCCCCGAGATTATGCTGAATTACTTGTAATTGGGGATAATCTCAACCCGCTAACCTTGTAAATTGCTCTGAGAATTTTTTGCTCCCGATGGGAGTAATATGGAGTTTATGACATTAGTCGAATGCCATCAGGACCCGATACTGTATAAGGTCGGGCATGTTGTGAAGGACTTGAATGAAAGTAGACCTTTTGATTACATCATTGATGACATCTTTGGTGTGCTCCTCGCAACCGATGCACTCTGCCGATCGGCCTACCAAGAAATGACAGGACAGGTCACTAAGTCAGTTTTTGACCATACGTCGCAAATTTTACGCGGAGCTATGATGATGGCCTCCTCGTTTCCCATGCATAGTGGGCGATGCGGCCCACGACGGTTGCCCTCCACGTTCGCCACGTGTAGGGTTTGATCTACGCCGTGCCGCACGATGCAAAAATCAAGGGCTGAGATTCGCTTGTCTTATGGGATAAATAAAGATACACAGGCAATGGGGGAAAAATCTCCATTCTCACCGCCCAAGTTCATCTTCCTCCTTGCGCCCTGCAGCCGTTCTTCCAGTGAAAACAAAGAGAGAAAGGGAGCTCAGTTCCTCCCCCGCTTCACCATGATGAAGAAGATCAGCGGGAAGAGGAAAACGTCCGGGTCCGCCGCCGCTGATGTCACCGCGGCGGGCGATCTGAACAAGGTCCATGACGACTGGCAGCGGTCCTCTGTGACCGAGCGCCATCTGGAGGCGCTACGCCGCGACGGTAACTTGCCGCCGCTGGAGAAGATCAAGACACAGGCTCCTGGCGACGAGGTAACTCCCCGTCCCCAAGATGATGAGCGCGTTTGCTTCGTTGACTTTGTGAACAGGGGATTCGCCTTCCCTGTTCACGAATTTTTCGTGGCTTGATGTACACGTATGGCGTACAACTCCATGACTTCACCCCCAACGCCATGCTCCACATCGCCTGCTTCATTATCCTGTGCGAGTGTTTCCTGGGGATACACCCGCACTGGGGATTATGGCAGCGCATCTTCAACATGAAGCGCAACGCCGGCGCTCGCGGCGTGTACCCCATCGGTGGCTTCAGGATCCAGACGCACGGGGACATTGACTACTTTGACCTGAAGCAGCTCGAGTCCGCACAAAACTGGAGGAAGAAGTGGTTCTATGTCTCCGACGTCTGCAAGCCGGGTTGTACGGAGTGCTGCCATTCCGGGGCTGAGTCATCGTGAAGAAGAAGAACTCGTGGTCACACCGACCCGACGCCCGAGAGGCCAACGAAGCGTCGTTGTTGGTGTCTCGTGTGTCCATGTTGCTGAAGACCACGGGCAAGGAGGTGAACGGGGTGCACCTGATTGCCACGTTTATCAAAAGGCGCGTGCACCCTATTAAGGCTCAAGAGCACCCGCTGTATGAGTACATTGGTGCCGCAGATGCGACACGCATATCTGCAGAGGAGCTTTCGGCGGGCGAAGTCGAGGCTCGCGTGTGCGCTCTGATCATGCTGAAGGTTTGTGAGACGCACATCTTCGATCCTCCTGTCACCCACTTCAGCACGGAGCACCCTGTGCCTGAGGTAATCATGTGATTTTTACTGCTTGTTTTGAATCTTTGTTCCTTTTTGCCTCTTCTAAAATGTTTTACTGTTGCTGTTTGAAGGGTTTCTCCACTTTTGTTAGTCTGCCGCCACTGCCCGAGGGTAAGGGAACATCCGCTGTCCCAGACTTGATGAGCAGGACATTTCTGTCTCCTCCGCTGTGTGACCTAATGATGCAGAAGGTTTCGACAGTGACGATGCTACCTTGGAGACCCGCCGGAAGCGACTTCGTCACGCTGGCTCAAAGTTTCCAAAGAAATCGAAGCAGAGTGCCGGCGCCGAGGACTCCAGCTCGTCTTCGCCTCCTGCTCGCGCCGGCAACGAGACTGTGCCAGCACGAGATCCCGCGGTCCCTCCATCGAAAAGGGCCTGCGTTTCCTCTGACTCCCCGACGTCCTCCTGACTGAGCTGAGCTTGTAAATCTATGCTTTCTGCTCATTGTTTCTCGTTCTGTACCTTTGAAGGTTAGTATTTTTGGAGTAATCCGGGTGTCTTTTCTAGCGATTCTTCTGGCGAGAAACCTTCTCAGCCGAATATGGGCAAGCCAGAAGAGGAGTGCGAGAGCGCGGACCACAGTTTAAAGGGTACTATGGCTCCTCCACCATCGCCCAACCGCGGCGTTGCGGTGGACACTCCTATAGCGACTGCCCCTGGTGACAACCTTGTTACCATCGTCAACGCTCCTCCACTGGCATCAGCCGAACATGTAAGTTGCTTTGTTTTTGTTTTTCGATGTCGGATGCGCACCAGCGCTCCCGATGGGAGTAGCCCCCGAGTCTATATGCGACTATTTATAGTTGGGTATAGACTCAAGCCAAGTTCTTTGGTTTCGTCCTGTGTTCTCTATACGATCGGGTGCGCGTCAGCGCTCCCGATGGGAGTAGCCCCCGAGTCCATATGCGACTTGGCACAGTCGGGTATGGACTTAGAATCAGGCGTCTGACTTTCTCTTTGTGCTATCACAGCCAGTTGCGCGCGAGTTGCTGGACATTGTCCGTCTCTATGCCACCATGGACGCGGAGGTTGCTCGGCTCAGCCGGCAGTTGATTGCCTTGAACTTAGCTTAGGTTGAGACTCCAAGCGCAGAGTGTGTAGTATAGGAGAGATGGTTTCCCCATGAGGGGTGACTCGAGGGTTTAATATCGAACTCTCGGGGAATCAGTAGTGAAAGATTTATCTTCTTATCCTTCTCTTGAAAACCTGCAAAACAAAGTAAATTATTTTGTGCCCTCAACCTCACCAAGTGGTTGTCAAGCACAAGGTGTGAGAATGATATGAAAATATAACAAATGCAAACAAGAAATAAATATGCAATGATGATAAGTAAATGTGCAAAGATGATGGAAACGATGATGGATGATATTTTTGGGTTTTGTATTGTGAATGCAAGATATAAAAGTGTTTTTGTATTTTCGTATTTTTAAATGGCAGAAACTGGAAAATGCTTATAAGTTGTTGGAATGGTGTTTCTTATGATTAAAAATGGAGCGGGGTTCATGGTTTCACAAATGTACTCTCTCTTTAATAAAGTGGTAGATAATGGAACACTAGAATTGACATATGAGATTGCAACAAAAAGGTTTCATGACAAGTTAATAATTATATGGGCATCACGTCCTAACATAGAGATCTTTTGTTTATTAATCTCTCGTATACTCCACCAAGATGTGAACTAAATCTTAGCACCTCAGTAATTAAGATAAATCAGAATATAGCTTTAAGTCTTATGACATGAAGTTATAATAAGAACATGCTAGATCTAGTCATGGAGAAGTGGCAATGGTCACACCCACACCTCTGGTAGCTTGGTATTTTTATTTATCCCTAGCGAGGCAACAAAGTAAGGTAAAAATACCCAAGTGGATCGCGAAACTTCTCTCAAATTCACCGCACTAGCCACCCTCTCATTACTCCAACTAATGCACACGTTCCCCCACACACGCTCTCATAAACATGCTTGATCAAAACAAGTAGACAAGAACGCGGTACATAATATGCATCTACTTTCTTAATTGAAACAAAACAATTGCAATCTCAAACATATATTAACTCATAAAGAGATCCACCACAAAGGAATTACATAGATGACCGTAATCATGTTCGGCAGCTCATACGGTGCTAATTAGTGAAGCTTAAGAGAGAGGAGAGATACATAAGTTACTTCCACAACCCCATAGTTCAGGGGTGGACTACTCCCTCTTCATCATGGAGACGGTGGAGATGTCGTTGGGGGAGATGGAGACGATGCTGGCAGCGCTCTGCCGGAGTTTCCCCCTCTAATCTGCAGCTCTAGATATCTGTTTCGGTGTTTCTGTGTTTTCAGCGGCCTCCTCTCCGAAAGGCATCGGGAGACTATTTTTATAGTCATTTTTAGGTCAAGACGAAGCTTCTGGAAGAAAGATCGATGGCAACGGAGCCACGAGGGCCCAGATGAGTGGTCCCACGCGGCCAAGGAATCTGGCCGTGTGGGCCCCCCTCTTTTGGCCTTCGGGCTTCCACTTTTTCGCTTACTTCGCTCCTACGCTTTGTTCCTTCCAAAAACTGATGCTCGTAAATTTTTAGGTCATTTGGACGCCGTTTGGGCCCCCGAAACATCAAAATATAGAAAATAGGGTTTTCTGCCAGTGCAGGGTTAATTCCAGAAAAATAGGAAAACCGTGAAACCTTCCCAAAATCATTATAAAACAACAATATAACCCATATATGATGCAAATATGATTGAAATATGAGTATTATAATGCAAAGTTCATGTATTCATTTTACATGCATCAACATCCCCAAGCTTAACCTATACTCATCCTCGAGTATAAAGGTGATAAAACCAACATGGACTTTGCATTTTAAGACTATCAATGGATATCAAAGATGATTACTATTGCTACATAAAGTCAAATAATTAATTCTTCAAAGGAGTAGCAATATGCAAGATGGATTGTGAAGTGATATCAAATATTCAATGTAAGGATGTTCAATGATAATTTACAAAGTGCAACATAGAAGAAAGTACTATGGACCAAATGTATGCATAATGAAAAGTAAAAACATCCTATGATGGTCATAGAGTACTCTTGTAAATTTGAATATAAAAGGTGGACACTTTGGAAAGATATATAAATAAGTAGAGGTAAAACATGAATAAGTTTCATCTAACTTCCAAATGCTTCTACTTAAGTTAATGATTGCAATGTGGTATGCATTGGTGTCAAGCTCTCAATACCCCTATCATAGCATCTTGAATGGTTAAAGTTTAAAGTGAAAGCAAATATGAGTAGTGTGCTTGACAAAGTATGGGTTGAAAGCTTCATGCCCCGTGAATACGAGTACCTACACAATGGTGTTACTCAATTTGGGCTACCAAGCAAGTTCAAGTTAAAGTCATTGTAAAAATAGTGTCATCAAGAGGGTCAACTGGGGTACCTCTTGTCCCAGGACATGGAACAAGTCCATGTCAAAATGACAAGACAAACAAACATAATGAACAATCTCAACACCCTTTTTATTTACTATTGATATAGCTTTTTATTATGAGGTGCATCACTGAAGGTTCACAATAGTATGTAAGTAAATTTCCACCATGAATGATGCATGGCTTAGATTAGCGGCCTAGGTGTCTCTCTAGCCATTTGTACAAACTACTTAAACTTACTTAGTTTCCACATTTATTTGGCACTATGATAGGCATCCATAAACAAAAGTACATGATATCAACTAAATATAATTAAGAACATGTTGAAAGATTGCCATGTGACAGCACATATGGGCTAACCCCCAACCAAGACTCTTATCAAGCTCACAGCTTCATAATTTTAATCACAATGGTTCATGTTTATTAAGTGCAATAAAAGTAAGTTGTGAGAGCTTTTTAACCAACTTTGCACATAACAATCAATAACATAAGCATTTAAATTCAGAGGTATAGATAGTACAAAGTAACATGATAAACATACTTGGAATAGCATAAAGCTAATAGGTAGATATGGTGGACTCACTGGAAAAACTTTGGTTGAAGGTGTTGGAAAATAAGTTTTACTTGTTGGAATTTTTTTTGGGCTAGCAAAAGGGAGAAAGTTGACCGTCTAAATGCATGCACAAGTGTCCATAGAACTAACCAATCCATGTTAAACAAAGTAAAGTAACATTCAGCATCAAAACATGAATAAGAGATAGCTCTTGATAAAACACTTGCAAATTAACACTCATTAAAAAGCACATGAATCATGCAACTATATGTATCTTTTTAAATCAACTCAAACATCCCTTTCCCAATCTTTTTAATAGCATCCAACTTAATTCAACACAAATTTCCAGTAGCTCTCTCATATAAAAATGATAGTGGTGGTCTCTGATACGTCTCAAACGTATCTATAATTTTTGAGTGATCCATGCTAGTTTTGTGATGTTGTCACATGTTTTTAATATCATATTACATCATTTTGATGCATTTTTTCGGACTAACCTATTGACAAGATGCCCAGTGCCCGTTCCCTGTTTTTGTGCTAAAATTGTTGCAGAAAGTTACTTCTGAAAATATTCTCGGAATGGGACAAAAATTTACGACGATTTTTTATTGGACAAATAAGGACCGGAGCCAGAAGGGCAGGTCCAGCTGAGGCCCATAAGCCCCCCCTCGCAGGTACCAGCCGCGGCCCATGGGGAGGCCGCGGCCGCAGGTCGCCCCTGCCCCTCGAGAACCCCCTCGGTCGCCTCCGACGCCTATAAAATCATCCCCGATGCAAAAACCCTACCCCCCGAAGGATTTTCCCAAATACGCAACAGAGCTCCGCCGCCATCGCCGACAAGTTTCGGGGGTTTAGAAGGTCCTGTTCTGGCACCCTGCCAGGACGGGGATCGACCGCCGGGGCCATCTCCATCAACATCGCTGCTTCCCGCAATGAGGAGGGAGTAGTCCATCATCGGGGCTGAGGCTTATACAAGTAGCTATGTGGTTATCTCGCTCTCCCATGATGTGATCTTCGTTGTGATCATGAGATTTGTTAGTGTAGTTGAATACATGATGTTTCCCTATGTGTAATGGATATGATGTTGCTCAAGTGGTGTTATTTAGTACAATTTCCGGAGCCACCGTTGTGATCATGGTACCTCGGTGACAGGATGGGTGCCGTGTGTGAATCTGTGGATAATAGATTGGAAGGATCTTCATTATGAGTTTGTTCTTTATTTGTGGGATTGAATAGATCATGAGGTTTCTTGATGCTTGTGTTATTGAAGAAAGAGACTATTCAAGAAATAGGTTGTGGTGTTTGTTAGTACTATCTTGGATGTGGATAGTGACAGCATGAAGTGTCCATAGATGTGGAATACGAACTTTAAGGTGTGCTTTTCATAGCCCTACGCAATTCTCATCCTATTTGATCCACAAAAGAATGATTTCCGAGTAACGTCTACCACGCATGTATTTTTGTGGGAACTATCATGTGTTTAATTATGTTAATGATGTTGAGAGTAGTCACTAGTGAAAGTATGAAGCCTAGGCCTTGTTTCCAAGCATTGATACACCGTTTTTAGTCACTTTTGTCACTTTTTTGCTTGCTGCCATTTTTATTACAGAATTACAAAATCACCTTTTACCATCCATATCACTTGCATTTTACCATCTCTTCGCCGAACTAGTGCACCTATACAACTGACAATTGTATTAGGTGTGTTGGGGACACAAGAGACTTCTTGTATCTTAATTACAGGGTTGCTTGAGAGGGATATCTTTGACCTCTACCTCCCGTGGATTCGATAAACCTTGGGTTACTCACTTAAGGGAAATTTGCCGCTATCCTACAAACCTCTGTGCTTGGAGGCCCAACAAGTCTACAAGAATAGAAGTGTGTAGTAGACATCAAGCTAATTTCTGGCGCCGTTGCCGGGGAGGTAAGGTAAACGGCACTCACACTCCGGCAACGAAGCTAATTTCTGGCGCCGTTGCCGGGAGGTGAGCGCTTGAAGGTATCTTCTTTAGATTTTGCAATTAAATATTTTTGTTTCTTGTTTTTATTTCACTAGTTAGGCTTAATGGAAAACAACAAAAAAATTAGAGAGCTTTATAAAATTTATCAATTGGTCATGATGCTTTTGAAGAGAAAATTAAAAAGCCTATGGAACTTTATTTGCATAAAAATCATGCTAGTAGTAATGTTATTAGTATGATTTCTTTGAATGCCATTGTTGCTAATTCTATGGAAAATTGCAAGCTTGGGGATGCCGGTTTTGATGAATATGATCTTTTTAGTCCCCCAAACTTGATGATTATTATGATCAATGTGATATTTTCAGTCCACCTACTATTGAGGAAAAAGTTTATTATGATTATGATATGCCTCCTATTTATGATGATTACAATGATGATTATGATAGTCCTACTCTCAGTGCTACTAATAATAAAGATTTTGCTTATGTGGAGAGTAATAATAGTTTTATGCATGTGAATCATAAGAAAAATGCTTTATGTGATGGCTATGTTATTGAGTTTTCTTATGATTCTACTAAAAGTTATTATGAGAGAGGGAAGTGTGGTTATATAAATTTTCATCTTATGAAGTTTCCCCTCTTTATGTTGAATGTTTTAATGTTACACCTGCTTTGCCTTCCTATGCTTAATGCTTTATGCTCCAATGATTTATTTTCTTACAAGATTCCTATGCATAGGAAGAGAGTTAGACTTAAATGTGTTTGATATTTGCTTCATGATGCTCTCTTTTGCGTTCCAACTCTTATTCTTATGAGAGCATCATTAAAATTATCATGCCTAGCTAAAAGGCTTAAAAGAAAAGCGCTTGTTGGGAGGCAACCCATGTTTTCTTTTCTTTCAGTTTGTTTTTGTTTTTCTTGAGTCATGAAGTTGTTGCCTCTGTAGCAATTTCATTGTATCTTTTTCTTTTGGTTTTTTGTGCCAAGTTTAGCCTCTAATGCATTGAAAGTGCGAGGTGTTGTTTTGCTGTCCAGAAACAGAATTTTGTCCTTCACTGTTCGAAAATCTAAAAATCCTCTGAATTTTATATTTTTCTGAAATTTTTAGACAGAAAGCCTGATACTTTTAGATATCTTTCGTTAGTTTTGACTTTTCTGATTTGAGCTATAGAAGTGCCTCGAACAATTCGATCTTTACAGAGTGTTCAGTTTTTGACAGATTCTGCTTTTATTTGTATTTGTCTATTTTACTATCGTCAAATGTGATATTCTAGAAAAGGAGTGCCACACTGAGGCTTAGTAAACAGTATCTAATGCCCAATAAAGTTGTTTGAAATTTGTCTTGAGTTGAACACATGTGCATTTTAATTTATGAGCACTAACCCTCTAATCAGTTTATGAGAAGTTTTGTGTGAAGGGAGTTTTTAAGTTTCCAAAGGAGAGGAACATGAAGAAATTGAATATGGATCAAAGCTCAAGCTTGGGGATGCCCCCATGACACCCCCTCTGAATATCAAGAACCATCAAGCGTCTAAGCTTGGGGATGCCCAAGGCATCCCCTCTTCTTCATCGACTATCATGAGGTCGTCTTTGTTGAACTAAGTTTTTATCACTTTACATATTATGTGCTATGCTTGGAGCATCTTTTTTACTTTCAGTTTTGTTTGTTTGTTTGCTAGTCATATGCTTGGATCCTTGCTTTGTTTGTGTGGGAGAGTGACACGCTCCGCCTTTTCATTTGAATACTCCTGCACTTCGCTTATATCTTGTTGAGTATTCTTAGCTACTGTTTGTTTGCTAGTAAGCTCTCACTTATATTTGTTGATATTAAACTCAATTGTTCTTCACTTATATTTGTTAGAGAGTTGTTTTGGTTGCTTGGTTGATTTGTTAGAATGATAAAATGCTATGCATGTGATATTGGAATGAAACGAAAGCCTGCATAGTATTGTAGATCATTGTGTGGATAATTGATACTTCTCATTTGTTTTGAGATATTAAGATGAATGCTTAAACTTGCTGGTTATTTGAGTGGAATTGATTAGTAAAGAAATACTGTTAAAAACTTGAAACTGTGTGGTGTTTCGTAGTTGTTAATTCATTAAGCTAATCTTTCCATCAAAAGAATTGTTTGGTCAACATTGGAGATGATGTGGAGCTTTTATGGTTATGATTGATAAATGTCTTATGCTACTCTGTTACCGGTTAATTTTAGATGTTTGCTTCAAATACCTTCTTTGCTAAGCCCAAAAATTCGTACTGAGTGTATGGTTCACTCGTGCATCCAAATCCCAAAGCCAAACTATCTTGCCAGCTGAGTCCACCATATCTACCTATGCATGGTATTTCCTACCATTCCAAGTAAATTTGTCATGTGCTATCTTTAAAAATTCAAAATATTCCTTTTTGTGCCTCTGTTTTTAAGCTCATGAGGGAGCAGTAGAGAGCTAGATATAACTCATGACGAGCAAGGTAATTTCCCCCCTTTCACCCGGTGTCGATGGATTACGTCTTCACTTGAATCAACCCAAGAGCAGCTTAAGCAAAATATAAATATAACTCACCATTCTCCTCCGCGCAATGAAAATCTAAGAAATCGGCTCAAAACATTGGACAGTGGTGAAACCAAGGAGAAAGAGGAGTGTACCCGCTCCTCTAAAAGCCTTGCTTGTTATGGGGGATTATATAGCTTCTCTGTTGTGAAGTCGTTGACGAAAGAATGCATGTCTTAAAATTGTTTTACTTCTGTTTCATAAAAAAAAACAAAAAGCTCTAGCACATGACTAATCCCTGCTTCCCTCTGCGAAGGGTCCTTCTTTTACTTTTAATGTTGAGTCAGTTTTTCCTCTTCCTTCTATCTCCACCAAAGCAAACATCTAGCATTGACCCTGGGTATCATTGATCATATTGCATTGTCAGATTAAACATGAATCTTTATATTGACTTTACCGTTGGAAGTTGAAGCTTTTTCCTAAAACTTGCATCTTCTTTGTTTTGTTTCTCAAACACTTTTGTCATGGAATTGTTAACTTTGAGAATTAATCAAATATGTGGATCACATTGCTTTCATGTCTTTAACGTACTATTTATGAAAAGTTTTGCTTGAATGATTCAACTTGGTTATTCATTGCTTTCTTGCTATCAACTATAGACAATTGTTTTGTATCACTTCATTCACATCCTATACTTTACATTACTATCTTGATCATGTTTGTGTTGGTTGCGTGTCTCATCAAAAATTATTTTGTTATCACTTACCTACTCGAGGACGAGTAGGAGTTAAGCTTGGGGATGCTGATACGTCTCAAACGTATCTATAATTTTTGAGTGATACATGCTAGTTTTGTGATGTTGTCACATGTTTTTAATATCATATTACATCATTTTTATGCATTTTTTCGGACTAACCTATTGACAAGATGCCCAGTGCCAGTTCCCTGTTTTTGTGCTGAAATTGTTGCAGAAAGTTACTTCTGGAAACATTCTCAGAATTGGACGAAAATTTACGAAGATTTTTTATTGGACAAATAAGGACCAGAGCCAGAAGGACAGGTCCAGCTGATGCCCAGAAGGCCCCCCGCGGGTACCAGCCGCGACCCATGGGGAGGCCGCGTCCGCAGGTCGCCCCTGCCCCTCAGGAACCCCCTCGGTCGCCTCCGACGCGTATAAAATCATCCCCGATGCAAAAACCATACCCCCCAAAGTATTTTCCCAAATACGAAATAGAGCTCCGCCACCATCGCTGACAAGTTTTGGGGGTTCAGAAGGTCCTGTTCCGGCACCCTGCCGGGACGGGGATCGACCGCCGGAGCCATCTCCATCAACACCGCTGCTTCCCGCGATGAGGAGGGAGTAGTCCCTCACCGGGGCTGAGGCTTATACAAGTAGCTATGTGGTTATCTCTCTCTCCCATGATGTGATCTTCGTTGTGATCATGAGCTTTGTTAGTGTAGTTGAATACATGATGTTTCCCTATGTGTAATGGATATGATGTTGCTCAAGTGGTGTTATTTAGTACAATTTCCGGAGCCACCGTTGTGATCATGGTACCTCGGTGACAGGATGGGTGCCGTGTGTGACTCTATGGATAATATATTGGAAGGATCTTCATTATGAGTTTGTTCTTTATTTGTTGGATTGAATAGATCATGAGGTTTCTTGATGCTTGTGTTATTGAAGAAAGAGACTATTCAAGAAATAGGTTGTGGTGTTTGTTAGTACTATCTTTGCATGCGGATAGTGACAGCATGAAGTGTCCATAGATGTGGAATATGAACTTTAAGGTGTGCTTTTCGTAGCCCTACGCAATTCTCATCCTATTTGATCCACAAAAGAATGATTTCCGAGTAACGTCTACCACGCATGTATTTTTGTGGGAACTATCATGTGTTTAATTATGTTAATGATGTTGAGAGTAGTCACTCGTGAAAGTATGAAGCCTAGGCCTTGTTTCCAAGTATTTATACACCGTTTTTAGTCACTTTTGTCACTTGTTTGCTTGCTGCCATTTTTATTACAGAATTACAAAATCACCTTTTACCATCCATATCACTTGCATTTTACCATCTCTTCGCCGAACTAGTGCACCTATACAACTGACAATTGTATTAGGTGTGTTGGGGACACAAGAGACTTCTTGTATCTTAATTGCAGGGTTGCTTGAGAGGATATCTTTGACCTCTACCTCCCGTGGATTCGATAAACCTTGGGTTACTCACTTAAGGGAAATTTGCTGCTGTCCTACAAACCTCTGCGCTTGGAGGCCCAATAAGTCTATAAGAATAGAAGTGTGTAGTAGACATCAGTCTCAAAACAAAAATCAAAACAAAATAAAAAGCAAATAAAAGACGCTCCAAGTTTATGCGATAAAGTGCATTAATCAAAAATAGAAGTTAGACGTGTGCAAACCGAGAGTGTGTTGGTCCAGTGGGGTTGTCTTCACATCCCCAAGCTTATGGTCTTCACCATCCTTGGATATCTCTTGGTGCATCCCTCTAATCCCTGTGAAAAAACATCAAAACACTGTTTCTCCCATTTCTTTTCTGTGGGGTGACAGTAGTGATAGACAAATGAATTGCTTGCTGCATAAAATCCTTAAACAAAAATTCATATGAATGTCCAGAAAGTGTATAAATGTTGTATTCCTACTTATAAACTCAATTGGATCAGAAAGATTTAAGTTAAAAGTTCAAAGAATGCATTAAACAAAATGGGACAGAATCTGTCCAGAAAAACAGCAGCTGTGAAACGCATCTTTCTACCAATCTTAATAACATCAAAAAATTCTGAAAACATTCATGAATACAGAGGATGAAAAGTTGCAGTCAGAGTAAAAATTTCAGCTCATTCGGAGTTATAGAATAGGAATGAAAAATCGAACCATGCACAGATTTCGTGCTGGAATAAAATCTCCGAATGCTAATAGCAACTTTTTCAAACCAAAATGGGTAAACCTTGTACTTATTAAAAATTCCAGAAACAAAACTAAAAACTAAGTCTCTTGTTAGCAAGAGGACACAAAGAAAATCAAAAATAAAAACAATCGGGTTGCCTCCCGTAAAGCGCTTTCTTTATAGCCATATAGCTAGGCTTCTTACTTGATATTTATGATGGACGAAGCTCATGAGGGAGCTTGAACTTTGGTGTGTCCCTCTTCCTTGGGAATTGTTCCATGCACTTCTTGTGTGGAAACAGAAACTTCACATTCCCTTCTTTTGAATCAATGATAGCACCTGTGGTATGAAGAAAAGGTCTTCCAAGAATAATTGGACTAGAGGTTTTATTCCCATATCCATGATTATAAAGTCAACAGGTACAAATGTCATATGCAACTCTACCATAACATCGCTTACTTTTCCCAAAGCATGTTTAATGGAATCATCAGCAAGTGCAAGTTCAATAGAACATTTTTCAAGATTCTTTAATTCAAGAACTTCATATAATTCTTTAGATAAAACAGAGACACTAGATCCTAGATATAATATAGCATGGTGTGTCTCTTTACCAATGGTTACTAGTACTTTGGGAATCCATACATCCCCAAGCTTAGGTGGTATCATAGCTTCTTGGTTGTACCTAGCAATCTTTTTTTTTAAACATGATTAGCAATATAAGAACCAAAACCTGCTTGGTTGGAGTTGATGGAAGGATCACTTGCAACTTTTTGTAAGATAGATATTAATTCATGCAAGCTACAATTATCTAAGTCAAGTAGTGGTTCCTTGACTTCACTAAGCATTTTAACTTCCTCAACTTTTCTTCCCTATTATATAGATCAAATATTTCATAACGGTCATCAAAAACATCTTAAGGTACTTGGGCTTTTTCTAAACTTTCTTTAATTTTTACTTGCAAAAGCAGCCATCAAGTAGAATATGAGTATTAGCAGCAGTAGTATTTATGAGATAACCCTCACATTCGTTATCCAAAAAGACCCTAGAGTTTCAGACAATCCTCTATAAAATATATGCATGAGCATCCAATCTCTAAGACCATGTTCCATTCCAAAAGCTATACCTCTAAACCTTTCCCATGTTTTTACCAAAGGTTAGTCCTCTTCTTATTTAAAGGTGATAAAAATTTGTCTAAGGTTACAAACAGTTTTAGTGGAACAAAATCTTTCAATGAATGAAGCTTTGAAATTGAACCAAGTGCTAAAGTTTCCAGGTGGCCATCTTAATATCCAATCTAAGGCTTTTCCAGCTAGGGAGTAGGGAAAAAGCTTAACTTTAATCATGCTAACATTGGCATGGTTCAAATTTAATTCTTTGCATCTATCATTAAACTTCTTAAGATGAAGTATAGGATCTTCTTTTGGTTTCCCATAAAAATGGTGTTCATAAATCATTTTAGTGATATTATGATCTACTTCAAATTTCTCAACATGGATATTCATATCTTGAGGAAAGTTTTTAACACTAAATGGCCAAAAGGTTCTCTTTTCCATTATGCAATTTTTTATGTGTTTTTAATTTTTAAATGCAAAACTGGAAATAAAATGACACTAAACAATGCAAACCGAAATAACAAATGCAATACAAAATGCAAAAGTGAAAATAAAATATGCAAACCGAAATATAAATATGATATGCAAGACAGTAGCAAAACAAAATAAAATGCTTTGAAGGTAAAGATGGATAAGATGATGCTCACGTGGGTGCAACTAAGGGTGGGCATAAAAAACCGAACCCGAACAACAAACCCGAAAAGACCGAGACCGAAACCGTAATAACCGAAAATAAAAAGACCGAATTAAATACGGTCCTGGAAACTCAAAGACCGAATTAAATATGGTCTATTCGGTCTTCACCATCAGGAGACCGAATTACCCATTATGACTGAAGATTTTAATTCACAAAGGATTAATGCTCGCGTATGCCAGGCTATGCTCCGCTTGTTTTGCTTCTCTCATACTAGGGCATCTATTATATATGGATGCTTGCACAGAACACATGCACGGAGATCATGCTCGTTTTGTACAAAGAATAACAAGGCAAAATTGCTTGGAATACTTGGTTCTGTGCTCTGCTTCTTTTATTTTCTACCTCTAGTATCTCTATTTGGTCTATATGGTCATGACCAAAGACCGAACCAAAAAGACCGAAGACCGAATACTGAAAGACCGAAAAGACTGAAGATAATTTGGGTAGCATTTCTAGATAACCGAAATATTTTAAGACTGAATACACAAGACCGAGCAAACCGAACAGACCGAACGCCCACCCATAGGTGCAACCTCCCCAAGCTTAGGTGTTTGCACAAGTTGGTGATGAAGTTGACTTTGTTGTGGGATACTCCTTTGGACAAATCTTTACAACAATGATTCCCCGGCAACGGCGCCAGAAAACGTCTTTGATGGCCTTGAACTTAGCTTAGGTTGAGACTCCAAGCGCAGAGTGTGTAGTATAGGAAAGACGGTTTCCCCATGAGGGGTGACTCGAGGGTTTAATATCGAACTCTCGGGGAATCAGTAGTGAAAGATTTATCTTCTTATCCTTCTCTTGAAAACCTGCAAAACAAAGTAAATTGTTTTGTGTCCTCAACCTCACCAAGTGGTTGTCAAGCACAAGGTGTGAGAATGATATGAAAATATAACAAATGCAAACAAGAAACAAATATGCAATGATGATAAATAAATGTGCAAGGATGATGGAAACGATGATGGATGATATTTTTGGATTTTGTATAGTGAATTCAAGATATAAAAGTGTTTTTGTATTTTCAGATTTTTGAATGGTAGAAAATGGAAAATGCTTATAAGTTGTTGGAATGGTGTTTCTTATGATTAAAAATGGACCGGGGTTCATGGTTTCACAAATGCACTCTCTCTTTAATAAAGTGGTAGATAATGGAACACTAGAATTGACATATGAGGTTGCAACAAAAAGGTTTCATGAAAGTTACTAATTATATGGGCATCACGTCCTAACATAGAGATTTTTTGTTTATTAATCTCTCTTATACTCCACCAAGATGTGAACTAAATCTTAGCACCTCAGTAATTAAGATAAATCAGAGTATAGCTTTAAGTCTTATGACATGAAGTTAAAATAAGTACATGCTAGATCTAGTCATGAAGAAGTGGCAATGGTCACACCCACACCTCCGGTAGCATGGTATTTTTCTTTATCCCTAGTGAGGCAACAAAGTAAGGTAAAAATACCCAAGTGGATCGCGGAACTTCTCTCACTTTCACCGCACTAGCCACCCCCTCATTACTTCAACTAATGCACACGTTCCCCCACACACGCTCTCATAAACATGCTTGATCAAAACAAGTAGACAAGAACGGGGTACATAATATGCATCTACTTTCATAACTGAAACAAAACAATTGCAATCTCAAACATATATTAACTCATAAAGAGATGCACCACAAAGGAATTACATAGATGACCGTAATCATGTTTGGCAGCTCATACGGTGCTGATTAGTGAAGCCCAAGAGAGAGGAGGGTTACATAAGTTACTTCCACAAACCCATAGTCCAGGGTGGACAACTCCCTCTTCATCATGGAGATGGTGGAGATGTCGTTGGGGGAGATGGAGACCACGCCGGCAGCACTCTGCCAGAGTTTTCCCCCTCCAATCTGCAGCTCCAGATCTCTGTTTTGGTGTTTTTGTGTTTTCGGCGGCCTCCTCTCTGGAAGGCGTCGGGAGACTATTTTATAGTCGTTTTTAGGTCAAGACGAAGCTTCTGGAAGAAAGATCGACGGCAACGGAGCCACGAGGGCCCAGATGAGTGGTCCCACGCGGCCAAGGAATCTGGCCGCGTGGGCCCCCCTCTTTTGGCCTTCGGGCTTCCACTTTTTCGCTTCCTTCACTCCTACGCTTTGTTCCTTCAAAAACTGATGCTTGTAAATTTTCAGGTCATTTGGACGCCGTTTTGGGTCCCTGAAACATCAAAATATAGAAAATAGGGTTTTCTGCCAGTGCATTGTCTTTTGGCTCCGGAGACAATTTCAACGGGCCGTGACCCCCGGTACACGGTAATTTGGAAGTCGACAAAACTGGTGAATTTTGTCAGTTCTGGCCGTTTTCAAGGGAAAAAGCGCACTGTTTTTGGCTCCGGGGACGATTTCAATGGCCCGTGACCCCCGGTACATGGTAATTTTGAAGTTGACAAAACTCGTGAATTTTGTCATTTCTGGCCAATTTCATGGGCTATAGCGCATTGTTTTTGGCTCCCGGGACGATTTCAACGGCCCGTGAACCCCGCTACACGGTAATTTGGAATTTCTCGAAACTCGTGAATTTTGTCATTTCTGGCCGTTTTCATGGGCTATGCCATGCGGTATTTGGCTCCGGGGACGATTTCAACGGCCCGTGACCCCCTGTACACGGTAATTTGGAAGTCGACAAAACTCATGAATTTTGTCATTTCTGGTGTTTTCATGGGCTATAGCACATTGTTCTTTGGCTGCGGGGACGATTTCAACGGCCCGTGACCCCCGGTAGACGGTAATTTGGAATTCGACAAAACTCGTGAATTTTTTCATTTCTCGCGTTTTCATGGGCTATAGCGCATTGTTTTTGGCTCCCGGGACGATTTCAATGGCCCATGACCCCCGGTACACGGTAATTTGGAAGTCGATAAAACTCGTGAATTTTGTCATTTCTAGCCGTTTTCATGGGCTATAGCACACGGTTTTTGGTTCCGGGAACGATTTCAACGGCCCGTGACCCCCGGTACACGGTAATTTGGAAGTCGACAAAACTCGTGAATTTTGTCATTTCTGGCCGTTTTCATGGGCTATAGCACACGGTTTTTGGCTCCAGAGACGATTTCAACGGGCCGTGACTGTACACGGTAATTTGGAAGTCAACAAAACTCGTGAATTTTGTCATTTCTAGCCATTTTCATGGGCTATAGCGCATTGTTTTTGGCTCCCGGGACGATTTCAACGGCCCGTGACCCCCGGTACACGATAATTTGGATGTCGACAAAACTCGTGAATTTTGTCATTTCTGGCCGTTTTCATGGGCTATAGCACACGATTTTTGGCTCCGGGGACGATTTCAACGGCTCGTGACCCCTGGTACATGGTAATTTGGAAGTTGACACAACTTGTGAATTTTGTCAGTTCTGGCCGTTTTCATGGGAAAAAGCGCACTGTTTTTGGCTCTGGGGACGATTTCAACGGCCCGTGACCCCCGGTACATGGTAATTTTGAAGTTGACAAAACTCGGGAATTTTGTCATTTCTGGCCAATTTCATGGGCTATAGCGCATTGTTTTTGGCTCCCGGGACGATTTCAATTGCCCGTCACCCCCGGTACGCGGTTTGGAAGTCGACAAAACTCCTGAATTTTGTCATTTCTGGCCGTTTTCATGGGAAATAGTGCACTGTTTTTGGCTCCGGAGACGATTTCAACGGGCCGTGTCCCCCGGTACACGGTAATTTTGAAGTCGACAAAACTCGTGAATTTTGTCATTTTTGGCCATTTTCATGGGCTATAGCGCATTGTTTTTGGCTCCCGGAATGATTTCAACGGCCCGTGACCCCCGGTACATGATAATTTGGATGTCGACAAAACTCGTGAATTTTGTCATTTCTGGCCGTTTTCATGGGCTATAGCACACGATATTTGGCTCCGGGATGATTTCAACGGCCCGTGACCCCCGCTACACCGTAATTTGGAAGTCGACAAAACTCGTGAATTTTGTCATTTCTGGCGTTTTCATGGGTTATAGCGCATTGTTTTTGGCTCCCGGGACGATTTCAATGGCCCGTGACCCCCGATACGCGGTAATTTGGAAGTCGACAAACTCGTGAATTTTGTCATTTCTGGCCGTTTTCATGGGAAAGAGCGCACTGTTTTTGGCTCCGGGGACGATTTCAACGGCCCGTGACCCCCGGTACACGGTAATTTTGAAGTCGACAAAACTCGTGAATTTTGTCATTTCTGGCGTTTTCATGGGCTATAGCGCATTGTTTTTTGCTCCCGGGACGATTTCAATGGCACGTGACCCCCGATACGCGGTAATTTGGAAGTCGACAAACTCGTGAATGTTGTCATTTTTGGCCATTTTCATGGGCTATAGCGTATTGTTTTTTGGCTCCGGAGACGATTTCAACGGGCCGTGACCCCCGGTACACTGTAATTTGGAAGTCGACGAAACTCGTGAATTTTGTCAGTTCTTGCCGTTTTCATGGGAAAAAGCGCACTGTTTTTGGCTCTGGGGACGATTTCAACGGCCCGTGACCCCCGGTACATGGTAATTTTGAAGTTGACAAAACTCGTGAATTTTGTCATTTCTGGCCAATTTCATGGGCTATAGCGCATTGTTTTTGGCTCCCGGGACGATTTCAATGGCCCGTGACCCCCGGTACGCGGTTTGGAAGTCGACAAAACTCCTGAATTTTGTCATTTCTGGCCGTTTTCATGGGAAATAGTGCACTGTTTTTGGCTCCGGAGACGATTTCAACGGCCCGTGCCCCCCGGTAAACGGTAATTTTGAAGTCGACAAAACTCGTGAATTTTGTCATTTGTGGCCATTTTCATGGGCTATAGCGCATTGTTTTTGGCTCCCGGAATGATTTCAACGGCCCGTGACCCCGGTACACGATAATTTGGATGTCGACAAAACTCATGAATTTTGTCATTTCTGTCCGTTTTCATGGGCTATAGCACACGATTTTTGGCTCCGGGGATGATTTCAACGGCCCGTGACCCCCGCTACACGGTAATTTGGAAGTCGACAAAACTCGTGAATTTTTTCATTTCTGGCATTTTCATGGGCTATAGCGCATTGTTTTTGGCTCCCGGGACGATTTCAATGGCACGTGACCCCCGATACACGGTAATTTGGAAGTCGACAAACTCGTGAATGTTGTCATTTCTGGCTATTTTCATGGGCTATAGCGTATTGTTTTTTGGCTCCGGAGACGATTTCAATGGGCCGTGACCCCCGGTACACTGTAATTTGGAAGTCGACGAAACTCGTGAATTTTGTCAGTTCTGGCCGTTTTCATGGGAAAAAGCGCACTGTTTTTGGCTCTGGGGACGATTTCAACGGCCCGTGACCCCCGGTACATGGTAATTTTGAAGTTGACAAAACTCGTGAATTTTGTCAGTTCTGGCCGTTTTCATGGGAAAAAGCGCACTGTTTTTGGCTCTGGGGACGATTTCAACGGCCCGTGACCCCCGGTACATGGTAATTTTGAAGTTGACAAAACTCGTGAATTTTGTCATTTCTGGCCAATTTCATGGGCTATAGCGCATTGTTTTTGGCTCCCGGGACGATTTCAATGGCCCGTGACCCCCGGTACGCGGTTTGGAAGTCGACAAAACTCCTGAATTTTGTCATTTCTGGCCGTTTTCATGGGAAATAGTGCACTGTTTTTGGCTCCGGAGACGATTTCAACGGGCCGTGTCCCCCGGTACACGGTAATTTTGAAGTCGACAAAACTCGTGAATTTTGTCATTTTTGGCCATTTTCATGGGCTATAGCGCATTGTTTTTGGCTCCCGGAATGATTTCAACGGCCCGTGACCCCCGGTACACGATAATTTGGATGTCGACAAAACTCGTGAATTTTGTCATTTCTGGCCATTTTCATGGGCTATAGCACACGATATTTGGCTCCGGGATGATTTCAACAGCCCGTGACCCCCGCTACACCGTAATTTGGAAGTCGACAAAACTCGTGAATTTTGTCATTTCTGGCGTTTTCATGGGTTATAGCGCATTGTTTTTGGCTCCCGGGACGATTTCAATGGCCCGTGACCCCCGACACGCGGTAATTTGGAAGTCGACAAACTCGTGAATGTTGTCATTTCAAGCCGTTTTCATGGGCTATAGCGTATTGTCTTTTGGCTCCGGAGACAATTTCAACGGGCCGTGACCCCCGGTACACGGTAATTTGGAAGTCGACAAAACTGGTGAATTTTGTCAGTTCTGGCCGTTTTCATGGGAAAAAGCGCACTGTTTTTGGCTCCGGGGACGATTTCAACGGCCCGTGACCCACATGGTAATTTTGAAGTTGACAAAACTCGTGAATTTTGTCATTTCTGGCGTTTTCATGGGCTATAGCGCATTGTTTTTTGCTCCCGGGACGATTTCAATGGCCCGTGACCCCCGGTACGCGGTAATTTGGAAGTCGACAAACTCTTGAATTTTGTCATTTTTGGCCGTTTTCATGGGCTATAGCGTATTGTTTTTTGGCTCCGGAGACGATTTCAACGGGCCGTGAACCCCGGTACACTGTAATTTGGAAGTCGACAAAACTCCTGAATTTTGTCATTTCTGGCCGTTTTCATGGGAAATAGCGCACTGTTTTTGGCTCCGGAGACGATTTCAACGGGCCGTGCCCCCCGGTACACGGTAATTTTGAAGTCGACAAAACTCATGAATTTTGTCATTTTTGGCCATTTTCATGGGCTATAGCGCATTGTTTTGGCTCCCGGAACGATTTCAACAACCCGTGACCCCCGGTACACGGTAATTTGGAAGTCGACAAAACTCATGAATTTTGTCAGTTCTGGCCGTTTTCATGGGAAAGAGCGCACTGGTTTTGGCTCCCGGGACGATTTCAATGGCACGTGACCCCCGGTACATGGTAATTTTGAAGTTGACAAAACTCGTGAATTTTGTCATTTCTGGCCAATTTCATGGGCTATAGCGCATTGTTTTTGGCTCCCGGGACGATTTCAATGGCCCGTGACCCCCGGTACGCGGTTTGGAAGTCGACAAAACTCCTGAATTTTGTCATTTCTGGCCGTTTTCATGGGAAATAGCGCACTGTTTTTGGCTCCGGAGACGATTTCAACGGCCCGTGCCCCCCGGTAAACGGTAATTTTGAAGTCGACAAAACTCGTGAATTTTGTCATTTTTGGCCATTTTCATGGGCTATAGCGCATTGTTTTTGGCTCCCGGAATGATTTCAACGGCCCGTGACCCCGGTACACGGTAATTTGGAAGTCGACAAAACTCATGAATTTTGTCATTTCTGGCCATTTTCATGGGCTATAGCACACGATTTTTGGCTCCGGGGATGATTTCAACGGCCCGTGACCCCCGGTACACGGTAATTTGGAAGTTGACAAAACTCGTGAATTTTGTCATTTCTGGCATTTTCATGGGCTATAGCGCATTGTTTTTGGCTCCCGGGACGATTTCAATGGCACGTGACCCTCGGTACGCGGTAATTTGGAAGTCGACAAAACTCGTGAATTTTGTCATTTCTGGCCATTTTCATGGGAAAAAGCGCACTGTTTTTGGCTCCGGGGACGATTTCAACGGCCCATGACCCGACGTACATGGTAATTTTGAAGTTCACAAAACTCGTGAATTTTGTCATTTCTGGCGTTTTCATGGGCTATAGCGCATTGTTTTTGGCTCCCGGGACGATTTCAATGGCACGTGACCCCCGGTACGCGGTAATTTGGAAGTCGACAAACTCATGAATGTTGTCATTTTTGGCCGTTTTCATGGGCTATAGCATATTGTTTTTCGGCTCGGAGACGATTTCAACGGGCCGTTAACCCCGGTACACTGTAATTTGGAAGTCGACAAACTCCTGAATTTTGTCATTTCTGGCCGTTTTCATGGGAAATAACGCACTGTTTTTGGCTCCGGAGATGATTTCCAACGGGCCGTGTCCCCCGGTACACGGTAATTTTGAAGTCAACAAAACTCGTGAATTTTGTCATTTTTGGCCATTTTCATGGGCTATAGCGCATTGTTT